>JAKOOJ010000026.1:6508828-6841328 GCA_022577455.1 Arizona elegans
GTTAAGGAATATGTGCAGAGTAATCCTTGAGTAGCAAGGTTGTGTACATGAAAAACGGCTGAGAGTGATTGTGAATAAACACTGTCAATACACAGACACACTGAGTTGTGATATTCTTTTACTTTTAGGAAAAAGTAAAGCAAAATCCAATAAACAATCCAGGTCATACACAGATAAAGATAGTTCAATTGTCAATCCAGGGATATTCCAAGAACAAAGTCTTCTTACCAGTTGTTGTAGTCATATGCAATGAAACAGTTCTTTTTGTAGTTGCAAACAGGAACAACTATAGCAGTAAAACAATCAGTAAAACAGTAGAAAACAACAAGTAGCAATGATCAAGCAGTGATCATGCAGAGAGAACAAGCAGAGAGGAGCAGAGGTAGCAGTAATGTAATAAGAAAAAAAATAAGCCATGATTCAAGCTTCCTCTTAAGTACGTTGGCTACAGAGCTAGCCAATCAGAATACAGTATGATGCAATACAGCATTACAGTCTTAAAGCTATATGTTACATTTTGACTGCAAACATGCATTGATGGTTTATATATATTGCCAACCCAACCAGTTAGGCAATAACTGGGTTCCCTAACACAAACTTTCATTGCTGAAGATCCTGAAATAATCCACCTCGCTGTCTAACCTGAGGTTGTCCTCTGTAACTCTAAATTGAGACTCCTTTTTTTACATCATGGTTTAGAAAAGCCATTGGTTCAGCCGCTTTGCTTACTCACTCCTAAGTAGAAGAAGACATTCCTTAGATGTTCATGGATAGAAGAGAATATTTGTAGCTCATGGTTGAATGGTGGGGTCCTTGGGCGGTTTCTGAGCTTGGTGGTTTTCTGGCAGAGGTTTTATTACCTGACTAGGTAACATTCATCTGTGCAGGGGGGGGGGGGAGGAGGAGGAAAAGGAGAAGGAGGACAACTGTGAGGTCCTTAGTATTTTCTGAGCTTGGTTGTTTTCTTGCAGACATTTCTTGACCCAACTAGGTTACATCATCAGTGCTAGAAGGGAGTGGGGTTTTCAGGGAGGAGGAGGAGGAGGAGATTCAACTGCGGGGTCCTTAGTTCTTTCTGAGCTTGGTTGTTTTCTTGCAGACATTTCATGACCCAACTAGGGAACATCATCAGTGCTAGAAGGGAGAGGGGTTTTCAGGGAGTAGTAGTAGTAGTAGTAGTAGTAGTAGTAGTAGTAGTAGTAGTGGTGGGGTCCTTGGTTCTTTCTGAGCTTGGTTGTTTTCTTGCAGACATTTCTTGACCCAACTAGGTTACATCATCAGTGCTAGAAGGGAGTGGGGTTTTCAGGGAGGAGGAGGAGGAGGAGATTCAACTGCGGGGTCCTTAGTTCTTAGTCCTTAGTTCTTTCTGAGCTTGGTTGTTTTCTTGCAGACATTTCATGACCCAACTAGGGAACATCATCAGTGCTAGAAGGGAGTGGGGTTTTCAAGGAGAGGGAGAGGGAGGAGGAGGAGGAGGAGGAGGAGGAGGAGGAGGAGGAGGAGGAGGAGGAGGAGGAGGAGGAGGAGGAGGACGAGGAGGAGGAGGAGGACGAGGAGGAGGAGGAGGAGAAGAATTAACTGTAGGGTCCTTAGTTCTTTCTGAGCTTGGTTGTTTTCTTGCAGACATTTCTTGATCCAACTAGGTTACATCATCAATGCTAGAAGGTAGTGGGGTTTGTGGGGAGGAGGAAAATAACTGTGGTGTCTATTGGTGTTTTTCTTGCAAATGTTTCATTACCCAACCAGCTCATTTCTTCAATGCTAGCATTAGCTGGATTCCTTCTAGCACTGAAGACATTACATTAAGTTGGGTCATCAAATGTCTGCAAGAAAACTAATCGAGCTCAGAGAGCACCAAGGACCACACAGCCCTCCCCCCTCCCTCCCTCCCTCCCTCCTCCCGCCTCCTCCTCCTCTTCCTCCAACAGTGATGATGTTCCCTAATTGGTCTTATCCAAGTTCAGAGACCACCAAGGAACCAATTTTTAATCCATCATCCAGCCAACGCCAATGTGCCACCGAGGGAGTTTACCCTGTTTTCCCATTCATGGGAAAGAAAGAAACAGATGCATCAACCCATTAGGGGAAGACGTCGAGAGAGAAACCTTAATTCTCTTTTATTTTGAGGGGATCTCAAAGGGCGCCGTCTTCCCTCCAGTGCACCGAAGCCATGATCCGTTTATTTATAGTGTGGCTTGAAGTGATGTGAGTGGAGAGCTGATGTGCCAAACTCTTGGGGCATTTATTTTTTTCCTGGGTATCATCACCAATTCAGTCCTGGATGTGCAAACTGCGGATGGCAAAAAAAGCAATTCTATTCTGTCTTAGTCTGGAATGTCTTCCTTCCTTCCTTCCTTCCTTCCTTCCTTCCTTCCTTCCTTCCTTCCTTCCTTCCTTCCTTCCTTCCTAATGTAATGCTGAGTCATGCTGTAATTAGATAATCACTAGTTGTAAACGTATTTAAGAAAGGTACTGTAAAATATTCAGTTGATGATATGCTACCATAGTGTGTGGAGTTGCTATCATTGTGCAATCAGCGTTGGATGGATCTGCTACCATCGTGGTTTGTGAACCAGAATGAGTTTGTTATTCTAACCAACTACTGTTTGTGTGGTAAGAAGATTTTTGTATCACTGGACTGATTTAACTGGCAAAGACTTGGATTGATTTAAAGACTGAGATTGTTTTTTCACTATAAAGTAAACTTTTGATAAACCAGTTTGCTCATCTCTTATTCATTGCTCTCAGCAACGTTTCTCTGTGCTATACACTCTGCTGGTTGGTAACACAACAACAATATCCTTAACACCTTCCTTCCTTCCTTCCTTCCTTCCTTCCTTCCTTCCTTCCTTCCTTCCTTCTTACCTACCTACCCTCCCACCTTCCTTCCTTCCTCTCTCTTTCCTTTCTTCATTTCTTCCGTCCCTCCCTTTTTCATTTCCTTCCTTCCTCCTTCCTGTCTTCCTTCCTTCCCTCTCTCCCTCCCTCCTTCCTTCCTTCCTACTTACCTACCCTCCCTCCCTCCTTTCTCTTCCTCCCACCTTCCTTTCTTCTCCCTCCCTCTTTCTTCTTCATTTCTTCCCTCCTTCCCTTTTTCCTTTCCTTCCTTCCTTCCTCCTTCCTGTCTCTCTTCCTTCCTACCTACCTACCCACCATTGGGGGGGAGGTTCTAATTACCTTTACTACCGGTTCGGAGCCTCCCACCGCTTTTACTACCGGTTCTAAAGAACCGGACAGAACCTGGAGCAACCCACCACTGCTACCTACCCTCCCTTCCATCCTTTGTTCCTTCCCTCCCTCCCTCCTTCTTTCTCTCCCTCCCATCTTCCTTTCTTCCTGCTTCCTCTTTCCTTTCTTCATTTCTTCCCTCCCTCCCTTTTTCCATTCCTTCCTTCCTTTCTTCCTTCCTTCCTACCTACTCTCCCTCCCTCCTTCCTTCCTTTGTTCCTTCCTTCCCTCCATCCTTATTTCTCTCCCTCCCACCTTGCTTTCTTCCCACTCCCTCTTTCCTTTCTTCATTTCTTCCCTCCCTTTTTCCTTTCCTTCCTTCCTCCTTCCTGTCTTCCTTCCTTCCTACCTACCCTCCCTCTCTCCTTCTTTCCCTCTCTTTCCTTCCTTCCTTCCTTCCTTCTCTCCCTCCCTCTCTTGTTCCTTCCTTCCTTTCTTCCCTCCCTCCTTCCCACCCTCTCCCCAAAACAGATTCTCAGAACCCTCCAAAGGCTTCTCCACCAGCTCCATCTGCACAGAGCAGTTATTTTTATTAAAACTAATTTAATTTGGCAACAGTCTACATTCTGTTAATGGGATCATTGTGCATTGCCGTCATCCTCCCGGATGGTGGTTTTTCTTTTCTTTTTTTCCCCTTCTTGTCTTTCTCCTTTTTCCAAAGTGATTTCATAGAATTATTTATTTCAAAGACATGGGGGACGCAGATCCCCAAATTCCTGCCTCTTGAGTTTTTGCAAGGGGTTTGGCTTTGGGCACCTTACTCAGAGTCAGAGAGTTAAGGATGCTGAAAAAGGAAAACGAAGGAACTGTAGCTAATCAGCAGATGGAAGAGGAATCCAGTAGTAGATTTCCTCGATAAGGAGCATCTCAGGGCAAAATCTGACAATCCGATCAGAGGCATTGCTTAATTCATAACACAACCTTGAAATGGTGTAAGAGAAATTCTTATGGTGAAGCGCAAACCTCCCTGTGACCACCCTGTGACTGCGGTCTCAGAAATTCATCTTGGCAGAAAATCCCATTTTTCAATGTCCCCACTGCCCTGCTCTTTCGAGAAACTTCCATGTTTCTGAGCTGGCCAGAAATGATCTGCTTAAAAAGGGGTCTGCAACCTTAATACGCATAGAGCCATTTGGACCCTTTTCCCAACAGAAAAGAAAACACCGGGAGTCACAAAACTTGGGTGGGCGTGGCCAACTCGATGTCACTCACTTCCACCGGTCACATGACCCCTTCCCTAGCCACACCTACCCAGACGGTCATTAGGGCAGAGAACCAGTTGTTAAAAAAACACTGGGAGCCACAAAATCCTTTTGACATCTCTCTCTCTCCCCTCCATCCCTTCCTCTCTCTGCCCCCCTCTCCCTCTCTCTCTGTATCTCTCTCTGTCTCTCTCCCTCTCTCTCTGTATCTTTCTGTCTCTGTCCTGGCCGCTTCTCCATCCCCCGCCATCACCCTTACCTTCTCAGGCCAGGCGAGGAGTGACTGGGAGGGGAGAGCGAAGGGTGGGGCCAGCCAGTAGTGGGATCACCTGACAGGGAGCCACAGCAGAGGGCCCAAAGAGCCAAATGTGGCTCCAGAGCCGCAGGTTTCTGACCCCTGGCTTAAAACTTTGTGCAGGAATAAAATACTTTGTGTTGGTTTTTAGATGCAATTTTGAAGAAATACTGATTGAATTTGGGTCTTTGAAATAAGGGAAATATATGAAATACTAATTGTTAAAATGATAAATGAATATTATAAAAAGCTGTTTAGATTTGGAATTTAAGATTTAGGGTGATACTTAATAGAATGTTAAATATTAGAACAATATGTTAGATTGAACAGAAAAAGTGGGTTTAGAATTTTTTTCCTTTTTTTTTTTTCTTTTTCTTCTTTTTTTCTTCTTTAAGATGGTAATGGATGAAATTTGGAATCTATACTTATTTTATACCGGATCAAACGTTTGCTCTAAAAAGATATGTTTGCCCTGTTCTTTTTTTTTTTCTTTTTTCATATTTTATTTGTTTTATTTACATAACATTCAATTTCCAACATTCAGACGGTGTGTAGTCTGAGTACAGTTAGTTTTGAACAATCGTAACACACATATTTGTTGTGGTATTCATCACCATAATATTGATAGTATAATAATATAATAGCAATAACACTTAACATTGTCTTCTTTAACAACTCTCCACTTTAACATTTCCTCTTTTTATATCTCCTCCTTTCTAACTTCTGTTTCTATTGTCTAGTCATGGATGAAATATGTCCCATTTCAAAAAATACTCAGTTTCTTAAAGAGTTTCTTAAAGAGTTTCTTAAAGAGTGAAAAAAAAAAGAGTTAAAAAAGAGTTTTAAAAAAGTTAAAAAAGAGGGATGGAATCAAGATCACGTGAAGTGTTAATACCACTTTATAAGGCCTTGGTAAGGCCACACTTGGAATATTGCATCCAGTTTTAGTCGCCATGATATAAAAAAGATGTGGAGACTCTAGAAAGAGCGCAGAGAAGAGCAACCAAGATGATGAGGGGACTAGAAGCTAAAACATACGAAGAACGGTTGCAGGAACTGGGTATGTCTAGTTTAATGAAAAGAAGGACCAGGGGAGACAGGATAGCAGCCTTCCAATATCTCAGGGGCTGCCACAAAGAAGAGGGGGTCAAGCTATTCTCCAAAGAACTTGAAGGCAAGACAAGAAGCAATAGGTGGAAACTAATCAAGGAGAGAAGCAATTTAGAACTAAGGAGAAATTTCCTGGCAGTTAGAACAATTAACCAGTGGAACAACTTGCTTCCAGAAGTTGTAAATGCTCCAACACTGGGAGTTTTTAAGAAGAGGTTGGATAACCATTTGTCTGAAGCGGTATAGGGTTTCCTGCCTAAGCAGGGGGTTGGACTGGAAGACCTCCAAGGTCCCTTCCAACTCTGTTATTCTATGATTCTTCTTTATCCTTAATAGTAAGTGTTAGTTTATCCCAGGGGTCGGCAACCTTAGAGCCACAAAGGTCCTAACTGGAAGTCCCCCATTGAATTCTGGAGCCAATCAAAAGTCCAGTTCCCCCCACCATAGAGTCTCCTCCTAGAGTGGCATCCTTTTTCCTCTACCTGTCCTAACCGAAAGTCCTATCAATCGTGGCAACCAGCGACAGGGAGCCCCAACAGAGGGATAAAAGAGCCACATGCGGCTCCAGAGCCGCAGGTTGCTGACCTCTGGTCTATCCATTTCTGCGCATTCTAATATTTCCTTTTCTTGCCCTGTTCCTTTTGAAAAACACAAGGACCGCCACAAAAAAAAAAAATTTCTCTGCCTCCCCTGTTCTACGGATTTTCTCCCCTTTTGCTATCTTCATAGCCAAGCTTGATCATCCTGGGCAGAGAATCGTTTGTGACTTAAAAAAAAAGACAAAATGATGCATAAGAGAGGTGGGCTCCGGTTCCCTCCCTATCCTGCAGTCTCAAAGCACCATGGAAATAGGAACATCTGCTGGAATTTGTGAACAGCTGACTTCAGCGAGAGAAATCACTTCCTTGGCTTTCGATAATGGCGAGAAGAATAAATCACCCAGGCAATAAAACTTGGAAGGCCGGGAGGGGCCAGGGAGGCAGAAACCCCTGATCTAACATCTTTAAAATAAAGTGAATAACAATCCCATTAGTATTCTGCAGGCAGCGGTGTCCCAAACTTTTCCAGACAATGCACTGTTGACAAAAAAAAAATATTTTAAAAATCATAGATACCTTTGAAGCCTATCAGCATTCAGAATAGAATAACACAATAACAGAAGGCATCTTGGAGGTCTTCTAATCCAAGGAAACCAGTGGTGGGTTCCTCCCGCTTTGGTCCGGTTCGGCCGAGCCGGTAGCGGTGACGATATGACGTCACCGAACCAGTTCTCCCCCCCCCCCACCCTCCCACCCCGCCCACCCACGTTATTCTTACCTTTTATTTGGTCCCACCCTAATCTATTGCTGCCTCCTGAGTCCCAGCTGATGACTAGAGGGAAAAAAACTGTTTAAACTCTTGCCGCGAGGCTTCAAAGGGCCGTCCTACAGCTGATCAGTGTTAAAAGCAAACAAATGAGTCGGGTCGTAAGTGCGAGGACTGGTCGTAAGTGTGAGGACCTTCCAGAAAAGACTCTGACCAGCTAGCCACGCCCACCTAGTCACATGACCTCCAAGCCACACCCACAAAATAAGACACGCCCACAGAACCGGTAGTAAAAAAATTTAGAACCCACCCCTGAAGGAAACCCATCTATCATTCCAGACCAGGGGTCGGCAACCTTAAACTCTCAAAGAGCCATTTGGACCCGTTTCCCACAGAAAAGCAAACACCGGGAGCCACAAAACCCTTCCTGTGCCTGACTATTTCCTGAGCAGCCACAAAACTAGCATATATAGTTGAATTAAAGATTCTGTTTTCTTCTGAAACTTTTCTTTTCTTGGATTTATCCATGGTTGGCCTTCCGGGGGTCGAAAAGCTTAATAAATTGTGCATCGCTGGGTGTCACATATTTTGAACAACAGGGAGCCGCAGCAGACGGATGAAAGAGCCACATGCGGCTCCAGAGCTGCAGGTTGCTGACCCCTGTTCCAGACCAGTGGCCATGCAGTCTCTTCTTAAAACCTCCAGCGTTGGAGCACCCATAACTTTTGGAAAGGCAAACCGTTCCACTGAATAACAGAATAATGGAGTTGGAAAGGACCTCGGAGGTAGTTAGATACAGATTAACAGAGTTGGAAGGGACCTTGGAGGTCATCTAGTCCCACCCCCCGCCCAAGCAGGAGACCCTACACCATATCTTACAAATGGTAATCCAGTCTTTTCTTGAAAGCTTCCACTTCTTGAAAGCTTCCACTTCTGAAGGCAACTTCTGTTCTAGGGATTGATGGTTCTCACTGTCAGAAAATTCCTCCTTATTTCCAGGTTGAATCTCTCCTTGACCCATAGGTCTTCTAGTCCAACCCCCAGCTCAGGCAGGAAACCCTATCTCATTCTGGACAAATGGTCCTGTCTCTTTTTGAAAACCTCCAGTGATGGAGCATCCCCAATTTATGAAGTTCCACTGGTTAATTGTTCTCACTGGAACAAACTCAGGAAGTTTCTCCTTAGTTCTAGGTTGCTTCTCTCCTTGATTAGTTTCTACCTGTTGCTTCTTGTCCTGCCCTCAGGTGCTTTGGAGAATAGTGTGACTCCTTCTTCTTTGTGGCAGCCCCCGAGATTTTAGAACACTGCTATCATGTCCCCCCTAGTCCTCCTTTTCATTAAACTAGACATACCCAGTTCCTGCAACCGTTCTTCATATGTTTTAGCCTCAAGTCCCCTAATCCTCTTTGTTGCTCTTCTCTGCACTCTTTCTAAGACTCTCAACATCTTTTTTTAAATATTGTGGTAGCCAGTTTCCCACTAACTGGTGATTCAAAATGGCAAAAGAGATTTGTGCCAATGATAGGGGGCGAGTTGCACAACCTTCATGCGTTGCTTCTGCTCAACCCTCTTCTAGAATCACGTAGAGGCTTTTAAACACAGGTGGATCGTGGCGAGTGGTTCCACCTTCCTTCCTAGGAATGAGCTTCAATGAAGATCGCCTTCCATTGGGCTTCAATTCGGTCTCTTAGAAATCTTTACAACAGGCTGGGCAAACATACCTCTCAAACAATTTACTTGGAGTAGACTTACAAACTAGAAAAAAAGAGAAAGAGGAGAGGTGTTGTAGGGTTTGATGAACACAAGTAAAGATGGTCGTGTGTGTGTGTGGGGCGGGGTTGATATTATCCCATCATCCAGTATGAAGGATGGAAACTAATCAAGCAGAGAGCCAACCTAGAAAAGAGCAACGGCTGTTGTGATCCACCAGCAGCCTGCAGAGCTGGCAGTGGACAGTGAGGAGGCTGAGGAAGAACAGGGGCCAGTCCTGGAGGCTGGGGAAGGCCCAGATGAGGGCTCTGCGTCGGAGGCAGAGATGGGGCCAGGACTATCTGGGAATGATGTACGGACTCTGGAGCCTCCAGAAACTGACAGTAGAGAGGCAGAGGAACAGGAGGAGCCTGTTCCTAATGCATGCATGAGAAGAGCTGCCAGAAGGCAAGATCAGCTAAAGCAAAAAGGACGACTCGGCAGTAAGGCCCAGAGATGATTGGCCCCTCCCATAAGGCTTAAAAGACCAGCAACAGCACTTGGGCTCTTCGTCGGAAAACAACGTTGATAGATTTGTTACTTGTCTTGCTGCATTTATTTCTTGTCGGCGTTTCTTGCTTCTGAACTTTTGCCAAGAAAGGCCTTTGGCAGGTTGCCTAATTAGACCAAGGTTGGTGATAAGGCTGAAGAATTGTGTTGCGAAGAATTTGTTTTGAATTAGTTTGGACTACGCTGAGAATGAGTTAATTCTCAGCTGTTCTAATAAAGTCTGTTTGTTTTGAACTGATTGCGTCGGATAATACCTCCTTGGACCTGGGTCACAACAGAGGCTTGCCTCCAGAAGTTACGTATGCTCCATCACTGGAGGTTTTCAAGAAGAGACTGGACAGATATTTGTGTCAGATCTGAAGCCATCTTTGTATTGGTCATCTTTCCCTGCACCTGGAGGGCTAGAACTGGGAGGCATCTCCAGTTGGGATTGTGCTTGGATTGGACCATGTGATGGACTTGTGAGTGTTGGGCAGGGACTTGGACTTTCCTTTGGGTGGGGAAAACTTGGAAGCTTTCAGATTCTGGTTTTCCCAGATGTGCCAATATGGCATCTCTAACACTTTGAGGAACTTCAAGCCTCGGAGTCTTCTTTTATTGGGGGTGTTACTTGGAACCCTGACATTTTGTTTGGAATGGTCTAAGGCAGTAATGGCGAACCTTTTAGAGACCGAGTGCCCAAACTTCAACCCAAAACCTACTTATTTATCCCAAAGTGCCAACGCGGCAATTTAACCTGAATGCTGAGGTTTTACTACCTAAAATAATGATAAACAAGGCAGAGTTCAGCTAACTGTTCTAAGAGAAACGTGATAAGTGCAGTTTTATGCCCCTTCATTTTTTTTTTCTGCTTTTGAAATATTACGTTTAGCAACAATAAAAAAGAAAAACTTTTGTAATATCATTTCTTCCTGAGGTCCGGACCACCCCCACCCTTTTGGCCTTCTGAAAAGCGGGGAAGACCTGGCTTTTCCGGCAGGCCTGGGGGCCGTTGATCTCACTGTTGCGATCCTGTGAGATCCGGCCATAAATGGTATGAATGGGTTTTAATATTTTAATTTTTAAATGTTTTTATAATGGTTTTTTTAAAAATGTATTGTAAGCCGCCTTGAGTCTCCGGAGAAAGGCGACATATAAATTAAACTAATTAATTAATTAATTAATTAATTAATAAATAAATAAATAAATCAATCAATCAATCTCTTTCCCTCTCTCTCTCCCCCTCTCTTTCTCTCTGTTTCTCCCCCCTCTCTCTCTTTCTCTCTCTCTCTCTCTCTCTCTCTTTCTCTCTCTTTCCCCTCTCTCTCTTTCTGTCTCTTTCCCTCTCTTTCACTGGAGAAACCCAATGGAGCTGGGTTGGGGCAATGGTGTGCATGTCCACGGAGAGGGCTCTGCGTGCCATAGGTTCACCACCAGGGGTATAGGGTCTCTTGCTTGGGTAGGAGGTTGGACTAGAAGATCTCCAAGATCCCTTCCAACTCTCTCATTTTGTTCTATCCTTTAACACCAGTATGGTCCGTAGGGTTAGGTTTTCCATCTTCTTCTTGAGTTTCAAGTCAAGGATTGGCCAGCTGCCAGATCTTTCGAAACCTCCCGGATCCTTCACTTTCTCCCCCCCCCAATGGCCTAAATCTTCCCCTTGTTAACTCCAATCACCTGGGCAGGCAGTTCCTCCACTTATAACGTTGTTCCATCTTGTACAGTGCAACATAATGGCTGTTATTCATCAACTTGATGTTCTGGCTTAACAATACCAATCACGCTCGACTCATCTCTCCCTTTCAATTCCAAATCAATTTCCCCAGGGAGGAAATTGATTTGATTAGTGATCCATTTGCTTCGCCTCTTTCAATTTGTTGAAGGTTGTTTGGGTGACCTCCCAAGAATTGCCCAGGCGTTGCGTCAAGCGTTTCCTATTTATAGTCTCACGCAGGGCAAATCCAAGAGATGAATTGATTTCGTAACCTTCCATTGATAAGATTCCTACAGGAGGAATCCTGTGTTTTCTCAGGTTTGGGCATCAATCAATCAGAATATTAAGCCCTAAGGTCAGATAAAGTAAAATATCTAATACCAGCAGTAGAATGGATGGATGGATGGATGGATAGTAGATGATAAATATAGATAGATGATAGATAGATAGATAGATATGGATGAATGGATGGATGAATAATAATGATCGACAAACAGGTAGATGATAGATAGATAGATAGATAGATAGATAGATAGATAGATAGATGATAGGTAGGTAGATATACAGACAGACAGATAAATATGGATGGATGGATGGATGGATGATAATAGATGGACAGACAGGTAGATGATAGATAGATAGATAGATAGATAGATAGATAGATAGATAGATAGATGATAGATAGACAGATAAATATGGATGGATGGATGAATGGATGGATGGATGATAATAGATGGACAGACAGGTAGATGATAGATAGATAGATAGATAGATAGATAGATAGATAAATATGGATGGATGGATGAATGAATGGATGGATGGATGATAATAGATGGACAGACAGGTAGATGATAGATAGATAGATAGATAGATAGATAGATAGATAGATAGATAGATAAATATGGATGGATGGATGAATGAATGGATGGATGGATGATAATAGATGGACAGACAGGTAGATGATTGATAGATAGATAGATAGATAGATAGATAGATAGATAGATAGATAGATAAATATGGATGGATGGATGAATGGATGGATGGATGATAATAGATGGACAGACAGGTAGATGATAGATAGATAGATAGATAGATAGATAGATAGATAGATAGATAGATAGATAGATAGATAGAGGGTGAGTTTTCTTTAACACTTGGAACAGTAAGTATTTTAAATCTTGCATGAGAATTAGGCCAACTCTCTGCAGCTGCCTCAGTTTAGGCCTCAAAGAAATTTATCTCTAGAAATAGTTTTATTGTAAAACAACATATTTCGTATTCTACCCAAAGATTTCTGAAGGGTGACTTCGGTGAACGTCAACTAAAAAGGGTTTCTAAATTCATAAGAAGGTGTTCACAGCAATCTTGCACCCTGGCCTGTGGAAGTAGTTCCAGCTGTGTAGCAAGATTGCCCTTTCTCCCCTATTCTCACCTCAAACCCAAGGGCGGAGATGACCGTGGGAAACCACCGAACGTCTCGTGCCTGCGTTTGAGACATGTCAAGAGTTCAGAGGGCTTAGTTCCTGCATTACACTGTCTGCCAGAAGATGGTGCTGATGTTTTACTTCACTCTGAATATTGGTTCTGAACCTATAAGAGCTCTTGTTCTTTTCTAAGATGTTGCCTTTAACGCAAGCTTGTTTCCCTGGATGTTTAGTTGTTCAGTTGCTAAGTCGCTTCTGACTCCTCGTGTTGTGGTCCGCTGGCAGCCTGCAGAGCTGGCAGCAGAGTCGGACAGTGAGGAGGCTGGGGAGGAACATGGAGTCTGGGGAAGGCTCGGACGAGGGAGGCAGAGAAAGGACCATCTGGGAGGTACGTGCTGCCTCCAGAGCCTCCGGAGTCGGACCTCAGCGAGGAAGAGGAACCTGTTCCCAGTGCGCGCATGCACAGAGCTGCCAGAAGGCAAGAACAGCTAAAACAAAAGGGACGCCTCAGGAGTAGGGCTGGGAGATGATTGGCCCCTCCCATAAGACTTAAAAGAGGAGCAAAAGCATGTGGGCCTTTGCAGGAAGCAACATTGTTAATTATATGCAGTTTAAAGCCTGAAGCTCTGTTTGATTCTGGATTCCGTGTGCCTTTGCCAATTAGGTCTTTGGCAGAGTGTCAAGGGAGATAAAGGTGGGTGATTATCCCGAAGGACTTCTCCCGATGGACTCTTTATAACTAATTGGGACTCAGCTGTGAATGAACGTAATTCACAGCTGTTGCAATAAAAGAGGTTTTTGGGACTACTCGTATGTTTTAATGACTCAGGAAGCCTAGGTCAGAACACCTCATGACCTCGTGGATCATAGCATGCCAGGTCCCCCTGTCCTCCACTGACTCCCTGAATTTGCCCAAACTCACACCCACTGCTTCAATGACATTATCTAAATACCTCCTCCTCTACCTTCCCCATCTCCTTTGGTCTTCCATCTTTTCTGACCTCAGGTCTTCTCCAATAAGTCCTCTCTTTTCCTTTGATGGCCAAAGTATTTGAGCTTCAGGCTTCAGGATCTGCCTTCCAAAGGACAGTCAGGGATGTTCATTTCCTTTAGAATGGACTAATTGTGTCTCCTTTGCAGTCCAAGAGACTTTCAAGAGTCTTCCCCAACATCTCTAGATGTATATGACTACAATTTCCATAATCATGCAACCCAGCCCTTTCTAGCTTGTGTAGAGATCCTGGGATCAAGTGTATCTTCAGGATCTGTCCTTCCAAAGGACAGTCGGGCTTCTTCATTTCCTTTAGGATTGACTGATTGAATCCCCTTGCAGTCCAAGGGACTCTCAAAAGTCTTCCCCAACATCTGTAGATATATATGACTACAATTTCCATAATCACCCACCCATCCCTTTCTAGCTTGTATTGCAATCCTGGGATCAAGTGTAGCTTTAGGATCTGTCCTTCCAAAGACAGTCAGGGTTGATTTAATAGATAACAGATTAACAGAGTTGGAAGGGACCTTGTAGGTCATCTAGTCCAAGCCACCACTCAAGCAGGAGACCCTGCACCTTTTCTGACGGAAGGCAGTCCAGTCTGTTCTTGAAAGCTTCCAGGGATGAAGCTCCCACAACTTCTTTGCAGTCTCCTTTGCAATCCAAGGGACTCTCAAAACATCTCTAGATATATGTGACTACAATCTCCATAATCACTCAACCCAGCCGTTTCTATCTTGTGTAGAGATCCTGGGATTGAGTGTAGGACTTTGTTTATGCAATCTAGGTGTAGATAAGGACTATGGAAACCTTAGAAGCTTCTTCATGGCATCTTAGTTTTGGCTAGTTATAAGAATGGTTTCATCCTTACTTGGAAATATGGACTGAACCTCAGATCTTCTGTTCTTTGCCTGGAGTTACAGATCTTCACCAAAGGACACAAGTCATTAATATAATAGAATAACAGAGTTGGAAGGGACCTTGGAGGTCTTCCAGTCCAACCCCCTGCTTAGGCAGGAAACCCTATACCGCTTCAGACAAATGGTTATCCAACCTCTTCTTAAAAACTCCCAGTGTTGGAGCATTCACAACTTCTGGAAGCAAGTTGTTCCACTGGTTAATTGTTCTAACTGCCAGGAAATTTCTCCTTAGTTCTAAATTGCTTCTCTCCTTGATTAGTTTCCACCTATTGCTTTTTGTCTTGCCCTCAGGTGCTTTGGAGAATAGCTTGACTCCCTCTTCTTTGTGGCAGCCCCTGAGATATTGGAAGACTGCTAGCATGTCTTGGTCTTTCTTTTCATTCAACTAGACATACCCAGTTCCTGCAACTGTTCTTCATATGTTTTATCCTCCAGTCCTCTAATCCTCTTTGTTGCTCTTCTCTGCACTCTTTCTAGAGTCTCCACATCTTTTTTACATCATGGCGACCAAAACTGAATGTAATATTCCACGTGTGGGCTTACCAAGGCATTATAAAGAGGTATTAACACTTCACGTGATCTTGATTCTGTCCCTCTGTTTATGCAGCCTAGAACTGTGTTGGCTTTTTTGGCAGCTGCAGCACACGGCTGGCTCCTATTTAAATGGTTGTCCGCCAAGACTCCAAGATCCCGCTCACAATTACTACTATTGAGCAAGGTACCACATATACTGCATCTGTGTCTTTGGTTTCCTTGCCTAAATGTACTCCATCTTACATCGCTCCATCTTAGCCTGGATGTGATACCTGAGTGGGTAGGGTTGGATCCCTGGCTGGCTTAGACCAGGGGTGAAATCTACTTACCTTCCCTACCAGTTTGGAAGTGCGTGCATGTCACATGCCAACCCTCTGTGCATGCGCAGAGGGTAAAAAACAGGTTACTTCTTGGTTAAAACCAGGAAGTAACGACCGTGCGGATGGGCAGAGCCTCGAGCTGTCATCGCTACGGGCCGAACCGGGAGCATTTCACCCCTGGCTTAGACCAACCTTATAAGCAGAAAATAAGGAGGAAGCAGCTATGTTTTTATTTGCCACGTGAAGTAGCTTTCCCTTAAGAGTTCCGAGTTCCTTGACCATTGATGGATTTTAGCTGCTAAACCATGATTCCTTCTGCAATTAAAAAAAACCCGTGTTCTCTTGTTTTGTGGTGGCTAAGTTCAGATAATGTTTCTCTCATTTTGACTGGTGCCTTTTAAAAAGAGGGCTCTTTGTCTGCTCTTTTGAACAATTTCTTTTTAATTTTATGACACTCATATTTCTTGATGCTGGTTTATTACATTGGGCTCGGATTGATCGTATGTATATTTTATGATTGCAAACTGCTCTGAGATTTTTTGATTATTTTGTGCGGGAGGGAGGGAAACACAAGATGTCACCAGTCCAGGATGGGAGTATGGATTTTCGCACCCAGAAGGATTTTATTTCCAAGGCATTATATCTATATTGTTGATGCTTTTGTCACTGTTATTATTTCACAAATACCTTTTCTTTTAAATAAAAAAGATGGAACAGTGCAATATAAAAACATTGAATGAGTATCAGTGCCATGGTGCCAGAAAAATCTAGACAAATTCAGCAGAAGGTTGAGGCAGAGCGAGTGTATAAATTATCTGGATTTATTGCCGACAGAAAGGTATAGTGGAATTTCTTTTTTTTTTTAAATGGAACTGTCTGGAGCATGGAAATAATTGGAAGGGATGAGGTTCAAAGTTAATATAAAGGTAAAGGTTCCCCTCGCACATACGTGCTAGTCGTTCCCGACTCTAGGGGGCAGTGCTCATCTCCGCTTCAAAGCCAAAGAGCCAGCGCTGTCCGAAGACGTCTCCGTGGTCATGTGGCCGGCATGACTCAATGCCAAAGGCGCACAGAACGCTGTTACCTTCCCACCAAAGGTGGTCCCTATTTTTCTACTTGCATTTTTTACGTGCTTTCGAACTGCTAGGTTGGCAGAACAAGCCGGGACAAGTCACGGGAGCTCACCCCGTTACGCAGCACATGGGATTTGAACTGCTGAACTAATGACCTTTCGATCAACAAGCTCAGCATCTTAGTCACTGAGCCACCATGTCCCTATAAATGTTAATATATCCTCCCCTAAATCAAAGTCATCTAGAGGTGGGGGTCAAAAAAATAAAGATGGCATCCATGACCCGTAAAAAGGGGTGGGGCCTTGATCACAAGGTTAAAGCCACCATCTTTACTTGTTCTAATCCTCTTGAAGAAAATGATGAGACTCAACCCATACATTTAAAAACATAGATAAAACTAAGATGTGAAACAAGGCATGTAGCTGAAGGTTCAAGGTTGTTGATGAATTAGAAGGGGTGGGGGGAAGCCTTGTTAACTGGGGAATTCTGGGAGTTGAAGTCCACACATTTGAAAGTGGAATAGAATAGAATAGAATAGAATAGAATAGAATAGAATAGAATAGAATAGAATAGAATAGAATAGAATTTTTTATTGGCCAAGTGTGATTGGACACACAAGGAATTTGTCTTTGATGCTTGTGCTCTCAGTGTACATAAAAGAAAAGATACGTTCATCAAGAATCATAAGGTACAACACTTAATGATAGTCATAGGGTACAAATAAGCAGTCAGGAAACAATATCAATATAAATCGTAAGGATACAAGCAACAAAATTACAGTCATACAGTCATAAGTGGAAGGAGATGGGTGATGGGAACAATGAGAAGATGAATAGTAGTGGAGACTTAGTAAATAGTTTGACAGTGTTGAGGGAATTATTTGTTTAGCAGAGTGATGGCATTCGGGAAAAAACTGTTGTTGAAGTCCACACATCTTAAAAGTGTCCACACATCTTAAAATTCCCCTGCTGGCTGGGGAATTCTGGGAGTTGAAGTCTACATAGCATAAGGTTGAAGTCCACACATTTTGTCATGCTGGCTGAGGAATTCTGGGAGTTGCAGGTTACATATCATAAGGTTGAAGTCCACACATCTTTAGGTAGTCATGCTGACTGGGGAATTTTGAGATTTAATGTCCATACATCTTTAAGATTAAAGTCCACAGATCTTAAGATTGCCATGCTGGCTGAGGAATTCTGGGAGTCCACACATCTTAAGGTTGAAGTCCACACAACTTAAGTCATCATGCTGGTTGGAAAAATCTGGGAGGGGAAGTCCATATATTTTCAAGTGGCCATGGTTAAGAAACACCGTTTTAAGATATCAGGAGATACCTTGAGTTGACATCCCCATTGTTTTCTTCAAGGTACTTTTCCTCCTTGTAGACACCCAACTTTTCACTTGTGACACCTCAGCTTTTCCAAAAGCAGAAACAGATGTTCATGAGAGATAAAAAGAGAGGTGATTATGCAATAAGATTGAGCAGTCTTTTGTAGTTAAGCATATTGAAGCTTAATCAAAGAGAAGAAGGTAGATATCTCTCGTTCATTGTTTTTCAATCATTTCTGATCTGTGTTAGAAATGGCAGCTTGAAAGCCTCTTTTTCCGCAGGGAACATTTTATTAATTCCAACTGATTGTGTGTTTGTGTGGTTTTCCTCAAGGAAACAGTAAAAACATGATAGGTATTTTTGTAAATGAAAGCAGTCAGAAAACATCTGTTGAAAGGGATAATGCCTAAGTAGTTTTGCTGTTGCTCTGAAAAACTTAAGTTACATTCAGCGGAGATTAATTTTTCATTGTCCTCCAGTTAAGATGAGAATTGCTTACCCGGAATTACTGATGGAAAACATCACATGGAGCTCCAGATCATAAAAATTGGATGTGGATGGGAACATCAAATGGATCTCTAGATTTTGGAGAACAGAAAGACTCTATTCCCCTAACTTTTTCAGCGATGTTCTTACTTTAATAAATCATCACGTACGACCAAGACATTTTGATATCCAGAATGGAAGTTAAGATGTGCTCTGTTCTATGGACCCAAAATGTTATTGGTCCAATAGTTGAACCTTTATTTAACACCAGTGAAAAGGTCATCTTCTCTAGAGATTAGAGAAGCAGGTTGTCCTAAAAAGGAAGAAAGCATTCTTGAGATGAGATGGGTCTTCTCATCTTTGCTAGTGCTACCAAACCTCATTTGGTCTCACATCTGGGTCACATCACAGGGGTCAAACCTGGCTCCTGTCAGGGCTCTGACAAATGCCCTAATTAACGCATGAGTCTTGAGCCAAGTTTAGAAAGAAATCCAATTATTTATTAGGAGCAACATGTCGGCAGCTTCCCAAGTGTAGTCAACTCTGCCGCACGTAATTTACGGCTCAGCTCTGATCCTGTTTCCCCCCCCCTCCTCTCAGGCTGTGTCATAAATCACATTCTCCAAAGAGGCACTTTCCCGGGCTGTAGAAACCACACCTCACAAACTGGTAATCTGAGATCCAACCTTGGAGGAAGGTATGGGTGGAATGTGGCTGATGAATTGCTCCGTCAGTTCTTCCCCTTTTCTGCTCATGGCAACTTGAGAGCAGGCTGGAAATGCTTAGCTAGTTGACAGCTCCATATCTTGGTTGTGCATCTGTCTTCTGGAGAGTAGAGTTGATATCTCCAGCTGATGATTAGGGAAAGGAAATACTTCTCAGATGAATGTTCTGGTGAGTCAGTTCTTCAATGGTCCAAGCCTTCTGAGACGCACAGAAGACACCAACAATTGAGAAGGAAAGATGGTGACCATGAATAAGCCTTTGATCAAGAAATGATGATATTTATGAGAGGAGGAGCACCCTTTGAGTGGGGATTTTGCTTCAGGAAAGGAATGAGTGAAGTACAATTGTGAAGTCACACCAACCTCTACTTCTAAGAAATCAGAATTGCTACAATGATTCATTGGTATACCTTGTCTTCTGGAATGGAGCATCCTGCAACCTTATGAATGGTGCTGATTCTTTGCACCTGACATTAATAGCAATAGCATTTAGACCTATATACCGCTTTATACTGCTTTACAGCTCTTTCTAAGCAGTTTACAGAGTCAGGGAGGAAGGAAGGAAGGGCAATAACACTAGCAATAGCACTTAGATTTATAGACTGCTTTGCAGTGCTTTACAGCCCCCTCTCTAAGCGGTTTACAGAGTCAGTATGTTGCCCCCAACAATCTGGGTCCTCATTTTACCCACCTCAGAAGGATGGAAGGCTGAGTCAACCTTGAGCCAGTCAGGATCAAACTCCTGGCAGTTGGCAGAATTAGCATGCAATGCTGCATTCTAACCACTCTGCACCATGGATGGAAGGGAGGGAGGGAGGGAGGGAGGGAGGGAGGGAGGGAGGAAGGAAGGAAGGAAGGAAGGAAGGAAGGAAGGAAGGAAGGAAGGAAGGAAGGAAGGACAATAGCAATAGTCCTTAGACTTATATACTGCTTTACAGTGCTTTACAGCCTTCTCTAAGCAGTTTACAGAGTCAGCACGTTGCCCCCAGCAATCTGATTCCTCCTTTTACTGACTTTGGAAGGATGGAAGGCTGAGACAACCTTGAGCCTGGTGAGATTTGAACTGCCAAATTGCAGTCAGCCAGCAGTCAGCAGAAGTAGCCTGCAGTACTGCACTCTAAGCAGGCTCGTCAGCCTAATCAGCCTAGAAGATTTATTCAAGCCTACACAGAAGAATCTAGTCAACTAAAGTTCAGTATTAAATCGGTACCAGATAAGAGTCAACGGAATTCAGGAGGGGTTGGACTTGAACTCTTTGTGGGAACGTAACAACCCTAAGCTGATGGCATGCTTAACTCCCCACCCCAGCTCTTCCTGCTCTTCCTACAATACATGAAGTAACTGCCATCAAACAGTTGGTTTGAAACCCTCTCCTCTATTTCTTGTAATTCTGGTCCCACCATGGTCATATTTCTCATATGTCTACTTATGTGGTTCCTGCCTAGAGGGAACCATGTAGCTCTGGTTGGAAACAGAACACTGGATTAAGTAGACAGGGGCTTGTTTTTCAAGCCCCTTCTCTGGGGGAGGGTGGGGAAGGATGTGACAGCTGATCAATAGGCTCAGAGAAGCCAATCAATATTGTAGGGGGGAAAAAAACCCCAGCAAAACAGTGTTTCTGGCAGTTCACGAGAAAACGAATTACCTCCTCGCGGAGATAAAGTTCATCCATCTTTCCATTCAACCTGTGCTTTGTGGCAGGGTTAGTTGTGAGTTGATCTCGTCTGGGCCGCCCATCATGTTTCTGCACTGACCTTCTGCAGAATTTAGTTTTGACTTAAATGTCAAGGAACTGTTGAGATGGGAGCTTTGGAGAAGCGCATCTCCAAATAGGTTATCTGCAAGGAGTTTTGCTGCTGCTGCTGTTGTTGTTCCAGAGAGAGAGACAGAGAGAGAGACAGAGAGAGAGAGAGAGAGAGACAGAGAGAGAGAGAGAGAGACAGTGAGAGAGAGAGAGAGAGAGAGAGAGAGAGAGAGAGAGAGAGAGAGAGACACAGAGAGAGAGAGAGAGAGAGAGAGAGAGAGAGAGAGAGAGAGACAGAGACAGAGACAGAGACAGAGACAGAGACAGAGAGAGAGATCTGATCTTTGACATTTATTTTGGCTTATTTGCTCTCTCCATGATCTCCCCAACAGTGCCGGCACCCGTTTTTGTGAGCTGCTGGGACTGGAGAAAGAGAGGCTGTAACTCACGGCTCATAGATTACAGCTTGAAAAGAATGGCTGTGTTCTTTTCAGCAAGGGATCCTGATAATACTTTCCTCTTATAGCATGTGTGGCCTGAATTTGATTTTAAAAATGAACTAGGTAATCAACCCACTAGAGAAGATTTTGTCAGGCTGGGGTTGTTGTTGTTTTTGTTTGTTTGTTTGTTTGTTTGTTTTTGCACTTGTGTCAGAAGCATCGACAGTGCTGGGATTCAGCCGGTTCGGGCCAGTTCGAGTGAACCAGTAGTTAAATTGCTAGCTGGCCCCTCCCCATCCTGCCCCGCTTCTTCCAGGAGTCCCCACATGCCACATTTTGGCTCCCAGGAGGCTGTAGGGAAGCCTACTAGGCCCAAAACAGGTTGCAGGGGGTGCAGTGCCCGCCCCCGATGGCTCATTTTTGTTCCCAGGAGGCTGCAGGGAGGCCTACTAGGCCCAAAACGGGGCACGGGGGGGGCACATTCCCCCCCTGGCAGCCCATTTTTGCTCCCAGGGAGGGTGCAGGAGGCCCAGTGTTGTCTGTCACACCACTGGCCACGCCCACCATGGCCACGCCCACCCAGCCGGTCATTAGGGCAGAGAACTGGTGGTTAAATTATTTGAATCCCACCACTGATCGATGCACTTCTGGGTTGAAAGGATTAGCCAATGGCATCCCATTGGCCTGGGAGAGTGGTGTGATGGCCTAGAGGATAGTGGAGCTCTCACCTCACAATCTGGAGGCTGTGAGTTCAATCCTAGGTAGAGGCAGATATTTCTCTCTCTGGACACAATGAGAATGTATCTACTGAACAAAGCTCTGCATTGGTGACAGGAAGGGCATCTGGCCAGTAAACACTCTGCTAGCTCCCTTCAGTTTCCCAGACTCCACCCTGCAAGGGATTATGGGGTTGTTAAAAGATGATGATGATGATGATCACCATTGGCTTGGGGATGCCCAGTTGGGGACCCCTTTCATGTCCCCAGCAGGAGCTGGAGTGAAGGATGAGAGCTCAACCCCAACCCACATAGGCTCTCGGGTCTCGAACACGGGCTTGCTAACCAAGCAAGCCACTGGGGTCCTTGTCAGGCTGGTGATGTCAGCCTTGTAGGGTAGTCCATATAGGAAGCAAACCCAGATGAACTAAATCTACTTTGTTGCAAGATTACAACATAGAATCTGAATGTACTCCCCCCCCACCTGGTCACCTTTACAGCTCAAGAAACTAGGGAGGGTTCCTTCTGAAACGTTTGCCATACTCCACTCCTTTTGTGGGCTACATTGCCTCTTATCTGATTGGTCCTCCTTGGAGATCTTGAATTCTAGTCTTGCCTTAGACATTCAAGCTGGCTGGATGACTTTGGGCCAGTCACCAGGAGATGTTGAATTCTAGTCCCACCTCAAAGGCAACTGGGTGCCTTTAAGCCAATTATCAGGAAACTCTGACTTCTAGTCCTGCTTTAGACATGAAAGCCAGCTAGGTGACTTTGGGTCAATCACCAAGAGACTTTGAGTTCTAATCCTGCCTTAGGCATAAAAGCCAACTGGGTGACTTTTGGGCCAATCACCAAGTTGAGTTGAGTTAAACCCTCTGTGCATTCCTGCCTCTTTCTCGGTGCCTTGTTGAAATCCCTATTTTCAGCTAAGCTTGGGGGAAAAAAGAGACCGTTCCATTTACACCTCCGATATTCTCAGTTCTTTGACTTGTCATAAATAAGTTTGTCCTCCCAGTCAAAATAGGAAAGCAGCATCAATAATTACAAAGAAGGCGGAGCAGGAAGGGAGATGGATCCTTCTCTGCCCTATTAGAGAGTCAAAAAGTAAAGCAGAGACAGATAGTTAATTCAGATCCTGATCAGGGCTGGGTTTCACTTACCTTTACCATCAGTTCACCACACATGTGCGCTGTTCACAAATGCGCCCAGCCCACTTTGCTCGTTCACGTGTCTTCTGTGCATGAGCCCAGCCTCAAAAACGTGCCTAAATAACATGACTTGGAGCCTGGGCAGGTGGGCAGGGCCACCCAGGATCGCCGCTACCAGTTCATGCGAACCGATGCGAACCGGCTGAATACCACCTCTGATCCTGATCAATGATGAATTCCCATCTATTCTATGTAGCTGTTGAGTCGGACAATGAGGAGGCTGCAGAGGGCAATGTGCCAGTCCTGGAGACTGGGGAAGGCCCGGACAAGGGCTCTGCGTCGGAGGCAGAGATGGGGCCAGGGCCATCTGGGAGTGATGCGCGGACTCCAGAGCCTCCAGAGGCAGACAGCAGAGAGGCAGAGAAACAGGAGGAGCCTGTTCCTAGTGCACCCATGCGAAGAGCTGCCAGAAGGCAAGAGCAGCTAAAGCAAAAAGGACAGTTTGGGAGTAAGGCCAGGAGATGATTGGCCACTCCCATAAGGCTTAAAAGAGCAGCAAAGGCTCTTTGTAGGAAAGCAACATTACTACATTTGTTTCTTGTCAGGCCTCTCTTGTTTCTGAACTTTGTGGGACTTTGCCAAGAAAAGCCTCTGGCAGGGTGCCAAGGTTTGTGATAAGGTCAAAGGACTTTTTCTGAAGGACTTGTTTTGGAATTAATTTGGACTAATAAAATATGTTTGTTTAGGAACTGATTTTGTCTGGTAATAACTACTTGGGCCTAGGTCACAACAGTTGGCTCTGGTACTCACTGGCATCTGTGCCTGTCCTTAATATTTTTTTATATAGTTTGGAATATTGTTCCTTTTATTTTCCTATATTGCATTTTTATTTCTCAGGGTAGAGATATTGTGAACAAAAATAATTAAAACACTTCCATCCATTTGTCCCTTTGACTCTCTGTTCTGTTTGCTGATCTATAAGCTGGGCCAACATGCAAAGATGGACATTCAACAACGAACAATTTTGTTGTGTTCCCAAGAGTGGACAGTGACTTGTTTATCCTCTAGGAAAGGATGACAGATGTGGACCAAAATATGATCCATTCTGCCATAAGGTCCTCTAAATCAAGAGCCTTGATAGTACAGTGGTTTGGTGCACCCTGTCATTAACACAGCTGCCTGCAATTTCTGCTGGTTCGAATCTCTCCAAGGCTCAAGGTTGACTCAGCCTTCCATCCTTTCTAAGGTAGGTGAAATGAGGACCCAGTTTGTGGGGGCAATAAGCTGACTTTGGATAAAATATGCAAAAGAATGAAGGCTATTGCTTAACGCATTGTAAGCCGCCCTGAGTCTCTGGAGAAGGGCGGCATATAAATCAAATTAAAAAAAAAAAAATCTGTTTTTCTCCAAGAACCATCAGCCGAGTTGTAGCAAGGATGGTCCTTACTCTGATTGGGCTTCATGGAGATGTTATCGGATAACTTGCATCCTAACAAACTCGGTGTCAAGTGAGGTTCACACTTCTTGTTCTCGGAATGGGTGTTGTGTCCTTCAGAATTAGAATGTTGTGTTGAAAACAAACCTAAGCCAATATAAGTTTAACGGAATTTACCCGCTAAAAGCATCCACTCGGCAGCAAATAAGCTTGTTTAGGGTTCCAATTTTCTTAAATAACTTGTCAGGCCTGGAAGCCATCTTTTGCATTAGGCCTTCAGACCTGCCACATTTTGGGGGTGTTACTTGGAACCCTGACATAACTACAGGTAGTGTTGTGGCCTGTGCAGCTAGTAGCTGATTCAGACAGCGAAGAGGCTGGTGTGGTGCTGCACCAGCAGCCTGTGTAGCTGGCACTTAAGTTGGACAATAAGGAGGCTGGAGAAGATGTGGTGCCAGAGGCGGGGATTCAGCCAGGGCCTTCAGAACCTCCAGAAGCTCCCTTAAGTGAAGAAGACGAAAAGGAGGAGCCTCTTCTCAATGCACGGGCGCGCAGAGCTGCTAAAAGGCAGGAGTGGCTCCTCAGGAGGAGGTCTCCTCGAGAGTAAGGCTTGGGGCTAATTGGCCAGTCTCTTAGCCTATTTAAGGAGGAATGCCGACTGAAGCAATTTGCAGAGAACAACTTCATTCACATACCTTTGTGTCTTGTCTTGCTTACCTTATCAGCTTCCTGCAAATTGCTTCTGGGCATTCTGCCAACCACAGTAAGCTTTCAGTTATTATTCTTTGAATTCTTGGCGGCTGTTAATGCAGTTCATTAACAGCCATTGTTGTAAAAGACTGATTTATTTAGTAAACCAAGGTTTGTGTGTGCTGAGTTCTTTGAGGTCCGTAGCTGGGGCAGAACAGGTAGTCCTTGACTTACAACAGTTCATTTAGTGATTGTTACAAGAGCACTGAAAAAAAAGTTGAATAGAATAGAATAGAGCTGGAAGGGACCTTGGAGGTCTTCTAGTCCAGCCCCCTGCTCAAGCAGGAGAACCTATACTATTTCAGATAAGCGACTGTGTAGTTTCTTCTTAAAAACCTCCAGCGATGGAGCAACATCTGAAGGCCAGCTGTTCCACTGGTTAATTGTCCTCACTGTTAGGAAGTTTCTCCTTAATTCCAGGTTGCTTCTGTCCTTGATTGGTTTCCATCCGTTGCTTCTTGTCCTGCCTTCAGGTGCTTTGGAAATTAATTTGACCCCCTCCCCCCACTTCTTTGTGGCAGCTCCTCAAATATTGGAAGACTGCTATCACGTCACCCCTAATTCTTCTTTTCTTTAGGCTAGCCAAACCGAAACCCAAAGTTATTTATGACTATTTTTCAGAGTTACAAACTTTTCAGCATCCTCACGATCAAGTGATCAAAGGCACTGGGCAACTGGTTCAGATTTATGACGGTTATAGTGTCCCAGGGCCAATGATCCTCTTCTGTGACCTTCTGACAATGAGGAAGCCAGATTCACTCAATGACCATCTTACTAACTTAACAACGTCAGTGATTCACTTAACAACCATGGCAAAAAAAGCTGTAAAATGGGGCAAAGCTCACTTAGCAAATGTCTCATTGAAGAACGGAAATTTTGGGCTCCGTTGTGGTTGTAAATACAAGTCGTATTAAGAGCATAGAATAATAATAGAATAGAATAATAAGGTTGAAAAGGACCTTGGAGGTCTTCTAGTCCAACCCCCTGATTCTCGGTTTTTTCCATATCAGCTCTCAGCTCAGCCTTGAATGACATTGGGCACTATCTAACAAAATGAAATTCAACGGTGAAAAAAATAAGATTCTACATTTAGGCAATAAAAACAAAATGCACAGGTACAGTATAGGTGGTACCTTGCTTAATAGTAGTAACTGTGAGAGGGATCTTGGAGTCCTAGTGGACAACCATTTAAGTAGGAGCCAGCTGTGTGCAGCAGCTGCCAAAAAAGCCAACACAGTTCTGGGCTGCATCAACAGAGGGATAGAATCAAGATCACGTGAAGTGTTAATACCACTTTATAATGTCTTGGTAAGGCCACACTTGGAATCCTGCATCCAGTTTTGGTCGCCATAATGTAAAAAAGATGTGGAGACTCTAGAAAGAGTGCAGAGAAGAGCAACAAAGATGATTAGGGGACAGGAGGCTAAAACATATGAAGAATGGTTGCAGGAACTAGGTATGTCTATTTTAATGAAAAGAAGGACCAGGGGAGACATGATAGCAGTCTTCAATATCTCAGGGGCTGCCCCAAAGAAGTGGGAGCCAAGCTATTCTCCAAAGCACCTGAGGGCAGGACAAGAAGCAATGGGTGGAAACTAATCAAGGAGAGAAGCAACCTAGAACTAAGGAGAAATTTCTTAACAGAGAGAACAATTAATCAGTGGAACAACTTGCCTCCAGAAGTTGTAAATGCTCCAACACTGGACATTTTTAAGAAGAGATTGGATGAAATGGTATTGGGTTTCCTGCCTGAGCAGGAAGACCTCCAAGGTCCCTTCCAGAAGTGGGTTTCAGCAGGTTCTGACTAGTTATGGAGAACCGGTAGCGGAAATTTTGAGTAATTCAGAGAAGCGGTAGTAAAAATTCTGACTGGCCCTTCCGCCATCTATTCTCTGCCTCCCAAGTCCCAACTGGTCAGGAGGAAATGGGGATTTTGCAGTATCCTTCCCCTGGAGTGGGTTGGGATGGAGATTTTACAGTATTGTTCCCCTGCCACGCCCACCAAGCCACACCCACCAAGCCACACCCACCAAGCCACACCCACAGAATCTGTACTAAAAAAATTTGAAACCCACCACTGGTTCCTTCCAACTCTGTTATTCTATATATTCTATATTCTATCTAGTAGCTTGGAGAATATTTTATTTCTTAATATTAGGACTGGAATTCTGAGTTTGGGATTGACGGCTGACTGACTACCGCGCCTGGACTACTGCAACGCTCTCTACATGGGGCTCCCCTTGAGGAGCACCCGGAGGCTCCAACTGGTCCAGAATGTGGCCGCGTGGGTAATTACGGGAGCCACTTGGCGCTCCCATATAACACCGCTCCTGTGTGAGCTGCACTGGCTCCCAGTGGTCTTCTGGGTGCGCTTCAAGGTGTTGGTTACCACATTTAAAGCGCTCCATGGCATAGGACCTAGTTATCTTTGAGACCACCTGCTGCTACCGACGGCCTCCCATCGACCCGTGCGCTCCCACAGAGAGGGCCTCCTCGGGGTGCCATCAGCCAATCAATGCAGGCTGGTGGCCCCCAGGGGGAGGGCCTTCTCTGTGGGGGCACCTACCCTCTGGAATCAGCTGCCCCCAGAGATAAGGAGAATCCAAGACCTCGGTGCCTTCCGCCGTGCCCTTAAAACCTTCCTTTTTTCAGCAAGCCGGGCTGGCTTAACATTTTTTTTTTAATTTTTAATTGGTTTGTTATCTTAAATTGGGGCCAAATTAATATATATCCTTTTAATTCATTTTTAATGTTTGTATTGTATGTTTTTATCTGGCTCTACACTGCCCTGGGTCCCTCGGGAGAAGATGCGGTATATAAATTCGAGATAAAATAAAATAAAGAAAAATAAAGAATGAGAATAGTGGCACCAGCTGGGCTACTCTTGAATATTAGAACTGCATTACAGTCTTCAATTTGGAGAAGTGTGTCTGGGGCTAAATAAAAAGAATATGGAAATTGCTTTGGGCAGGGAGAAAATAGCTGTGTTGGCAAATATGCACACACCGAAATTCTTTCTCCTTAAAATGCTTCGGCTTTCAATACATTTCTTTCGTGAGGTAATTTTCTCTGCTTAGCCAATAAAAAAATGAGCATTTCCCCATCTTCTGCTTCAGGCTGTGGATTAAATCACTGCATAGGAAGTTCATTATTAGCTAACTGGACGAGGCTGAACTACATTTTGAAGCGGGATCCCGAGAACACCTTACAGGGAGTAAGCTGAAGGAGGGTTTGCACCACTGATGGGCTTCAATTTTTTTTTACTACCGGTTCTGTGGGCGTGGCTTGGTGGGCGTGGCATGGCTTGGTGGGCGTGGCTTGGTGGGCGTGGCACGGGAAGGATACTGTAAAATCTCCATTCCAGGGGTGAAATGCTCCCGTTTCGGACCGGATCACCCGATCTGGTAGCGATGGAGGCGGGTGGTTCGGAGAACCGGTAGCAAAAATCCATGCCCCCCGCGCCCCCCCATTGCCGAGCTGAGCCGCGCAATCTTCAGAGGCTTTTTTTTTTTACTTTTAAAAGCATTTTTTTCTACAACCTCTTTGGCCTAAAAAAATGCTTTTAAAAGTAAAAAAAAAAAAAGCCTCTGATGATCACGTGGCTCAGCTGGGATCATCAGACGCTTTATTAAAAGCATTTTTTTTACAACTTCTTCAGCCGAAGAGGTTGTAGAAAAAAATGATTTTAAAAGTAAAAAAAAAAAAAAAGTTGACCACGCCCACTCCGTCATATTACCCCACCACCACCAAGCCACGCCCACAGAACTGGTAGTAACAAATTTTACATTTCACTACTGCTCCATTCCCTTCCCAATCCAGGGGAAGGATACTGCAAAATCCCCCTTTCCTCCCGATCAGCTGGGACTCGGGAGGCAGAGGATAGATGGGGGCAGGGCCAGTCAGAATTTTTACCACTGGTTCTCTGAACTACTAAAATTTTCCGCTACCGGTTCTCCGGAAGTGGTCAGAACCGGCTGAAACCCATCTCTGGTTTCCACCCCTGACTTGTTGAAAGAATTTTTTTTTAAAAAAAATCTCATTTCAGTAGAGATTCATTGCCCCTCGATAAAGTAGTGATAACTCTACTACAGGGGGAGTGGTTAAACTTAATTTCATTGAGAGTCACATCAGGGTTGTGTTTGACCTGCTGGGGGGCAAGGTGGGCGTGACCAGGGTGGGCGTGGCTGGGGTGGGTGTGACCAGCTCGTGTTGTGGTGGGGGGGGGCACCTGTGATAGCCAAGTGCTAAGGCAGGACTTCCCTCAGACCAGTGATGGAATTCAATTTTTTTTTACTTCCGGTTCTGTGGGCATGGTTTGGTGGTCGTGGTGTGGCTTGGTGGGTGTGGCTTCATGGGCGTGGCACAGGAAGGATACTGCAAAATCTCCATTCTCTCCCCACTTCTGGGAGAAGGACATTGCAAAATCTCCATTCCCTCCCCACTCTGGGGCCAGCGAGATGTGGTATTTGCCGGTTCTCCAAACTAATCAACATTTCCGCTACCGGTTCTCCAGAACCTGTCAGAACCTGCTGAATAGCACTCCTGCCTCAGACCCTCCCTCTCATTATAATCTCCTTCCTTCCTTCCTTCCTTCCTTCCTTCCTTCCTTCCTTCCTTCCTTCCTCCCTCCCTCCCTCCCTCCCTCCCTCCCTCCCTCCCTCCCTCCCTTCCTTCTTTTTCCTTCCCTCTTCATTCTCCTTTCTTCTTTTTTCCCCTCTTCCCTTATTTTTCCTTCCTTGCTCTCTTCCCATCTCTCCTTCTTTATCCCCCCACCCCATTTTCGGCCGCGATGGCTTCCTCCAGCCCTCTGCCAGTGTTGGCAGAGGCACTGCGGGCCAGTCCTTTGCTATTTCCAGGGTGGCCCGGTGGGCCAGGTCTAAGCACCCCGTGGGCTGGATCGGGCCCGCAGGCCTTGAGTTTGACACCCTTGCTCTACTTGTATTTTTTTCCAGTGAGACCAGTCTATCAGGGCAACCTGGTCTACCCAACTATGGGACGGAGCATACTGCTTCCACTTCTGCCTTTCAGCCCCAATCCAGGGGACTTCGCAGGCAGTCGCTTTCGCCACAAACTATTTTTTTGTGTTGAATTTATATTTACCGACAAAGAAATAAAAGGAGACTAGTATAGATCTATTTCAAGCTATTTAGCTCTCATCAGCTAGCCGTACCTTTTCTGGGATTCGAACCCAGGCTACTTGCATATTAGGTAGATGTATTAACCTCTAAGCCACGGGCTCTCCTCGCTTTGTCGGCTATACCAGGGGAGAGATGAAGTGTTTTTTCTCCGGTGAGACCGGTCTATCAGGGCAACCTGGTCTACCCAAATATGGGATGGAAGATACTGCATCTGCAAGGAGAGCCCGTGGCTTAGAGGTTAAGGCATCTACCTAATATGCAAGTAGCCTGGGTTCGAATCCCAGAAAGGGTATGGCTAGCTGATGAGAGCTAAATAGCTTGAAATAGATCTATACTAGTCTCCCTTTATTTCTTTGTCAGTCAATATAAATTCAACACAACTCTACGTGTAGTCTTTGATTTACAATCACAATTGGGAGCAGAGTCAATTCTGATTTTACAATCCTTTTTGTCATGGTTGTTTAATGATTCACATGCTTGTTAAGCAAATCGAACTCCTCCACTGACTTTGCTTGTTAGAAGCCGGTTGGGTCTGGAGGCTAAATTGTGTGATGAATGGCTAAGGGAGTTAGACATCTTTAGCGTAATGAAGAGAAGCCTCAGAGGAGACATGATAGCCATCTTCCAATACTTGAAGGGCCGTCACAGAGAAGAGCTGTTCTCCAAAACACTAGAAGGCAGGACAAGAAGGAATGGATGGAAGCTTTTCAGAGAGCGAGATCCAACCTAGAGCTTTCCCATCAGTGAGAACATCGTGGAATGGCTTGATTCCACACGTTGTGGGTGCTTCATTGCTGGAAGTTTTGGCCAACCATTTGTCTGGAATAAGGACTCCTGCCTTGGGCAGAGGGTTGGACTAGAAGACCTCCAAGGTCCCTTCCCTTCCATATGATTCTATGAAAATATCAAGAGCTGAAGCAGAGGACTGGAAGACCTCCAAGGTCCCTTCCAGCCCTAGGATTTCCATGATTCTATGAAACTATCAAGAGCTGAAACAAGAGTATTTGACCGGAGCTTTCCAAGGTACTGAACCAACTTTTGCTCATCTACAAATAGGAAATATGGTAGGTGTAATGGTGTACCCACTGTCCCTTGTGTTCGTGCACGCAATGTCACAGCCGTGTACAAAAGGGGCGGGGCTTCCATTGCAACACTGCACTCATCTCTTGCAGGTTTTGATCCTTCTTGCCCCTGGGATCCACAGAACCCCAACTGGGAGAGTCCGAATTATCCAACTGGAGGAAGCTTGGTTGTCTTCCCAGAAGTCTTTTGTGAAGTCATCTAATCATATCCTTCTAAAAAAAGGATATCTTGACCTGAAACAGTTATCTAGTTTGGGGCATAACCCTGTGGGAGGAAAATTCAACTTCATTAGACTTATAATTTGTTTTTAGTTGGCAGGTTACCTATTGACACAGAGAAAAATGTAAAAATAGCATCTGTTTTTAAAGAAGTGACTTTCCTTTCCCCGCGCCTTCCTAAAGAGGCTGTCTTTCTTAATTGTATCCATTTTCTGCAACTTTAAAGCCCTTAAAGTGATGCTTTTCTCTGAGTCTTTTGTTTTCCGCATTCTCAGCCTGAGAATGGCACATCAGGTGAATACTAAAAAGCGAGAGAGCGTCTCAAAGGAAGAAAGAGATGGCACCGGAGTTAGGTTAGTTTCCGTCTGAATAACACCGCTGAGTTCCTTTTGTAAAAGTTTTAGGCCAAACGGATTTAAGGAAATTTGAAGAGAGCAAGAGGAAACCGTTCAAAAGCTTGAAGGCAAAAGGTTGAAGGAATTGATGGCATTTTTCCTTTTAAGCAGGAGGGAGAGCAAAATTGTCCAGTACCACCATTTTTAACGCAGCATTTGAACTCTTCTGTGTAAGCTGCATTGAGAAGAAATTAACATTTAGCTGACTGATGGTGACAAGAGAGGTGGTTTGAATTTGGGGGGGAGGGTATAGATATTTTTATGATTGGTACCCCATCTTCTCAGAGAGAACTTTTGATGCTTTTTTTCAGGAGGCAACTGGACTTTCTTGTTTTTTTTCTTTTGAAGACATTTCGCTTCTCATCCAAGAAGCTTCTCCAGCTCTGATAGGATGGTGGGGAATGGAAGGATTTATATTCCTTGCAAACAGCTGGTCATCTGCATCCTTTTAGAGGGTCATTGAGACCACTTGGAGGTTTATCTGTGTCCTCAGGGTCACCTGAATAGTGCTCCTTGTTCCTGTAGTCCGTAATCCCTCTGGAAATTCTTTCATACTTCCACACCATTCAAAGGGCATTCATCCCAAATTGTACAGCTAAAACTCTGTAGAGATTCTCAATCATCAAAGTTATGGTTGTCCCTCCTTTTTTTCAGGAGGCAGCTGGACATTCTTGTTTTTTTCTTTTGAAGACAATCCACTTCTCACCCAAGAAGCTTCTTCCACTCTGACTGGATGGTGGGGGAATGGAAGGATTTATATTCCTTGTAGACTGCTGGTCATTTGAATCCTTTTAGAGGGTCGTTGAGGCCACTTGGAGGTTTATCTGTGTCCTCAGAGTCACCTGAGTGGTGCTCCTGGTTCCTGTAGTCTGCAAAAAAATAAGAAAGTCCAGTTGCCTCCTGAAAAAAGCATCTTTGGGACACATTCTGGTGAGAGAGAAATTCCCTGAGGATGGACTCCAGCACGAGTCTGAAAGCTCAGAAGACTAAACCCCTGGTCCCAGTTGATCAACTCAGATTGGATCCTTAGTGGAGAGTCTTGGAGATGAACTGAACTGAATGATGGTGGTGTGACTCCGGCCCCGGAGGCTGATTTATCTTCGCATGCTGATTCGGAGGATGATATGGAGGAAGCTGGCACAAGCTATGTGCTGGAGGGGCCGTCTTCACTGGTGAGTCAGCAAGAACTGACAGTTGCTGACGTGCCTCTGGACCCCAACCAAATTGAGGACGAAACAGAGGCCGGGAACGATGAGGGGGAGCCCCTATTGGATGCAAGAGAGAGACGTAGGAGACGTCGTAGAGAACAGCTATTGCCACGTCCCAAGAGGTGTGGTCAGGAGACGTAGGGCCACACCCTACAAAGTATAAAAGGGGTGTGGCTGGGCTGGAAAGGCGTGGTGAACAATTTGTTGGTGTTTTGGATGCAGTGGAGTTTAGAACTGCTAGTTTTGAGTTTTGAAAAGGAGTCTGCATTCCTGCATTAGCCTGCTGGCTGTCTGCCAAGACCTCTGGAACATTGCCTGGTAATTACTGAACTGATATACTTTTGAAAGAGAACTGTTTATTAAAGGGCCAGCTTCAATCTCTCTAGCCTGCATTTGTTACTGCCGGGCTATTTGAGCTTCTGTAAAGCCACTCGTGGGAGGGGACAGAGCAGATGGCTTTTCAGACAATGTGGAGACATTCTGGACTTATGACGACCCCCTTCTTCTCACTTGCCTTCTTCTCCTTTCTACCTCCCCCACCCATTTTATGCATGGCCCTAGAATGTGATCAAGGGTGCATTGTCCTCATATCCAACTTTCGTTATGATGTTGCATAGTTGTGAATTATTGTGAAATCCATTCAGAGTATGAACAGTGCAAAAAAACAAACAAACAAAAGGGATTGCCAGCTTCGAAATCTAGCCAGGGACAAGTTAGACACACCCACTGAGTTGAAATTTTGCAAAGGGAAAGGGGTAAATAAAGATGAAGCATCTTTCAAGCTGACCTTCAGTTAAATTGATTTGATGGATGCATCCAGGTAGGTTGCAGCTCAAATGCATGGGGGAGAGGTGACAGTTGTTTGATTAATGATGATGATTTTTTCCCCTCCCTCAAGCCAATTGCTAGAAGAGGTATACAGTTTCTCCAACTCACGGTAACAGATTTAAACAAATAATTTTGCTTTCTCCTTAACTGGCCTGGTCACTTTCCCCAACACATTTTACCTAAAAATCCCAACACTCAGACTTTCTCTATATACTTCCGGTGTTTATGGAATGATCATTTAGGAATGATGCCATCTTATTTGCTTAAAGACAAATGTTATTTTTTTATTTTTAATTACCCTGTTCTTTCTTTTCCAATTGTCCATGTATGGTGTGTTGTTGCTTCGCTGGTTGTCTAGATCTTTTTTAAAATCGTCCTTTGCCATCCTGCCTAGTCTAATGCCTTTTCTCTGTTTCTTTTCATCCAGAAGCAACAATAATAACATACTCAGCGAAGTTGTGCGATTGAATTTTGAAATTGCCAGTTTCAGCAGCCTTTCGGGAACCCAGCCAATATCCTGGCAAGTGGAATATCCTCAGAAGAAGATGACAGAGATGGCCCTTTCTGAAATTTTCATTTGCCAAAAGGATCTCGTGGGGATTGTCCCACTAGCAATGGTAAGAGATTCTAAGTTGATATTCCTACAACATTTACCAAAGATCTGTTGTACTCTTGTATTGCTCTCATGGGAACTTTGACATTTCTTCATTACTTTTCCTAAAAAAATAATATGCCTACCCGCCAAGATGTTTGGAGAGCAATGTCTTCCTAACATTCTAGTAAAGATAAGTTGAAGAATGGTTTATTGGCTGATGATCACTCAAGACCAAGGAGTGGTGCGGTGGCCTAGAGGTGGAGTTCTCGCTTCACAATTAGGAGGCTGTGAGTTTGATCCTAGGTAGAGGCAGATATTTCTCTCTCTGGGCACAATGAGAATATAGCTGCTGAACAAAACTCCCCATTGGCAACAGGAAGGACATTCGGCCAGCAAACACTCAGCTCCATTCAGTTGCCCAGACTCTACCCCGCAAGGGATTATGGGGTTGTTAAACAATGATGGTGGTGATGATGATGATCACTCAAGACCAACCTTTCAGTAGACTGGAGTTCTGCTGAAGTCCATCATTCTAATCATGACACCATATTGAATGCAGCTATTCAACCCAGAGGTGGCTTTAATATTTTGAAATAGCAATGCCACGTAATATGGAGTTGGTGAGCTGATGCCCTAATGTTGAGCATTAGTCCAGTCGCTATGACTTTAGTTTGTCAAGATTCTGTCTATCGGTGAGCAGCAATAAAGGAAACTGCCTTAGAAGAACCTCAACATGCCTTGCTTGATTTGGGAGCCTGGATAGTAGTTGCATTTTGGCATGTTTGTAAGGCCAACCATGGATTTTACCCATTGTGTGAACTGTGTCTTCATGTTACTCCATGATGTGATTAGTCTGAGCATTCTATGGTTATATGAATCCAACAATTGTGTTCCATTAAATCCAGTTGAAATGCATGAACTTCCATGGTTAAGGGTAGACTCAAAACTTGTTCTCACTGATCAGTGGTGGAATTCAAATAACTTAACAACTGGTTCTCTGCTGTAATGACCAACTGGGTAGGCATGGCTCGATGGTCATGTGACTGTGTAGGCGTGGCCAACTCAACATCACTCACATCGATGGGCACTTCACCTTAGCTATTACTAGTGTTGGGTTCCTCCCGGTTCGGTCCGGTTCGGCCGAGACGGTAGCGGTGACGATATGATGTCACTGAACCGGTTCTCCCCCCCGCCCTCCCACTCCCCCACCCCCCCATGTTATTCTTACCTTTTATTTGGTCCCACCCCCAATCTATTGCTGCCTCCTGAGTCCCAGCTGATGACTAGAGGGAAAAAAACTGTTTAAACTCTTGCCGCGGGGCTTCAAAGGGCCGTCCTACAGCTGATCAGTGTTAAAAGCAAACAAATGAGTCGGGTCGTAAGTGCGAGGACTGGTCGTAAGTGCGAGGACCTTCCAGAAATGACTCTGACCAGCTAGCCACGCCCACCTAGTCACATGACCTCCAAGCCACACCCACAAAATAAGCCACGCCCACAGAACTGGTAGTAAAAAAAATTAGAACCCACCCCTAGCTGTTACAATGTAATAAGGGTTAACCAGAGAGTCAGTTTCTTAAGCAGGGCAATAAAGATTAGGCTAGAAACACCACCAGAACGTTTCCTTCCTGCCTTCCTTACAGGATTAGCCCTATAAAGTGGAGAAAAAAAACAAAAACAAAATAAGATTTCTTCCAACAACCGGTTCTCCGAACTGCTTAAAAAGTTAACAACCGGTTCTCCCAAATAGCTGCAAACTGGCTGAATCCCACCACTGGCACTGATCCATCTCCAACCCTTCACCAATACGCACTTCAGCTCTCCTATAAAGATGGACCTCTTTCCAATTGTCTTCTCTAAGCCACCAATGAAACAGATGAGCTAACCTCATGCTACCTGGTCATTAACCAGTTTTGTCCCTAACAATGATACACCCTGAAAGTAAGAAACAAGTGAAAGTCACATGGTCAAATATCTGGGAAAGATGATCCTTGGGAGGGGTAAACAAAACATTCACCGAAAGAGAAGAGCTTTGATACACACCCACCCAAATGTCTATGTAACACGCCAAATATTTTTTGGCTCAACCCTAGTCAAAGAAAGCAAGTGAGGCCAGTTCTGCCAAGCTGATGCTAATCAGAAGTTAATAATAAGTCCTTCATCTGGGGAAACGTTAAAAGGATTTGGTGATGCTTGGCCAATAAATTATAAATAGACCTGAAACTATTACTGGGATGTTTCCTAAAAATACACTTTGAATTGCCTTCTTAGGTATGGATGTGTCTGTTTTCTGCCAAGACGTATCAGCAAGGTTGGCACAGCCTGTAAAGGCAACCTGCTAATAGCATCAAGGTGAATAAAGGAACCGATGCTTAGAATTTTCTTTTTTCGGGAAAAAAAAATAAAAAAATAAAATGCTGGTAGGATCAGACAAGGTAAAAGAACATTCGCTCTTCTTTTTTTTCCCCCGCTAACTCTGCAGCTCCAGCCAGCCCCTTATTTTGCTGTCGTTATTTTTTTTTTAAATTTCTTCTTCAATTGTGCGTTAATCTCCCGTCGAGCTGATTACCTGACAATTCCCTGGCTCGGAATTGCAGGCTGAGAAAAACAGGAGCTTCAAAGGGGAAAAAAAGTTTGAGGTTGCCATCTGCTCAGATATATCCAAATCTGCTCTGTGAGTTTGGATGCTTTAAAAAAAGGGGGGGGGGATGCAAATTGATTCCAATTTGACATGGGGGGGTGGGGAATCAAGGAATGATTTTGGGATTATGATGATGGTTGGTCACACAGTCAGTCAGATGTTCCGATAGGATTTGGCATTGTTGTCCACCTATCGAGTCCTTCCCAAGGACTTGGGATAGGTAGATGGACTATAAAATAACAGAGTTGGAAGGGACCTTGGAGGTCTTCCAGTCCAACCCCCTGCTTAGGCAGGAAACCATACACCACTTCAGACAAATGGTTATCCAACCTCTTCTTAAAAACTTCCAGTGTTGGAGCATTCACAACTTCTGGAGGCAAGTTGTTCCACTTTTTTTTCCCCAAAAATATTGAGAAAAAATATTAAACAAACAGTGAATTCCTCTCATTCACCTTCAGCAAAGTCTTTCAAGGGAGAATTTACAGTCACAGACCTTATCTGGCTTGGAGAGCTGCCAGGCCGATATCTTCAAAATTTGGCAAGGAGTCTCGGAGAGTCACAAACCAATTAGGCAAACTAATTGTCTCCTGCAAACTCCACTCCCCTTTCGCTCCTCTTTTATTCCCTCTGGGAGGGGCCATTCATCGTCCACCTGTGGCCTTACTCCCAAGTTGACCCTTGTTCTTTAGCTGTTTCCTTCGTCTGGCAACTCTGCGCATGCTCATACTGGGAACAGGCTCCAGCTGTTTATCTGCCTCACTGATGTCTGACTCTGAAGGCAGCTGATAACTGGCATACGGCCCTGGCCCCATCACCCTAACCCTCATCCGAGCCTTCCCCAGACTCCAGGACTGGCCCATGTTCCTCCCCAACCTCCTCACTGTCCAAATCTGCTGCCAGCTCTGCTGACCACCAGCGGGCCACAACCATGATGAACGTAGAAAAATGTGGTGTCTTTTTAAGAAACCTTTTAAGGTGAAAAACAATTCAACCCAAATAAGTCTTTTATTTGGAGAGCCAAACTTCTGGGCATCCCTGTGACACATTTTTGTGGTGCAACCCACAAAAATCTCCAAATCTCTTTTGTGGTGCAACCTGCAAAATCTCCATGATGTGTTTTTGTGATGCAACCCTCCACCACCACCCCTCACACACACACAAATTGCTAGATGACGGTCAACCACGAAAACCAGCCAGGCAGAGAATAGGTCAAGATGGCAAAATTAAAGTGACAGCTTTGCTGAGAGGCATCCGTGTTTATTTATTTACATGTGGGAGATTATTATGATGTGAGGGGGAAAGGAGAATTCACTGTGCCAGAGTTGGGATTTGTAAAATAGAAAAGACCTGGGCAATTTGTCACTCTGAGTTTTTTTTTAACTTGAGGCCTCCTTCTTTCCCGGTAAGCCTTTTTTCCTCTTTAGCGGGTAGAATTTTAAGGTTTACCGTATTTTATTCCTGATGCTTTTTGAAATCTCGTAAGTGCATTAACTTGGCTTTTCAACAGCCTGAGCCTGTTTGAACAGTGACAGGACCTAATTGGGAAGTCCAGATCTGTTTGTGTTCAGTTCGGCTCGCCGGAGAGAAATTCCTTGTGTGCTCAAATCACACAAATAAAGAATATTCTATTTTATTCTGTATTAGGAAGATGCTAGATCCATAAAAGACTGTTCTGTCCCCATACCACACACGCATCCCCACAGATGGCCCGGAGTTAATAAGCCACACAACAAAACTCTTTGAAGATAAAGCTGGCAGCAACCCAGTGGCTAGCTGCCAATTCAGACTTTACTCACACAAAACAAAGATTAGACTGCAAGCATTCTGATAAAGCAGGCAGAGTTTCAACAATACAAGGATTAATCCAAATGCAGTCCAATAAAGCAGGCAAAGTCCAGTAATGCAAAGATCATGGATTATTTCCAGTTTTTGCTCGTCACAAACTGAACCGGCCACCACACCCACATTTATACCCTGTGGGGTGTGGTCCAGTGACTCAGCTAATCTCTGGCACGCCTTCCCCTCTGCTGCGCATGCTTCTCCCTGCGCCTCTGCCGAGGGTCCAGCCAGCACTTATCTTCTTCGTCGCTGTCCACCTGTGGCTGCGGGGACGTGCTTGGCTCTGAGCCTATCTTTTGTCCTTCAGTGTCCTCCAGAGGCATTGCCAGAGAGGAGGGTCCTGGAGAGGGAGGCTTTGCCAACTCCTCTTCCTCACTCTCAGAGTCTGCATCTGTCGATAGCCCAGGCTCAGGCAACGGAGCCACAACAAAGACTCAGAGGCCTGGCTTCATGAAACACACACAAATATTAACCAGTGGAACAGAAGTTGCCTCCAGAAATTGTGGGTGCTTCATCACTGGAGGTTTTTAAGAAGAGACTGGAAGTCACTTGTCTGAAATGGTATAGGATCTCCTGCTTGAGCAAGAGGCTGGACTACAAGACCTCCAAGGTGCCTTCCAGATCTATTCTGATTCTGATATAGCTAAGAAGCTATATTTGCATTCTTTAACCTTGGTTTGGTTTATACTATCGATCGCCTGACCTCATGATCCATCCTGGTGGCCAAGATTGAATGACTGATAATGTGGTCAGGGAATCCAAGCCTCCGAGTCACCATTTTACCATTCCTTGATCCAAGCACATATCTTAACCACAACCATCTTTTGTGGCTAGCATAAATTGGTTTGCTTATTTATGGTGTAACACAGTGGTGGAATTCAAATTTTTTTACTACCGGTTCTGTGGGCGTGGCTTGGTGGGCATGGCAGGGGAAGATTACTGCAAAATCTCCATTCCCACCCCACTCCAGGGGAAGGATACTGCAAAATCTCCATTCCCACCCCACTCCTGAGGGAAGGATACTGCAAAATCTCCATTCCCACCCCACTCTGGGGCCAGCCAGAGGTGGTATTTACCGGTTCTCCTAACTACTCAAAATTTCCGCTACCGGTTCTCCAGAACCTGCTGGATTTCACCCCTGGCCCAGGCCTCTGAGTCACCAATCTTATTTTACCCTTCCTTGATCCAAACACATATCTTAGCCAACAACTTGTGTCTCTTGTGCAGGGGTGAGCAAATGTGGCCCTTTTACAACCTGTGGACTTCAACTCCCAGAATTCCTGAGACAGCCAAGCTGACTCAGGAATTCTGGGAGTTGAAGTCCACAGGTCATAAAGGGGCCATATTTGCCCACTTCTGCTCTTGTGGCTAGCATAAATTGGTTTGCTTATTTATGGTTTAACATCATCAGATCCTAGTCACTCAATTCGCCCTCCCTAGTGTATGGTTCAGCTTGATGAATCAATCCCGCCAATAGAGATTTATACAACAACTTAAAGCTACGTGTGAATCCAGCTTCTGAGTTGATCCACTGAAAGAACATTGAAAAAAATGTTTCCGTGGGTCTTTTCTTGACTATGACTAAGGTGGAACCTGGTATCTTTTAGAAACTAGTTTGGATTGTCTTGGGTATGGATGTTTTGAGTTGGGTTGTGGACATCTGGGTCAAGCAGAGTTTGGAAATCCAATGTTATTCCCTCTTGAAGGTTCTTGTGATGTGTGATGGCCACACACACGGTGAGCCACCATAATGGTACCCAAGAGAAGTATTGGCCAACTAAAGGAAAAGATTGACCGTGGGCTTTTTAATCTGCCAGTTCCCAAGCCTATCGTCCTCCCCTCCTTGATTTAACGGTGCTGATTGTCCTTCAGCAAGATTCACCGCCTCCCCAAACATGAATAAATAATAAATGCTCTTTTATTACAATTTATTACTCTACTACGTCTTCTGAAATCCTCTATTAGGGGAAAATGGCCACGCTGCAGTTTGGATGAGCAGGCATCTGTCTCATTGCGAGACCGAGCGGCAATTATTAATTCCCTTTAAGAGATGTTGTCGGCCTCCCTCATCATTTGTGGCAAGGGAATAAAATGAAACAGGAACTGCTCCATTTTCTGCAAATGCCATTTGTCTGACATACTATAAGGAGCAGTTGGATTAGAAGACTTCGAAGGTCCCTTCCAATTCTGTTGGATTAGATTAGCAGAGTTGGAAGGGACCTTGTAGGTCATCTAGTCCAACCCTCCGCTCAAGCAGGAGACCCTACACCTAGACTGGCAGTCCAGTCTCTTCTTGAAAACCTCTAGTGATGAAGCTCCCACAACTTCTGAAGGCAACTTCTGTTCCATGGGTTGATTGTTCTCACTGTCAGAAAATTCCTCCTTATTTCTAGGTTGAATCTCTCCTGGATCAGTTTCCATCCATTATTCCTTGTCCGGCCTTTGGGTGCTTTGGAAAATAGCTTGACCCCCTCCTCTCTGTGGCAGCCCCTCAAATATTGGAAGACTGCTATCCTGTCTCCCCTGGTCCTTCCCTTCACTAGACTAACCATGCCCAGTTCTCTTTCTCCCTTCATCTGTCTGTCTCTCCATCCCCCTGTCGTACGTCTGTCTGCAGGATCCAATCTGGGTCAGTCACCTGAATCAGAGGAGAGTCTTCCAAAGCTATTTTTGAACTTGCTTAGCCAACAATCTTAAGTCGCTGCGAAATTGAGTGTATGTCCTTGTTCATTGCAATCTGAGGCTATCAATGAGTTTGGGTCCCTTCCTCCGACCGTTCGCTTGTGTTCTTGCAAACACAAGTGGTTAGCTTCCTCCCCACCTGTCCTGCATAGTGACAGCGGCAATCCATGCAGGGGATCTGGTAGATTACATTAGAAGTATCTCCCACCTCCAAGCGCTCTTTGTGATGCAAGATTTGTCCTCTTATGGTAGCCTCTGAGTGGTGTTCAGAAATCTAAAGTTCTGGTTCCGGTGAGCAACCCAGATTGGATCCTGCAGCATTATCCTGGGACCAGGGGTGAGCTCCCGAGGGTTCGGCAGGGTTCGGGCGATCCTCTAGCCGAGGATCGTCGGGGTTCAGCGAATTCCCAAATGCCACCCCTGACTAGCCATGCCCGCCCTGCTCCTCCCACCCTGCCCCACGGCTCCCGCCCCACCCCTCCCAGAAGTCTTCATGCGCCAGTTCATCATTCCAGTGCAGGGGCTACACGGAGGTTCTAGGAAGGCAAAAAAACAGACCCACCAGAAGTTCCGGAAGCCTGGAAACGGGCCTGTTTCCGTCCCACAAAGGGCCTCTGGAACCTGGGGAGGCCGTTTTCACCCTCCTGGAGGCTCAAGGAAAGCCTCCAGAGCCTGGGGAGGGCAAAAACCGCCCCCCACCACCACACTGTAGTGCAGGCGGCCAACTAGGCCACACCCACCATAGCCATGCCCACCCAGCAACGGGCAGTGAAACCATTGTTAAAGGATCTGAAGCCCACGCCAGCCTAGGACATGTATATTTGCCTTCGTTCGCCTGTCTGTCAATGTGCCTATCAGTCTGCACTGTCATCTGCCTGTCTGTAAGTCCATGTAGCTGTTTGTCTGTGTGTCTTTTCTGTCGTGAAAAGCTGATCACTCCCCCCACCCCCACCCCAGGAAGCTCCAGTTTAGCGACAATGGAGCTGTGGCTATTTGGAGATATATATATATCTTTTTTTGGGGGGGGGGTGACCCATCTGGTCTGTGTTTAGGACTGAGGAAGTCCCTTGACAGTGTGTGTGAATGTGTGTTCCCTTATAAAACATTCATGTCTGAATGCTTTGCTGGTGTTTGGAGTCCATGATTCTTGTTGATCACCACTATTATCCCATTGCTGTTTAAGTAAATTACCAAATGAATAACTTAGTTCCACCAACTAAGGGCCGTATATGTAACTTTTTGCATTTTTAATTTTGCTTTTAAAAGGCCTGGGGTACCAAGTGTGTGGAAGCAATTGTCTTTCTGAGCGAGAGAGTGCGTTTTCATGTTATGGGTGCTTTGATCTTACAGAATCCTTCTTCCTCCACAGCAGCTGCTTTGTAACCTTCCAACATTTCTTCTTCCTGAGTATTTAGTGTCTGGAGATCAGTCTGTCTATCTATCTGTCTAGCATTCGTTTGTTTGTTCATTCATAGAAGTGTAGAATGAAAGAATCCACCATCTTAGAGAGGAAGGAAGGGGGAGAGGGAGGGAGGGAGGGAGGAAAAGGGAAGGAGGGAAGGAAGGAAGGGAGGGAGGGAGGGAGGGAGGGAGGGAGGGAGGGAGGAAGGAAGGAGGGAGGGAAGGAGGGAGGGAGGAGGGAAGGAAGCAAAGAGAAATGATGAGGAAAAGAGGGAAGGGTGAAAGGCAATGGGAGGGAGGGAGGAAAAGGGAAGGAAGGAAGCAGGGAAGGAGGGAAGGAAGGAAGGAGGGAGGGAGGGAGGGAAGGAAGGAAGGAAACAAAAAGAGATGATGTGGAAAAGAGGGAAGGGTGAAAGGCAATGGAAGGGAGGGAGGAAAAGGGAAGGAAGGATGGAAGGAGAGAGGGAGGGAAGGGAGGAAGGGAGGGAGGAAGGAGGGAAGGAAGGTGGTTGTCTTCTAATTCTGTGCTTCAACACCTTGTAACACTCAGCTACAACTCAACTTAAGTCAGCACAGACAAAAGAAAATTTGATCCTGCTAAAAGTTCATAAAGTTCATAAAGGGATGTGGTGGCTCAGTCTCTAAGATGCTGAGCTTGTCGATCGAAAGGTCGGCAGTTCAGCGGTTCGAATCCTAACGGGGTGAGCTCCTGTGACTTGTCCCAGCTTCTGCCAACCTAGCAGTTTGAAAGCAGGTGAAAAATGCAAGTAGAAAAATAGGGACCACCTTTGGTGGGAAGGGAACAGCTTTCCATGAGCCTTTGGCATTGAGTCATGCCGGCCACATGACCACGGAGACGTCTTAGAACAGCGCTGGCTCTTCGGCTTTGAAACAGAGATGAGCACTGCCCCCTAAAGTCAGGAACGACTAGCACATATGTGCGAGGGGATCCTTTACATTTACCTAAAATTCATTTTCAAAATGTGTGGGCAGATTTCACAGAAAGACATATATACACAGAGAGAGAGGGGGGGAGGGAGGGAGGGAGGGAGAGACATACAGGTGCTATTCCCAATCTTTTTTCTTCTGCCAAAATTAAAGTCTATTCCAACTTTTCTTCCTGGCACTGATGGGCCTGGAGGGGGAGGAGAAAGGCAACAATCATATTTTGAAAGTCGGGATCTTGGTAGGAAATTACACCTTTTGGCTACCTGAGAAATATCATTTTCAGTTTAGCAATTGTCCAGGCAGAGAGAGACCGCTGGTCCGTCTCGCCAGCTAGAAATCGTGATTGCTTGTTTTGTTCCTTCCCTTCCAGCCTATCTCCTTTGCAGTTAATCTTAAAATTGGCTCAGCTGGTAATCCGTTATCTATCCATCCTTCTCTTTATTACTCAAAAAGGAAGAGGAGGAGGAGGAGGAGGAGGAGGAGGAGGAGGAGGAGGAGGAGGAGGAGGAGGAGGAGACTGTGGGGTCCTTGGTGCTTTCTGAGCTTAGTGGGTTTTTTGGAGATGTTTCATTGCCCAAACTAGTTAACATCTTCAGTGCTAGAAGGGAGTCAGGCAGGGGTGAAATCCAGCAGGTTCTGACTTGTTCTGGAGAACGGGTAGCTGAACTTTTGAGTAGTTCAGAGAACCAGCAAATACCATCACTGGCTAGCCCCAGAGTAGAGTGGGAATGGAGATTTTGCAGTATCCTTCTCCTAGGAGTGGGGAGGGAATGGGGATTTTGTAGTATCCTTCCCCCAGGAGTAGGGAGGGAATGGGGGTTTTGCAGTATCCTTCCCCCAGGAGTGGGGTGGGAATGGGGATTTTGCAGTATCTTTCCCCTGGAGTGGGGTGGGAATGGGGATTTTGCAGTATCCTTCCCCTGCCATGCCCACGAAGCCACACCATGCCTACCAAGCCATGCCCACAGAACTGGTAGTAAAAAAATTAGAATTCCACTACTGGAGTTGGGTAAGAGTTGGGGAGAGGAGAATTGTGGGGTCCTTAGTGCTCTCTGAGCTTGGTTGTTTTCTTGCAGATGTTTCATGACCCAACTAGCTATCATCATCAATGCTAGAAGGGAGTGAGGTTTGCAAAGAGGAGGAGGACATTCCTTCCCATCCAATTTATTTATTTATTTATTTATTTTATTTATCTGACTTATATGCCACCCTTTCTCCACAAGGACTCAGGGCGGCTCACAGCAATAAAGCAACAACAAATCCAGTTTAAAATTCAAACAATAAAAGAATCTAAAATTCCCATTAAAACCCCATTCAGTCCAGGTCAGCCTGGCGAAACAACCATGTTTTAAGGTCACGGCGGAAGGAGTGAAGGTCGGAAGCCACCCGGAGCTCCAAGGGGAGCTGATTCCAGAGGGTAGGTGTGCCTACAGAGAAGGCTCGCTCTCTAGGGCTTAGGACCTGGTTATCTACGGGACCGCCTACTACCACCAATAGCCTCCCACCGGCCAGTATGCTCTCATAGAGAGGGACTCCTCCGGGTGCCGTCAGCCAAACAGTGTCGACTGGCGGCCCCTAGGGAGAGAGCCTTCTCTGTGGGGGCACCTACCATCTGGAATGAGCTCCCCCCCCGAGATACGGAGGATCCCGGATCTGCGCTCCTTCCGCCGTGCTGTGAAGACCTTTTTATTCCATCAGGCGGGCTTGGCCTAATCTCTTCCCTTTTTAAATATGTAAATTTTAATCTGTTTTTAAATTATTGGGGTGTTTTAATCTGTCTGGGCCAAAATGATTTAATTTGATTTTATCTGGTTTTTAAATTTTTTGTATTTATGTATTTTATTGTTGGCTGTTCACTGCCCTGAGTCCTTCGGGAGTAGGGCGGTATACAAATCAAATAAACCTAAACCTAAACCTAACCCAAGGACCGTCAGCCAACATTGCTTGGCCGATGGGACCCCAAGTAGGCCCTCTCTGTGTGAGCGCACCAGGCGATGGGGAGCTGTTGCTGGCCACAGGTGATCCGCCAGATAACCTGGGTCTAAGCCATGTAGGGCTTTATAGGTAATCACCAACACCTTGAACCTCACCCGGAGGGCAACCGGTAGGCAATGCAAGTCACGCAGGAGGGGTGTGACATGGGAGCGTCGGGACACTCCCATCATTACCCGCGTGGCCGCATTCTGCACCAACTGAAGCCTCCGAGTGGTTTTCAAGGGCAGCCCCATGTAGAGAACGTTGCAATAGTCGATCCGGGAGGTGACGAGTGCATGGGTGACCGTGCGTAAGGCATCTCGGTCCAGGTAGGGGCGCAACTGGCACACCAGACGAATCTGAGCGAATGCCCCCCTGGTCACGGTCGTGACATGGTCTTCTAAGGTCTGTAACGGCTTGATAAGTTCAGAGTCTCCCCTAGATTTGGGTTTGAATATAAGATTGCCAATTTTGACGCCTGAGGTCTCCATATTTTGCTAAGACTTTAGAAAATACATACATGATCGGATCGAGTGGAGGGATTCGTACATCACTGGGAGCCCATAAATCCTGATTTATAGGTCAGGAGGTTGGCGAGGTTCACAAACATAGAAATCCCAAACAAAACCCACCGCAGCAAGGAAGAATAAATGATGCCAAACCCTGAGTGCCAGCAGAATCAATTGGCAGAAATATGCAGAATCTTGTACGTATAATTCTTCTTCGCCCCGAAGCAGCTTCAGAAAGAAAATTGCAAGGGCTGCATTTGAATACGTGCGCCATGGGATGAGACACAGGCAGAGAAACAGAGAAAAACCAAGTTATTATTATTATTAATTTTTTGGAAAGGCTAAAATATTGACAAATGCTCCCTGCTCCTGAACCGTACAACAGTGATAGAAGGACTGAGATTTTTTTTCCCCAACTTTGGTGTAACTGGGGGACCCATGGGAAACCAGGAAAAGGCTAGTGAAGGTTCCGTAAAAATAATAATGAGGCCTGCAAAGGCCCCGAAATCATTTGTATTGGGGAGGTTTAGAAAAAGGCAGCTACGTTTTTTCCCCATTCCACGAGTGAAATCTGTAACTCTTGGGAAGCGGCTGAGGAAAAAACCGCTCGTCCATCACTTTTCAGCTTGGCCTCACGTTGGTGGGAGTTAGAATTGCCGGTTGTTAAAGGCTTGTACTGGGGAGACTCTGAACTTATCAAGCCGTTACAGAAACGAGGAAGAAAAACACCTCTTAATGGTTTTGCTTGTTAATTATCTGTTTACATGAAATCGCTAACCTTCCCTTTGTACATGAAAAGCGCTGGGGAATTCATCAACGGAGGCCCGTTTGCAAGAAGGAAACGAAATTCCTTAGCTTTGTAGATTCGAAGTGAGAGCAATCACCCCTCCTAGAAGAATGGAATGTTTGGAGAAATATATTTTTAAAAGGCAGAATATTATACTTCCCCTAAAAGAGAAATGGAAATCTTAAGGGTGCTTTTCAAAAGACAACTGGACTTTCTTCGGGTGCGGGGGTGGTTTCCTTGAAAATGTTTGACTTCTCAGATACCAGGCTCATGCTACCATATGTGATGGGCGTGTGTAGAAGCCAAAAGATATTAGACTAAAATCCACACATGGTTGGAAAAAATGACAAAAAGACACATAGACTTTAAACCAGAGATCTTTTTATTAGGGATTGTACCAGAAATATACAACAGAGAATTGAGATATTTGATTGTGAATGTGTTAACAGCGGCTAGAATTGTGTTTGCTAAAAATTGGAAAAATGAGAAAATACCAACACAAGATGAAGTTATTAAGAAAATAATGGAATGTGCTGAAATGAGCAAATCGACATTTGAAATTAGAGAACAAGAAGATAAACAATACTATAAGATATGGGACTTATTTTATCAATGGCTAGATAATAAAATATGGAAATGAAATAGGGATGAGACTATTAGAACATAAGAACGGTAGAAATATACAAAATACAATACAAAGTGGTATGACTATTGTTGATTGAAGACGAAGAAATGAATGTTATAATATAAATATTTGAAAATAATTTTTATGAAAAGATTAATGAGGATTATACTACAAAGATACTTATTAGATTGGTAATATGAGAAATCAGATAATTAGTAAGTAATGAATATGGTGAGGAAGCACAAAAGACTTGTAACCGACCGACACACTGACGAATAAGTATATTTACTGGCCATTCATGACCCCTAAATTCCATAAGCATGTGTGGTCTTTTTTGTTTGCTGATGAAGTTGATGAACAGGGAAAGAAACTGCCTTGAGACTTGGTTTTGGAAGAACCAAAGGTTTTGGAGCCATTGCAGATGAAATATTGGAAAAGAATATAGAAATTAGAATATAGAAATATAGAAAGAAAATATTGGCTATTCTTTGGGTTTTGTTTTAAGCTAACAGCCACCCGACAGAAACAGCCTCTCTTTAACCTCTTCTGTTTTTAACTTTATATAAACATCACCCTCAAATCTAGTTACTTGCTAGGTGTTGTAAGGCAGGGGTCCCTCAACCCCTGGTCCGTGGACTGGCACCAGGCCACGGCATGCCAGCAACCAGGCCACACAAACAAGCAAATGAAATCACACACCCTCCAGTCCATGGAAAAACCTCTCTCCACGGAACCGGTCCCTGGTACCCCAAATTTTTGGGCCAAAAGTTTTAGCAAGGGGTTCTCTGCCCGGTTGCTGGGTGGGCGTGCCCATGGTGGGTGTGGCCTAGTCAGTCTCCTGCACCATGGTGAGGGGAGCGTTTTTGCCTTCCCCAGGCTCCAGAGGCTTTTCTCGAGCCTCCGGGAGGACAAAAATGGCCTCCCCAGGCTCCGTAAGCCCTCTGGAGCCTGGAAACAGGTCCATTTCCGGTCTTCGTGAACTTCCGGTAGGCCTGTTTTTTGCCCTCCCCGAGCCTCCGTGCGTGCCCTGCACTTACCAGCATCCAAAACAGGCCACGTGGGGACTCCTGGGAGGGGAGGGGCAGGGTGGGCGGGGCCAGCTAGGAGGAGTGGTATTTGGGGGTTCTCCGAAGTGCACAGAATCTTAGCTAGAGGTTCTCCCGAACCCCTGTGAACCCCCAGCAGCCCACCTCTGGTTGGGGGCCATTGGTGTAATGTCTTGGTAGGGATGTCCTGATGAGAAGGGATAAAATGTGGGAAGGAAGGAGTAGCGAAGACGGAACAGCCTTTTTAAAAAAAATCAATTTATTTCTTATTTAGCTCAGGGCTTTTATGAAAAGCCTGATCACAATGATTAAATTCTTCGTCTTTCTTCTCCAAGCTAGGGGTAGCAACTGAAATTAGAAAATCTGCAGCTCCCCCCACCAACATCCCATTTATTCAATGGTTGGTCCATTTGCCTTCGATTTGAAAAACAGAAGAAGAAGAATGTTTTCCATCCCTGCGTTTTTCATATACGCGTTTCTTAATCTCTGATGACAGAGCAATCGTAAATGTCCTTTAAATGTTATGGAACAGGAACGAAGTTAAACTGTACAAATGTTTTGGAATTGATGCGTTTAGCATTTAAATGGCAGGCTTTTTTTTTTTTTAGATGGTTTGATGCCCATCTATGGATCATTTATTTCTATCTCTCAGGTCTGTTTTGAAAATATTTCTTTCAAATGAAAACGGAAAACAGTTTGGCAAAACTTTAGGAGAGGGGGTGTGGGGTGGGGGAAATATGTTGCCTTATTTGACCAGGATTTAATAATATCCTTTTCCTGGCATTTTTACAGATACCTGCTGAAGACAGGATATTATTTTAATCGTTGATTTAATTTAGTACTGAGATATAAATGTAAAGTTCAGCTCCTGGTGAGCTCAGTAATTATTTTAGGAGCAATGTGGAAATGGTTTTCATATCCTTCTTCTGATATATATATACGTCTTTGGTTATTGGGGTTTTCTTCCGCGTAAAATTGGAAGTGTCTTGGCGATGTTTCGACGAAGTCTCATTCGACATCTTTAGGCTGGTATTTTCGGCTTCATGCTTCTAGGAACAATGTGTGATCGCAGCTGTTTCTTCCTTTTAGCTACCAGTGGGGGTGTGAACTGATTGGGTGGGAGCTTGGCTGTGTTCTGATTAGGTGGAGGTGTGTTCTGATTTGTTGGGGGCTTAGCTGTGCTCTGATTGGATGGGGGGTTGGCTGTGCTCTGATTGGATGGGGGTGTGTTCTGTTTGGGTGGGGGCTTGGTTGTGCTCGGGTTAGTCTGAGTTACAGGGGGATTTGAGCTGGTGAGCTGCGTTGCTGTTGTTTGGCTTCGTGGTCGTGGTCATGCCACATCTTCCTGGTGGGTGTCAGTTTGCTTCATATATGGATTGGAGAGGTTTAAAGTGGCTAATGATGCAGCTGCGGTCTGGCTTCTGGTTTGTGGTCGTGCCTCATCATCGGTGTGGGTTTGAGTTTGCTTTTTGCATGGATGTGTGGTGCTGACATCCTGTGTGATTTTCTTGAGTGTGGGTCTGGTGTCATTCCTTTGTCGTTCTTTTGTTCTGGAGATGAGTGTCTTGACTACAGAGTTGATCTGTGCTGGGTGGTGGTGTGAGAGTGTGTGCAGATAGCAGTTTGTGTGTGTTTTCTTCTGGTAGATGGTGTGTCCTAGGGAGCCATTGGATTTCCTGTAGACTAAGACATCCAACTTCCTGGGAAGTTAGGGACAAACGAGTCCCTAACACAAAGAATGTCATACCCAAGCTTCTAAACTAAACAAGAGCCTGAAGATGACAGGGTTGTGAGCCTGTCGAAACATTGCTAGAAATAAAAACTTTTAAGGTACTGGTAGGATTTTAGCTAAGGTTTTAAATGACTTTGCAGAGTGCTCTGTAAGGATTTTTGGAAGATTTTAAGCTAGGATTTTAACCAAAATTTTAAACATTTTAACTAACTTATTTAACATGACGCGGGAAAATACCTGAGATTTTAATTTTTTGCATATATATATTGTTTGACATTCTAGTTTGATACAACACTGGTTGGTTTGTTTTTTATTATTATTATTATCGTAGTCCCCCTCCAAGTATTAACCAAGTCTGATTCTGCTAAGTCAAGATAATATTGTCTAGTTTAGATGAAGTCAGCTAAATGATATCCTGCCCACTTTTTCCAGTGGCCCTTGGCTGACACTCAAGTGAGTCAACTCTGCTTTGAACCTTGACAAAATGGTCATGGATCCTCAGGAGAACTTCTCTCAACCAGTGCTACGTTGACATTTGAATCAGAATCAGAGTAGAGCTGCAAGGGACCTTGGAGTTCTTCTAGTCCAGCCCCCTGCTCAAGCAGAAGACCCTGTACTATTTCAGAAAAGTCACTGCCCAGTCTCTTCTTAAAAACCTCCAGTGATGAATTTTCAGGAGGCAACTGGACTTCCTTGTTTTTTTTTCTTTGAAGACGTTTCGCTTCTCATCCAAGAAGCTTCTTCAGCTCTGACTGGATGGTGGAGAATGGAAGGATTTATATTCCTTGCAGACAGCTGGTCATTTGCATCCTTTTAGAGGCTCTTTGAGGCCACTTGGAGGTTTATCTGTGTCCTCAATGGTCACCTGAGTAGTGCTAATGGTTCTGTAGTCTGCAATTTTCCCTCTGGAAATCCATTCCTATTCCTACACCACAGTTTTGGGGTCCAAAGCTGGATGCAGGATTCCAGGTGGGGTCTTACTAAGGCTTTATAAAGTGGTACTAAGACTTCACGTGATCTTGATTCTATTCCTCTGGTTATACAACCATTTTGGCTCCCAGGGAGGTGAAGGGAGGCCTACTAGACCCAAAACGGGGTGCGGGGGGGGTAGCACTCCCCCCCCGCAGTCCGTTTTTGCTCCCAGAAGGCTTTGGGGAGGCCTATAAGGCCCAAAGGATGTGGTGGCTCAGTGGCTAAAATGCTGAGCTTGTCAATCAAAAGGTCGGCAGTTCAGCGGTTCGAATCCCTAGCGCCGCGTAATGGGGTGAGCTCCCGTGACTTGTCCCAGCTTCTGCCAATGTAGCAGTTCGAAAGCACGTAAAAAAATGCAAGTAGAAAAATAGGGACCACCTTTGGTGGGAAGGTAACAGCGTTCCGTGCGCCTTTGGGGTTTAGTCATGCCAGCCACATGACCACGGAGACGTCTTCGGAGGCTCTTCGGTTTTGAAACGGAGATGAGCACCGCCCCCTAGAGTCGGGAACGGCTAGCATATATGTGCAAGGGGAGCCCTTTACATCCCACCACCCTGCAGCCTGTTTTTGCTCCCGGGGGGTGCAGGTGGCCAAGTGTTGCCTGTCACACACCCTGGCCACGCCCACCCAGCCGGTCATTAGGGCAGAGAACCGGTTGTTAAATTATTTGAATCCCACCACTGATTATATTAGCTTTTTTGACTGCTGCCACAAATTGCTGGCTCATGTTTTAAGTGATCATCTACCAGGACTCCAAGGTCCCTCTCACAGTTACTGTTTTTTTTTTTAACCTGCTTTTGTTTCCATTGTGTTCCAGGACACGGATATCTTGAACACAGCCATCCTCACTGGGAAAACAGTTGCTGTTCCAGTCAAGGTGATTTCTGTTGAAGAAAACAATATGGTGATGGATATCTCTGAATCGGTGGAATGCAAGTCTTCTGCTGAGGATGTGGTTAAAGTAAGTGCTAGGATCATCAGCCATGGGAGATATTTTATTCTTGGCTTTTGAGGAGTTTAACAGAGTTGGAAAAGTCATCTTGTAGGTCATCTAGTCAACCCACCCCAAGTAGGAGACCCTACACCATTTCTGACAGATGGCAGTCGAGTCTCTTCCTGAAAGCTTCCAGGGATGAAGCTCTCACAACTTCTGAAGGCAAGTCGTTCCATTGAATATAGAATAAGAGAGTTGGAAGGGACCTTGGAGGTCATCTAGTCCAACACCCACCCAAGAAGGAGACCCTACACCATTTCTGGCAGATGACAGTCCAGTCTCTTCTTGAAAGCCTCCAGTGATGAAGCTCTCACAACTTCTGAAGGCAACTTCTGCTCCATCGGTTGATTGTTCTCACTGTCAGGAAATTCCTCCTTATTTCCAGGTTGAATCTCTCCTTGGTCAGTTTCCATCCATTATTCCTTGTCTGGACTTCGGGTGCTATGGAAGATAGCTTGACCCCTCCTCTCTGTGGCAGCCCTTCAAATATTGGAAGATGCTATCCTGTCTCCCCTGGTCCTTCTCTTCACTAGACTAGCCATGCCCAGTTCCTGCAACCGTTCATCGTATGTTTTAGCCTCCAGTCCCCTCATCATCTTGGTTCCTTTTTTCTAGCATCTCAAGATCTTTTTTATAGCGTGGAGTTGAGTCTCTATCCTTCAGCTCTGCACCTCCATGGTCAACTATGACCTTGTTGGATCAAGATGGTTTGCTGAGTCTTGTCCCAACTTTCTGGCCAACATGGTTTACTTGTTGGTATTGCCTTTTCTTCTTCACTGGATAAGCAAAGAGCCAGGACTTTCCTGACAACATACTGGGTTCTAACACCCGTGTTTTTTTGGGGGGGGGAGGGGAATGTGTTGATGCTGTTGAGTTTATATGGATGCAAAGATGATCTGGAGGAACATCTGAGCTCCAGTTCAGCAGTAAGGAATGCCTAATTAAAGAGTCACGTTGTAAAAAAGCTGGGTTATTTGTATTCCAGATTAGAGCCCAACCTGAAATTGGATGTAATTAGAGCTTCTTAAAAATATCTCTAAAATGTATTGAGGTACACCATAGAGATAATATATATAGCTCCTGCTATTAAAGAATCCCTGCTGGATTTTAATGTGTCCTTATTAATAATGCAAGCAACCTTCCTTTGGCTCAAGGCAATTTGAGTTTTTGGATGGCTGCCATTGTCTACCAACCCTTCAGGCTTTCAGTTAAAGATACAGATTTCTCAAACCTTCATCAACTGACATATATGTATATTTACTGCACGGTCTTCCTAATACGAATAGAAAACCCCAAACTGTATGACTACCGATCTGTCATTCTCTAATCTCAGAACTTCCTTCTGATGACGCAACATCTCTACCGCAGGTATGGTCCTTAGTCTATCAAAGATTACAACCCCCTGTCCGGGTTCCAAGTAATACATCCATTTCAGCCACCCTGAGTCTCCGGAGAAAGGCGGCATATAAATTGAATTAATAATTGAATTGAATTAATAAATTTCAAGCAACACACCAAGGCAAGAAGATTCCTTGAAGAATAGCTTCATTGGAAATATCATATTGGCACATATCTGATGAAAACCGACTCTGAAAAATCCTGTGGTTTTCACCTAATTAAAAGTTTTTCCCTCTCTCCAAACAACCAGTCACATAGACCAATCAAAGCGCTGCCTGGTTGCCTGGTGACATCACTCCTCCTTCCTCCGACCAGGTGTGAGAACATCCTTGGTTCCCAAGAGTATTTTATTTTGACTACACAACACCAAGCTATCTCTAATCCCCCCTCCCTATCTGTTCTGACTCAGCCTTAGCAGAAGCAAGAAACAGACTCCTGGTCACGAATAAATCCTCTTTATTTACCTCTTGTGAATTAATTGCATTCACCCACCAAAAAGTCCAGGCAAAAGTCCTTCAAGGAGTTAACTGCAGTAACAGACCTTATCAGTTCCTTGCGATAATTGCCAGGCCGTGAGCTCCCAGCTGAAAGGAGACTGGCAAGCAGTCTCTGTGGCACGAAACGCAATGAGCCAAATCTTCAGAAATACGAATGGTTGTCTCCTACGACCACCACTCCCCTTTCCTTCTATTTATTCCACAGCCAAGGAGGGCCATTTAGCACCCATGTGTGCCTTGCTTCCTGAGTCGACTCCTTGTCCTCCGTTGTTCTCCTCTCCTAACTGCTCTCCGCATACGTGTGTCTGGAACAGGCCCCAGCTGTTCTTCCTCCTCACTCATCTCAGCCTCCAAAGGCAGCTGTCTCTCCGGTGGCTGGGAAATGTCAGATGGGCCTGGCTCTATCTCTGTGTCCGATGCAGAACATCCATCAGAGCCTTCCCCAGACTCCAGCACTGGCCCAAGTTCCTCCCCTAACCTCCTCATCATCCAAGTCTGCCACCAGCTCCACTTGCAGCTGGCGGGCCACAACACAATCCCTCAGCTCCACTGTGGCAATACTGAAGCTCCAAGATGGCTTCGACCAGGCCAGCTTCAGGGTTGACATCTGGCTTAAATCTCCATCTTTGTTCTGGTGAACTAGGTCATAAAATCCAGAGCATTACAGATATAAAAGGATTAGAAACTTCTGGCTCTTGTTTCAATTAAACCTAGAATACTCTCACAGCAAAGCAAGGGCTCTGCTTAGATCCTATTCTTCCTCTGTGTTGTTTCTATGTGACTTTCCTCTTGTGCCTTGAAATATTGTGCAGTCCATCTTCGATAAATAGAAACATTTCCACAAAATGAGCCCTAGAAAGGGCACAGAGATGAGTAACAAAGATGATTAGGGGTCTAGAGGCTGAACGATTGAGGGAACAGGGTATGTCTTGTCTAATGAATAGAATAGAATAGAATAGAATAGAATAGAATAGAATAGAATAGAATAGAATAGAACAGAACAGAACAGAACAGAATAGAATTAGAGCAGAGCAGAGCAGAGCAGAGCAGAGGAGAGGAGAGGAGAGGAGACTGGACTGGACTGGACTGGAATAGAATAGAATAGAATAGAATAGAATAGAATAGAATAGAATAGAATAGAATAGAATAGAATAGAATAGAATAAACATTGAAGGTCTTATAGTCTGGCCCCCTACTCAAGCAGGAGATCCTATATTATTTCAGACAAGTGACTGTCCAGTCTCTTCTTAAAAACATCCGGTGATGGAGCACCCACAATTTCCGAAGGCAAGCTGTTCCATTGGTTAATTGTCCTCACAGTTAGGAAGTTTCTCCTTAATTCCATGTTGCTTCTCTCCTTGACCAGTTTCCATCCATTGTTTCTTGTCCTGCCCTCTGGTGCTTTGGAGAATAGTTTGACCCCCTCTTCTTTGTGGCAGCCCCTCAAATACTGGAATATTGCTATCATGTCACCCCTAATTCTTCTTTTCTTTAGACTAGCCAAACCCAGTTCCTGCAGCCGTTCTTCATATCTTTTAGTCTCCAGGCCTAGGAAGACCAGGAGTGTCATGATAGCAGTCTTCCAGTACTTGAGGAGCTGTCACAAAGAAGAGAAGTTCAACGTATTCTCCAAAGCACCTAAGGGGAGGACAAGAAATAACAGATGGAAGATTGTCAAAGAGAGATTCCAATCTAGAGTTAAGGAGAAATTTCCTGAAAGTGTAGAACAATTAATCAGTGGAACAACTTGCCTTCAGAAGTTGTGAATGCTCCATCACTGGAGGTTTTCAAGAACAGACTGGGCAGCCGTTTGTTCAAAATGGTATCTCCTGCTTGAGCATAAGGCTGGACCAAGATCTCTTCCACCCCCTATTATTCTATGTTTTCTGTGAAGCTTCCATCCTATGATTATCCTACAGGGAATCAAGCTAGACTGTTAGCAATAGCAATCACACTTAAGACTTATATACCACTTCATATTGATTTTAGAGCCTTCTCTAAGTGGTTTACAGAGTCAGCCTATTGCCCTCAACAATCTGGATCCTCATTTTACTCACTTCGGAAGGATGGAAGGCTTGGTCAATCTTAAGCAGGTCAGGATCGAACTGCTGGCAGTCGGCAGAGTTAGCCTGCTTTTTAACCACTGCGCAGCATGGATGGATGGATGGATGGATGGATGGAAGGAAGGAAGGAAGGAAGGAAGGAAGGAAGGAAGGAAGGAAGGAAGGGCAACAGCAATAGCCCTTAGACTTATATACCGCTTCATAGTGCTTTTACAGCCCTCTCTAAGCAGTTTACATAGTCAGCCTATTACCCCCAACAACCCACTTTGGAAGGATGGAAGGCTTAGTCAATCTTAAACAGGTTAGGATTGAACTGCTGGCAGTCGGCAGAGTTAGCCTGCTTTCTTACCACTGCGCAGCATGGAAGGGAGGGAGGGAGGGAGGGAGGGAGGGGCAACAGCAATAGCCCTTAGACTTATATACCGCTTTGCAGTGCTTTTACAGCCCTCTCTAAGCAGTTTACAGAGTCAGCCTCTTGCCCCCAATAATCTGGGTCTCCTTATTTTACTCACCTCGGAAGGATGGAAGGCTGAGTCAACTTTGAGCCGGTGAGATTTGAACTGCAAACTGCAGCTAGCAGTCAGCTGAAGTACAGTAGCCTGCAGTACTGCATTCTAACCACTGCGCCTCGGCTCTCTGTGATTTCCAGAAATAGACTGGACAGACTTGAAGAAATGGGAAGAGGACAGAATCACAGACAAATGGCTGTCCAATCTCTTCTTAAAAACCTTCAGTGACGGAGCACCCAAATTTATCATAATTTAGGTTAATGTACCCAGATAATTATAGAACGTAGAATAACAGAGTCGGAAGGGACCTTGGAGGTCTTCTAGTCCAACCCCCTTGCTCAAGCAAGTAACCCTACACCCGTGATGGCGAACCTATGGCACGTGTGCCAGAGATGGCACGTGGAGCCATATTGGTGGGCACGCAAGTGTTGCCCTAGCTCAGCTCCAGCACGCATGCGCGCACCAGCCAAATGATTTTCAGGCCTTCTGGTCCCACTGGAGGTCGGGAAACTGGTTGTTTCCAGCCTCTGGAGGGCCTCCAGGGGGGATGGGAAGGCTGTTTTTGCCCTCCCCAGGCTCCTAGAAAGAATCTGGAGCCTGGGGAAGTCGAAAAATGGTCCTACGGGGCCATCACATGCCAAAAGCAGAGGGGAGCTTGGGGGGGGGTCACATGATCATGCGCAGGAGGGCAGGGTGCATTGAATTATGGATGTGGGCACACGCACCCACGACCCCGCTTTTGGCACGCAACGGCAAAAAGTTTAGCCATCATTGCCCTATATCATTCCAGACAAATGGTTGTCCAATCTCTTCTTCAAAGCCTCCAGTGATGGATCATACACACCTTCTGAAGGCAAGTTGTTCCAACGATGAATTCTTCTCACTGTCAGGAAATTTCTCTTTAGTTCTAGGTTGGCACCATCCTCTGCTCTCCTCAGAAATTTCAAGAAACGTTAAAGGAAACCAGAAAATTATGGCCAGACAAGCCATGAGGCAGATCTGGAAGTGTGAGATTTAATATTGTACACACCCACTCTCTTGGTATACACTTCCAACCAAGTCTGGTCCATAAAACATATATATATCATTGAAAAGTTGGTAATTCTCCATCCTTAGCACTGTAAGTGACACACACTTAAAGTGTAACTGATGTTCCAAGATATTTCGCCAGTTTCTTCTCCTATCTCTCTCCTGGTTTGGGATTATCAACAGCCCCTTGCCTTCTCTGAATTCTGAATTTACACTCCTCCCTGCAGTTATAAAAGTCCTCAATCTCCCAAGGACGCGTCTAACCTTTTAAAAAGTGGACCAAAAGATATTTACAGTAGCACTAAAACATGAAAAATAGCCCACTTTTTTTTTTTTTTTTTTTTGCTGGCTCAGCAAAAGATTCATCCAAAGATGCTTTCTCGGTGTCTATTAATAAGGAGGGTACCAGTCTGGACTTTGGGAATCTTTTCCCTTCCTGGAAACTTAGAAAAGGAGCCAGTTATTTTTAATTTTTATTTTTGCAAAACGTGGGGGGTGGGGGTGGGAGAGGGAAAGTCACTTCCCTCTCTGGAACAGATTGCTCAGCTTTGAATTAGGCCTTGCTTTGGCAGTCAAATTCCTTCTATTTATTTCCGTGTCTATGTTCAAATGCAAACGAGTTGAGCATGTACTAAGGTTGGCAGCAAATGAAACCAACAGAGAAGAGACATAGAATAAAGGAGAATATCTAACTCAGGGTTAACACGAGAGGTCCTTGGTAGTCTCTGAGTCCGGTGCTTTTCTTGCAGACGTTTCATGACCCACCTAGCTAACATCATCAGCGCTAGAAGGCAGAGAGGTTTGCAAAGAGGAGGAGGAGGACTGTGGGATCCTTGGTGGTCTCTGAGTTTGGCGGTTTTCTTGGAGATGTTTCATCACCCAGCTAGGTAATATCAGATTAACAGATTAACAGAGTTGGAAGGGAGCTTGGAGGTCATCTAGTCCAACCCCCGCTCAAGCAGGAGACCCTACACCATTTCTGACAAATGGAAGTCCAATCTTTATTATTATTAATCATATTTATTTTTATTAATCATATTTCTATGCCGCCCACTCTCCGAGGACTCTGGGCAGCTTACAACAATCGACAGTATACTAAATAGCATATTGCCCCCCAACAATCTGGGTCCTCATTTTACCCACCTCGGAAGGATGGAAGGCTGAGTCAACCTTGAACCTGGTGAGATTCGATCTGCTGATCTGCTGAACTAGCAGTCAGCTGAAGTAGCTGCAGTACCGCACCCTAACCACTGCGCCATCTCGGCTCAATCTTTTCTTGAAAGTGATGAAGCTCCCACAACTTCCGAAGGCAACTTCTGTTCCATAGGTTGATTGTTTTCACTGTCAGAAAATTCCTCCTTATTTCTAGGTTGAATCTCTCCTTGGTCAGTTTCCATCCATTGTTTCTTGTCGTGCTTTGGAAGATAGCTTGACCCCCTCCTCTCTGTGGCAGCCCCTCAAATATTGGACCATTGCTATCATGTCTCCCCTGGTCCTTCTCTTCATTAGACTAGCCAGGCCCAGTTCCCATAACCGTTCCTTTGTTTTAGCCTCCAGTCCCTTAATCAGTGGTGAAATCCAGCAGGTTCTGACAGGTTCTGGAGAACCGGTAGTGGAAATTTTGAGCAGTTTGGAGAACCGGCAAATACCACCTCTGGCTGGCCCCAGAGTGGGAAGGGAATGGAGATTTTGCAGTATCCTTCCCTTCCACGTTCACCAAGCCACACCCACAGAACCGGTAGTAAAAAAAAAAAATGGATTTCACCACTGCCCTTAATCATCCTGGTTGCTCTTCTCTGCACTTTTTCTAGTCTCAACATCTTTTTTATAGTGTGGTGACCAAAACTGGATGCAGGATTTTAGTTGTGGTCTTACTAAGGCTTTATAGAGTGGTATTAGAACCTCCCTTGATTTTGATTGTATCCTTCTGTTAATGCAACTTAGGGTTGCATTGGCTTTTTTGGCTCATATTTAATTGGTTATCCTGATTATCATCAGTGCTAGAAGGGAGTGAGGTATGCAAAGAGGAGGAGGGGGACTGTGGGGTCCTAGACTAGACTAGCACCGATGATGTTACCCAGTTTGGCTAATGAAACATCTGCAAGAATACAACCAAGCTTGAGAAGCACCAAGGAAGAAGCACCTATCCTTCTCCTCCTCCTCAATTCTGCCACTCTTTTCTTCTATTCCATAGTTGGGTCATTAAACGTCTGCAAGAAAAGCACCAAGCTCAGAGAGCACCAAGAACCCCACAGTCCTCCTCCTCCTCCTCCTCCTCCCCCCAATCTCCATTCCCTTCTAGCACTGATGGTGTTACCTAGTTGGGTCATGAAATGTCCACAAGAAAACCACCAAGTTCAGAGAGCACCAAGGACCCCACAGTCCTCCTCCTCCTCCTCCTCCTCCCCCCCTGCAAATTCTACTCCTCCTAGCACTGATAATGTTACCTAGTTGAGTCATGAAATGTCTGCAAGAAAAACACGAAGCTCAGAGAGCACCAAGGACCCCACAGTCCTCCTCCTCCTCCTCCTCCTCCTCCTCCTCCTCCTCCTCCTCCTCCTCCTCCTCCTCCTCACTGCAAACCTCCCTCCCTTCTAGAGATAATATTGATCATGTTATCTAGAAATGTCTGCAAGAAAACAACCAAGCCCAGAGAGCACCAGGGACCCTTCAGATAGTCTAACTAAATCAGCTCAGAGGATCAGGGCCATAATAGGATTTTGAGGACAAAAATCTCTTTCTTTCTCTGTCCTTTTCCTGCCAGCCTCTTTAAAGGGTAAGGAATGCTAATAAACCTGAGGAAGTTAGTAAAATTCAATACTTTTTAGTATCTCCTCTAACATTGATGCTGAGATAAAATATGTCCATATCTTTGGTAGGTTTCCCCCCTGACCTCCAAGTTCAGAAGGACCTGGTGTGCAGTACATGTTTTGAACGTTGGACTAGGATTGTAGAGGTTGAGGCTGGAATTCCTGCTTATACATGATGGAGATCCAGAGCAAACTGCATCCATCCTGTTTTCCATTGCATTAGAAGTCGATTAACTATCCCATGATCCCCAACTCTTATGAGTTTTTTCAATGCCCAAATGTCCCATGATCTTCAACAAATTATGAGATTTCCCAGATTTTCCTAGTCTTCAAAAGAAAAACTAGAAAGTCTACTTGCCTCCTGAAAAAAAGCACATTTGGGACAACCATGACCTGGAGGGACTGAGAATCTCTACAGACTTTTAGCTATGCAATTTGGGATGGACACCCTTGGAATCAGTGGTGAAATCCATTTTTTTTTTACTACTGGTTCTGTGGGTGTGGCTTGGTGGGCGTGGCTTGGCTTGGTGGGCGTGGCAGGGGAGTATACTGCAAAATCTTCATTCCCACCCCACTCCAGGGGAAGGATATTGCAAAATCTCCATTCCCATTCCACTCTGGGGCCAGTCAGAGGTGGTATTTGCAGGTTTTCCGAACTACTCAAAATTTCCGCTACCGGTTCTCCAGAACCTGTCAGAACCTGCTGGATTTCATCCCTGCTTGGAAGGGTGTGGGAGTAGGAATGGATTTCCAGAGAAAAAGAAAAAAATATTGCAGATTACAGGAACCAGGAGCACCACTCAGGTGACCCTGAGGACACAGATAAACCTCCAAGAGCTTCAATGACCCTCTAAAAAGATGCAAATGGCCAGCTGTCTGCAAGGAGTATAAATCCTTTATTTCCCACCATCCTGTCAGAAGCTGAAGAAGCTTCTTGGATAAGAAGCGAAACCTCTTCAAAGAAAAAAACGAGAAAGTCCAGTTGCCTGCTGAAAAAGCACCTTTGGGATGAGATTTCCCAGTAGGAAAACATCCTGTGATCCCTGACTCTTATCAGATTTCTCGGTGAGCAAATATCCCATAATCCTCAACCCTTATGAGATTTCCCTGTGCAAATATCCCATAATCCCCAATGCTTATCAGATTACCCAACGGGCAAATGTTCCATGATCCCCCAAATCTTGTTGAATGTCTGTGTTAATTCTTGTGAGATTCCAGGCAAGAATGTAGGACCTGTGTGAGCTCCGGGCCTCTTTCTGCAATGCTTCCAAGCCCCATGAGATCTCCTGTGATCTTGTGAGATCTCTAACTACTTTGAACTTTCTTTCTCACTCCTTTTTCTTACCGCTGAACAAGACTGTGTTACAAGGTACGGTGCCAGGGGTGAAATCCAGCAGGTCCTGACAGGTTCTGGAGAACTGGTAGCGGAAATTTTGAGTAGTTCGGAGACCCAGCAAATGGCCCCAGAGTGGGATGGGAATGGAGATTTTGCAATATCCTTCTCCCAGGAGTTGGGAGAGAATGGAGATTTTGCAGTATCTTTCCCCTGGAGTGGGGTGGGAATGGAGATTTTGCAGTATCTTTCCCCTGGAGTGGGGTGGGAATGGAGATTTTGCAGTATCCTTCCCTCAGGAGTGGGGTGGGAGTGGAGATTTTGCAGTATCCTTTCCCCAGGAGTGGGGAGGGAATGGGGATTTTGCAGTATCATTCCCTAGGAGTGGGCATGGAATGGGGATTTTGCAGTATCATTCCCCTGGAGTGGAGTGGGAATGGAGATTTTGCAATATTCTTCCCCTGCCACGCCCACCAAGCCACACCCCCAGAATCGGTAGTAAATTTGGATTTCATCATTGCACACACTGCCCCAAAACATCACCAGCTCCAGACTAGGCGAGTCGACAATTTGAATTGGCCCTGACAAAAACAGTTATTTTGACCTGAATTTTCTTCATTTCAATTCTGTCCTTTTTATTTGTGATGAAAGCTGATTGCTAGAGGAGCGACAGATGTTGTATCTCATGTCTGGGAGCAATATTTTATTCCATATATCCGGGGTTAGCAAGAAGCTTTCATGAGTTAATGGACCAAACCGGCTTGTCCCTTTGTTTTCCCCAAAGTAAAATCTCTTATTGCATTCTTACAGCCTGAAGATTTATAGAGAGGATATTGTTTAATTAAGCACACATACCAGGAGGTGTTAGATGGTACAGTGAAAAGGAACTGAATTATCAGACTTACAGCATCCTTCTGGGGCTGAGTCCCACCTTGCCAACGAGTGCTAAATTATGAGAAAAGGTGAATAGTTAGGAACAAGCCCATTTTAACACTTTATTCTTTGCACTTCAGACTTGATGAATACCTCCCGCCAAGTTTATTCCGTCTCAATTTTATACAAACTCCCCTAGAATCAACTTTCCAGAATTCTATTTTCTCCCCCTCTCCCCCCTCCCCCCATAATTTCTAGCAAAGCTTTATTCAAGTAGAATTTCACGTTAGGGATTTAATATTTTTTATTGTTTTGTATCCTACATTTCCTTTCTATGTTGAGCAGTGTGCTCTCTAGGTGTCCAAGATGTTAACATGTGAATGTACAAACATCATCATCGTTGTCATTATAATCATATATACCTTAACAAATATGGAGTAACGTATAAACAGATATGCGATAACATCTATCGTATTATAGCATATATTGTCTTCCATTATGGTATCGATTATATAACCATCAAGTAAAAAATAAAAATTACACGTCTGTTTTCCTTTCTCATATATACCATATTTCACCCAGTTTTACAATGACATCTCTTTCTGTTTTTCTTCTCCTTCCTTCCCTCCTTTCCCTTCTCCCTTCTACTTCTCTCTCCTTCCTTCTTTCCTTCTCCTCTCGTCCCCTCTCTCTTTCTCCCCTCCCCTATTTCCCTCTCCTCCCTTTTCCTCTTCTCTGCTTCCCTCTCCTTCCTTTCTCCTCTTCTCCCATCCACTTCCCTCCCTCCTTTCCCGTTTCTCCTTCCCTCTTTGCTTCTCCTCTCCTCTCCTCCCCTCTCCTCCCCTCTCTCTTTCTTCTCTCCCCTCTCTCCTTTCCTCTCCTCCCTTTTCCTCTTCTCTGCTTCCCTCTCCTTCCCTTTCTCCATTCCTCCCATCCACTTCCCTCTCTCCTTTCCCCTCTCTCCTTCCCTCTTTGCTTCTTCTCTCCTCCCCTCCCCTCTCCTCCCCTCACTCTTTCTCCTCTCCCCTCTCTACTTCCCTCTCCTCCCTTTTCCTCTTCTCCGCTTCCCTCTCCTTCCCTTTCTCTTCTCCTCCCATCCACTTCCCTCTCTCCTTTCCCTTCTCTCCTTCCCTCTTTCTTTCTCCTCTCCTTCTCTCTCTCTTTCTCCTCTCCTCCCTTTTCCTCTTCTCCATTTCCCTCTCTTTCCCTTTCTCCTACTCCTCTCCTGCCATCCACTTCCCTCTCTCCTTTCCCCTCTCTCCTTGTCAGAGACAATTAGCCCCGTTACCTTCCTGGGGAAATTGCCTGGATCGTGGCATTTTCCTTGTGTATATTTTGAAAAATAAAACCGGAATATATCTTCTAATTAAACTCATATTTATTGTAAAGAAGAAAATAAAACATCTTACTAATCTAAAATAATTAAATTGTTACATTTTGGTAAAGTTCCTACCGACTACATCTCTGCAGCCGGACTTCTCTTGGCAAGTGAACAAAGAAAAGTGTGAAGTGGAAAGAAAGGAATGCGGATATACGTATTAGCTTACTGATAACAAAATTGGCAAGCTACAGAAAGTCTGACAGTCCAGAAATAATGAGCTCTGCTGGTAAATACAAAAACGCAGTGACACTCCTTCCCTCTCCTTCCCTCTCCTTCCTTCTCCTCTTCCCCCAACCTTTCTCCCCTCCTCTCCTCTTCTCCACCCCACTCCACTTCCTTCTTTCCCATTATCCAGATTTCTAACTGTCTATGGAGATTCTCAGTCATCCAAGTCAAGGCTGTCCCAAAAGTGCTTTTTTCTCTCTCTCTCTCAAAAGGCAACTGGACTTTATTTTTCCTTGATGATGTTTCGCTTCTCATCCAGGAAGCTTCATCAGTTCTGAGTGAATGGTTGTTCACCATTCACTCAGCATCTGGTCATTAGCGCTCTTTCTGAGAGTCATTGAGGCCAATTGGACCAATAACCCCCCCCCCCCCCATTCAGTCAGAACCAAAGAAGCTTCTTGGATGAGAAGCAAAACGTCTTCCAGGAAAAATAAAAAGTCCAGTTGCCTTTTGAAAAAAGCACCTTTGGGACACCAGAATTCTCTGATTATGGTTGATAGCACAATCAGCCAGATGTTTAGATCAGATAGATCTGTCCACCTATCAAGTCCTTCCCACGCACAGATGTTGTCATTTGATGGTATTAAAGGTGTTGTTGTAAGATGTAAGCTGTTCCAAGTCAGGCTGCCTTTTGCAATTGACTTACGGGGATTTGTCAATGCCGACAATGTTCAAGTAGGTATAATTGCAAATTATACCCAAAGCACTTTTACTGTTGGTACTATCTTTGATAAGCTCATGGCATCGACCTTCTCAATTCCTGGCAAATAGATGGGCAAGAAATGGAGGTAGTGACAGATTTTATTTTCCTGGGCTCCAAGATTACCGCAGATGGGGACTGCAGCCAAGAAATTAAAAGGCGCTTGCTCCTGGGGAAGAAAGCTACGGTAAAGCTGGAAAGCATACTAAAAAGCAGAGACATCACCCTGCCAACAAAAGTGCGTATAGTCAAGGCTATGGTTTTCCCAGTTGCAATGTATGGCTGTAAAAGTTGGACCATAAAGGAAGCCTGAGCACCAAAGAATTGAGGCCCTTGAACTCTGGTGCTGGAGAAGACTCCTGCGAGTCCCTTGGACTGCAAGGTGATCCAACCAGTCAGTCCTAGAGGAGATCAACCCCTGACTTCTCTTTAGAAGGCCAGATCCTGAAGAGGAAACTCAAATACTTTGGCCACCTAATGAGAAGGAAGGACTCCCTGGAGAAGAGCCGAATGCTGGGAACGATGGAGGGCAAAAGTAGAAGGGAACGACAGAGAACGAGGTGGCTGGATGGAGTCACTGAAGCAGTCGGCGTGAGCTTAAATGGTCTCCAGGGGATGGTGGAGGACAGGAAGGCCTGGAGGAACGTTGTTCATGGGGTTGTGATGGGTCGGACACAACTTCGCAACTAACAACAACTATCTTTGAAAACAACACCTTCCAATCCCAGGTCCTTGGGAAATCCAAATCCAGCTGCCAACTCTTTAACCATTGTTGGCCTTCATTCATACCAAGTTCTTCCCAAGTACCATGTATCAGTCTATTTCAGCTCCAAGCAGTGATTAATCATCATCATTATCATCATTATTATTATTTCCCAAAGCAGCCCTTCTATTTTATCTTCTCCCATTAGACATTACAAATCCATACAAAGAATAGAACACCCAGCAAAAAAAAAAAAAAAAACCCACCCCATTCCTTCTGTGATAGGCCATTATCTCTTTTTTATGGTTGATTTTATGCTGCTGAACTTTTCTTTTCATTCAACTTCAGGGCAGCCTCCCGTCTTCTCACCGCCAGCCTTGAACTGGATTTATTATTTAGCATGTAAATATTGTCCCAGAATAGAAGCATACATTAGCATAGCCAATTTCAGAGAGAGATCCGTAATCGCTTCTTTAATCAGTGTTGGATTTTACAGGCCACTGAGTTTCCTTTTCTGTTAACATGACTGGGGACAAGCTGCCTGGTAGAAAGAGATAATGAATGGCTGGAAAGAAAGATGATAGAGAGATACAGAGAGATGATAACAGGGATGATAGATAGATAGATAGATAGATAGATAGATAGATAGATAGATAGATAGATAGATGATGGATGGATGATAGATAGATCATATAGATAGATGATAGCTAGATAGATGATAAATGATAGATGATAGATAGATATAGATAGACAGATAATAGATAGATATAGATAGACAGATAATAGATAGATATCATTGTTGATAGATAAAAATCATTGAAAGAAACAAAGGTTAACCAAAGTAAATACATTAGATAGATAACAGATAGATAACAGATAGATGATAGAAAGAAAGAAAGAAAGAAAGAAAGAAAGAAAGAAAGAAAAAGAAAGAAAGAAAGAAAGAAAGAAAGAAAGAAGGAAGGAAAGAAAGATGATGGACTGATGATGGATGGATGGATGATAGATAGATGATATAGATAGATGATAGATAGATAATAATGATAGATAGATAGATAGATACATGATAGATAGAGATAGACAGATAATAGATAGATATCATTGTTGATAGATAAAAATCATTGAAAGAAACAAGTTAGCCTGAGTAAATACATTAGATAGATAGATAGATAGATAGATAGATAGATAGATAGATAGATAGATAGAGATGGATGGATGATAGGCAGGCAGTTGATAGATGATGGATAGATAGGTAGATGAAAGATAATAGAATGATAATGATAATGATATAGATAGCTAGATACAATAGATGATGGGTAAATGGATGATAGATAGATAGATAGATAGATAGATAGATAGATAGATAGATAGATAGATGAGAGGAAGGGAGGGAGGGAGATGGTTGCCAATGAGGCTCTGTGATAACATTGTCATCATAACAGTTCTTAAAAGTGTCATAAATGTTGCCAAAAACTTTGCAATCATGCCTCACCGAAGCCTTACTAGGTGGTCCCAGGGCCGAAAAACTAAATGAGTAGGTTCTGATCATGGCCATCATTTTGTCCGAATGACCACGCCTGGCTCTCAAAATTCCAGATGGCATCTCCAAAAATCTCCTCCAAAGATTGCCAATCCATGGCCATCAACCTCTCAGCGACATCCCCTGATTCCATCTTGACCTCCTCCTCTCTTCATCCTCCTCCTAGGTCTCTGACCGATGTGACTATGTTTTTGTCAACGGCAAAGAGATGAAGGGAAAGGTGAATGCCGTGGTGAACTTCACGTACCAGTATCTCAGTGCCCCCCTGTGGCTGACGGTTTGGGTCCCACGCCTGCCTCTTCAGATTGACGTGTCCGACACAGAGCTGAACCAGATCAAAGGTTGGAGAGTCCCCGTTGTTTCCAACCAGAGGTGGGTTTTGCTGGTTGGCTCAAGGTTTGTGGCCTTGGTCTAAGTCCAATGGACTCCGTGTCCTTTTGTCTCGATTGCATTTTCTTTTTCAATCTACTTTTCTGCTTCTTTAGCCTCTTTCAGTAGATAGAGGAGATGAGTTTGTAAAGGTGACTGGGAAAGGAATATATATATGACAGAGAAAGCTGTCATCTATCAATTTATCATCTATCTTATCTATCCTTATCTCTCTCTGTGACTCTCTCTCTCACACACGCATCTATCATCTGTCTCTCTCTCTCGCTTTCTCTCTCTCACACACACATCTATCTATAATCTGTCTGTCTGCCTGCCTGCCTACCTACCTACCTAATCATCTATCTATCTACCTATCTACCTACCTAATCATCCATCCCTCTATCTGTCTCTATCTCTCCATTTTCTCTCTCTCACACACACACATCTATCTATCATCTGTCTGCCTGCCTGCCTGCCTACCTACCTACCTAATCATCTATCTATCTACCTATCTACCTACCTAATCATCCATCCATCCCTCTATCTATCTCTATCTCTCCATTTTCTCTCTCTCACACACACACATCTATCTATCATCTGTCTGTCTGTCTGTCTGTCTGTCTGCCTACGTATCTACTTACCTACCTACTTACCTAATCATCTATCTATCCATCTACCTACCTACCTACCTAATCATCCATCCACCTTTCCATCTATCTATATCTATCTATCATCTATTTATCATCTACCTATTATCTATCTATCTCTATCATCTATCTATTTATCATATATTATCTATCTATCTATCTATCTATCTATCTATCTGACATATCTCTCTCTCTCTCTCTCTCTCTCTCTCTCTCTCTCTCTCTCTCTCTCTCTCTCTCTCTCTCTTTAATGTAATTTATATAATTATTGGGGGGAGGATAACATATATGTAGTAATGTTTACCTGTAAATTACTTTTTTTTGTTTTAATCGCAATAATATGCGGGCTAACAACCTCTTTAAACTCAATGTAAATCGTTCTAAACTTGACTGTAAAAAAAATATGATTTCTGTAATAGAGTGGTCAATGTCTGGAATCCTCTACCTGATCCGGTGGTCTCAGCTACAAATTTTCACAGTTTCAGTCACAAATGGACTTCCATGGACCTTACATCATACTTAAGTGGTCCATAGAGGAGGGCGTGCATAAGTGCACTAACGTGCTATTATCCTTGTCACTGTATTTTTATTCTTTTATTCTTGCTCTCGTTTTTTGTTTGGCAAATTCTAAATAAACAAATAAACAAACAAACACATAAATAAATAAATGCTCTCTACATGGGGCTCCCCTTGAGGAGTATCCGGAGGCTCCAACTGGTACAGAATGCGGCCGCACGGGGGATTATGGGAGCGATGCAATACCCCTCCTGCGCAAGCTGCATTGGCTCCCAGTGGTCTTCTGGGTGTACTTCCGGGTGTACTTCAAGGTGTTGGTTACCACCTTTAAATCGCTCCATGGCTTAGGGCCTGGGTACTTATGGGACCGCCTTCTGCCACCGATAGCCTCCCACCAGCCAGTACGCTCCCACAGAGAGGGACTCCTCAGGGTGCCGTTGGCCAGACAATGTTGGCTGGCGACCCCCAGGGGGAGAGCCTTCTCTGTGGCAGGATCTGTCGTTTGGAACGACCTGCCCCCGGAGATACTTAGGATCCCAGATCTCTGTGCTTTTCGCCATGCCCTTAAAACTTTTTTATTTCATCAAGCCGGGCTGGCTTAACCCTCCTCTTAGATATTTTTAATTGTTAGTTGATTTTAGTTGGGGTGTTTTAAATTTATTGGGGCAAACTTGTTTAATTCTTTTTTAAAAAACTTAAATTTTGTATGTGATGTTTTTATTTTTGGCTGTTCACCGCCCTGAGTCCAGTGGGAGAAGGGCGGTATAAAAATCTAAATAATAAATAAATAAATAAACAAACAAACAAACAAACAAATAAATAAATAAATAAATAAATAAATAAATAAATGTCAATTCCATTGAAAAAGTCAATAAACAAATATAATTGGTTCAGGTTAATTGCAAGTTCTTCCCTAGAGGAAGCCTTCTTTGGAGATTAGTCCATGAATCAACAATGGATTGTCTTCTCCAGACAGCAGAGAGCTCCCTCCCGGCAACAGCATCTTCTTTGTAGAAGAAGCCATGGCAATTTTGAAGTATTGTGTGCGTATTCAACTCACTTGCTGGACGCCCATGCTTCACTACGAAACTATGTGATCCAGCGTGATGAATTGACACTTAAAGCATGAAAATTAATGTAGAATGTGTAACTCCATAGTATCAGTGTGTGTTAATATAAAGCAACTGGCAGTTGGAACATGCACTGGCCACGCCCATACCCAGTTTAGCAAAGGGCGTGTTAATATAAGGCAACTGGCAGTTGGGACAGAGTTCCTTTCAGGTGGGGAGGGGGAGTAGAACTCCTTAGCATCAGAGTGTGTTAATATAATACTGTATATGAAATACTAGTGTTCTGATAGTATTCCGAAAAATCCTTTCTTAGCGAGCACCTAGAAACCAAGCGGAACATATGTGCCAAATTTCAAGTTTGTAGGCTGTACAGTTCTGGAGATTTCGTGATGAGTGAGCGGTATTTGGCTTTTTTTTAAAAAAAAATTTGATTTATATGCCGCCCTTCTCCGGAGACTCAGGGCGGCTTACAATGCGTTAAGCAATAGCCTTCATTCTTTTGTATATTTTATACAAAGTCAGCTTATTGCCCCCACAGACTGGGTCCTCATTTCACCTACCTTAGAAAGGATGGAAGGCTGAGTCAACCTTGAGCCTTGGAGAGATTCGAACCAGCAGAAATTGCAGGCAGCTGTGTTAATGACAGGGTACGCCAAACCACTGTACTATCAAGGCTCTTTTTATATATATAGATTGAGCATGAAGGCAATGCTAATTTTTCAGATTGACGCGAGACAGCGATGATGAAGATGAAGATGAGCGGAAGGGAAGGGGCTGCACCCTCCAGTACCAGCATGCCATGGTGCGGGTCCTCACCCAGTTTGTGGCGGAAGATGCCAGCCCATCCGGGCAGCTGTCCTATTTGTTGGGCGCTGAGTGGCAGATTGACATAACAGATTTGGTGACGGACTTCATGAAGCTCGAGAAACCTCACGTGGCCCAGTTACAAGGAGGCAAGGTTCTGGTTGGGCAGGAAGTTGGCATGACAATGGTCCAGGTCAGTCTATCACCTTGGTATGAGAACATTCCTGCCTTGATATTCCATTCTATAAAGATATTTGAGGAAAAGGGGACAGTGTAACTTTGATATATTTTATTTATTTATTTATTCATTCATTCATTCATTCATTCATTCATTCATTCAATCAATCATTCATTCAATCATTTATTTATTCATTCATTCAATCAATCATTTATTCATTCATTCATTCATTTAGTCAAGCATATATAAGATTACAGATAAAAGTATAAACATAATTTGAATATATGAAATGGATACAAATAAAAGGGAACATTAGGACAGGGATGATAGGCACATTGGTGTGCTTATGCACGGCCCCTTACAGACCTCTTAGGAATGGGGTGAGGTCAACAGTAGACAGTCTAAGGTAAAGTTTTGGGGGTTTGGGGAAGAAACCACAGAGTCAGGTAGTGCATTCCAGGCGTTGACCACTCTGTTGCTGAAATTGTATTTTCTGCAATCGAGTTTGGAGCGCTTTACTTTAAGTTTGTATCTATTGTGTGCTCGTGTATTGTTGTGGTTGAAGCTGAAGTATTCATTGAGAAGTAGGACATTGTAGTAGATAATTTTGTGTACTATGCTTAGGTCAGACCGAAGGCAGCGTAGTTCTAAGTTGTCTAAGCCCAAAATTTCAAGCCTGGTGGCATAAGGTATTCTGTTGTGAGCAGAGGAGTGGAGGAATCTTCTTGTGAAATACCTTTGGACTCACTCAATGGTATTAATGTCCAATATGCAGTGTGGGTTTCAGACAGACAAGCTGTATTCGAGAATTGGTCTAGCAAAGGTTTTGTATGCTCCAGTTAGCAGTACAATATTACCGGAGAAGAAGTTACGCAAGATTAGGTTAACAATTCTTGGAGCCTTTTTGGCAATGTTGTTACAGTGAGCTCTGGCACTTAGATCTTTAGAAATCAGTACTCCAAGGTCCTTGACAGAGTGAGGGTCATCTACTATTCCTAAGTGTATATATAGAGTATATATATTCCTAAATGGATCTCACTATTGACTTCCAAAGGTCCTTTCTCCACTATCTGACTCCATCTTGGCCGAGAAGACCGTGATGGTGTTGGACGACAAGGTGACCATCACCGATATGGGAGTCCAACTAGTCGCTGGGTTGTCCCTTGTCCTTCAACCCAGCACAGCTAGTCCTCAAGCTTTCGTGGCTACCACCATCGCTCAAGACTTGCTCCACACTCACAAACAGGTAGAGAGCATTTTGGGTTTTTCTGAGTCATTAAACGCTGAGCCCGATATCTCCAGAATCTTCACTTCACCTTTAACCCACTAGTCCTTATGATCAAAGAGATACGGTGGGAAAACGGAGGGATGGAGCAATGAAACTGCTCCTCAAATGGGGAGAGTCATTAACGTCTCCTTATTTTATGGCCCCATCTAAAAGCTTCCTTCTTCACGAATGCCCCATGGAGGTCCAGGCAAGTTTTTCCCAAGGCAGTGGTAAAAACCTTTTAAGATAAATGGGTATACATTTGTACCAATTGTTCCACAGAAGAAGAAAAGACCACTCTCATAGTTTAAATGATGCTTATGTCAAGGGACACGTCCTCTTAGAAGAGATTTCCCCGCCCTCTCCACTTCTGGCTGTTTCCTACCTGGAAAGTATAATAATCCTTGAAGACCATTAAACTAAACGGCTCCCTTCTGCATTGCTTAAAAAGTATCAGATTTATCGATCGGGCCTATTGATTAAGCATTCCAGTCCTGTAAAAGGCACTCCCCCTCTCCTTCCCATTACAGCTGATTTATGTCAGGAAACAACAGTTGCTAGAACAAGTAAAAGGAATAATGATAGTATGGGCAAAATTTTTTGGCTATATCATAGGTAAAGGTAAAGGTTCCCTTTGCTAGTCATTCCCGACTCTAGGGGGCGGTGCTCATCTCTGTTTCAAAACTGAAGAGCCAGCGCTGTCCGAAGACGTCTCCGTGGTCATGTGGCCAGCATGACTCAATGCCAAAGGCGCATGGAACGCTGTTACCTTCCCACCAAAGGTGGTCCCTATTTTTCTACTTGCATTTTTTTTACGTGCTTTCGAACTGCTAGGTTGGCAGAAGCTGGGACAAGTCACGGGAGCTCACCCAGTTACGCGGCACTAGGGATTCGAACCGCTGAACTGCCAACCTTTCGATTAACAAGCTCAGAGTCTTAGCCACTGAGCCACATCCCCATAGAATTAAATAAATGGCAAAAACTTTGGGATAGAAATTACAAACTGACAATGCAAATAAGGAAAATCTTCATAAAATGTTTGATAGGTGGCACTTGCCACCAGCAAGACTAGCCAAAATGTTTAAAAATATGTCCACCAAATGTTGGAAATGCAATCAGATTCCAGGTACTTATTATCACATGTGGTGGACATGTATGAAAGCAAGAAAATATTGCGGTTACAACATCGCAATTCAGGCACTTGACAATTGGTTTAGAAAGTCATGTGGTTGTAGTTTGTGATTTTTTTTTCTTTTTTGCCACGGTAGAGCTGGTTGTTCATCACTCTGCTTCCCATCTGGACCACCTCAAAGGGTTAACACATACGATGTGTTTTCTTTTTTACTGGCCCATTTTCCACGAAAATTAGAAGATGTCCAACTTATAAGTTGGTACTTATAAGTGAGGTACTAATACCACTCTATAAAAGCCTTAGTGAGACCACACCTAGAATCCTGCATCCAGTTTTAGTCACCGCACTATAAAAAAGATGTTGAGACTAAAGTGCAGAGAAGAGCAACCAGGATGATGAGGGGTCTGGAGGCTAAAACATACAATGAACGGTTGCAGGAACTGGGCATGGCTGGTCTAGTGAAGAGAAGGACCAGGGGAGACAAGATAGCAGTCTTCCAAAATGTGAGGGGCTGCCACAGAGAGGAGGGGTGTCAAACTATTTTCCATAGCACCTGAAGGCCAGACAAGGAATAATGGATGGAAACTGATTAAGGAGAGATTCAACCTGGAAATAAGGAGAAATTTTCTGACAGTGAGAACCATCAACCGATGGAACAGAAGTTGCCTTTGGAAGTTGTGGGAGCTTCATCACTGGAGGCCTTTAAGAAGAGATTGGACTGCCATTTGTCAGAAATGGTGTAGGGTCTCCTGCTTGGGTGGGGGGTTGGACTAGATGACCAATAAGGTCCCTTCCAACTCTGTTAATCTGTTAATATCTCAGAAGGCATTTGACCTTGTTTTAACTATTTCCTTTTATTTTCTGCTAGGAGGCTATGGTGAGCTCCTGGATCCAATTCAGCGATGGTGCCATGACCCCACTGGACATCTATGACCCCAGAGATTTCTCTCTCTCTGCTTCCTCGCTTGATGAGTCGGTTGTTTCGGCCCATCAGAGCTCTGCTATCAAATGGCCAGTGGTGGTAGCAGAAGGGGAAGGGGAAGGGCTGCTGGTCAAAGTAGATATGATGATCTCCGAATCTTGCCAGAAATCCAAGCGGAAGAGTATCCTAGCAGTTGACAATGGAAACATCAAAGTCAAGTTTGGCCAGAACGATGCCAACCCCCATGGTCTTGGGGATTACAGTGCCGAGGAAATTGAAAACCACGCCAGTGACCGGAGGCCGAAGGTGTTTGACCAAGAACACCATGGCCAGGAAGGACAATATTACAGAAGCTCTTCTGCTGAACGAGAAGAAGGCCTTGGAAGGAAGACGGGTGTGACAGCCAAGTCTACAATCAAAAACAAAGCCTTCAAAGGTATCCCTGAAGGAGATAAGCTTTCAGATGAAGGTCTACTCCAGAACATTCCGATTGACTTCACCAACTTCCCAGCTCAGATCGATCTTCCCCAAAGCAATAATGGCATGGAGGACAGCGACCTGGTTGAGACACCCAGAGGTCTCAGTGACTTGGAGACGGGGATGTATGCCCTGTTAGGAGTCTTCTGCCTCGCCATTCTGGTCTTCCTAATCAACTGTGCCACCTTCACATTGAAGTACCGTCACAAGCAGCTTCCCATGGAAGGGCAGACTTCCATGAACCACTCTCATGACTGGGTGTGGCTTGGGAATGAAATGGAGCTGTTGGACAACCCAGCAGATGTCTCGCCTCCACCAGATGAGTGCACCACGATCATAGACCAAGGGATAGGCTTTGACGCGGGCAGTCAACTCCTCGTTGGCACACCAAAAAAACTCCCGAGTCAAAGCAGTCCCAAAATTCAATTGGGGGACAAGCAAATCAGGGACCTGAAGCAAGAACATCCTTTGCATTCGCCCGCTTCCAAGCGGAAACGGGTCAAATTTACCACGTTCACTACCATCCCTCCAGATGACAGTTGTCCCACCATCAATTCCATCCTCAATTGCAACGAAGACGACATTAAGTGGGTTTGCCAAGATATGGACCTGGGAGAATCGAAACAGATCAGGAACTACTTGGAGAAACTCAAAGACAAAATGTAGCATCACTTCTGGGTTTTAAGAGTTAACAGCCACACCTTGATGCCTTCAGATGCATTGAAATATGTGAATAAAGAAATATATGCATGAACTGGAGTGGGAACTGAGTAGACGATGTATAGGACCAATTTTGATAACCCAGCTGATACGTTCTTTGATAAACCCAGCTAGCTAGCAATGTCTAATCAAGCTGGACTGATTGCAGAAAACAAATCAGAGTTGGACCTGGTTAAGTCTTTGGATAGAAGAACATCATCAAGATGTTCTCGAGCTGTAGGCTTTACTGGGAAATAATAACCCAACCAGAAAGAGCAAATTATTTCCATATTGTTGCCAACGATATTACAAGGATGTTTTCATAAAAGTTAATTCCATGTTTATTATTTGCTAAAGCATATTGGCTAATGTTTGTGGAGATTCTCAGTCATCCAAGTCACGGTTGTCCCAAAGGCACTTTTTCAAGAGGCAACTAGACTTTCTGGTTTTTCCTTGAAGACGTTTCGCTTCTCATCCAAGAAGCTTCTTCAGCTCTGAAAGAAGCTGAAGAGGTTTCTTAGATGTCGATGATAGGTGATTTCTCCCACGTTCCATCCTCTTCAGGCCAACTGTTTCTAAGGTCAAATGGAAGTTCCCAAGCAATAGTTGGTGGATAGGTAGGGCAGGATGTCATTATGAATCAGAAGGTTGGGTTTGGAGAGATCATCTACTGCAAAGTAACCAAAAGTATTCTTTTTTAGAGAAAAATCAACATGGATAGTGGAGATAAAAGACCACACACTTTTTAGATGTCTTGTAAAAAGTTTGAAAAGTCTTGAGATTTAAAGAGATCTTGAGGGAGTTATCATGGTTGACTTACCATTCCTTGAGCTGGAGAAAAATGAGGATGACGTCTTGTACAAGAGAATGAAACTGGGCTCATTTTTGGATTCAGCTGCATTATTATTATTATTTTTTTGAAGATTCCCATATGGAAATTTGGTTCTCCTTCTCATCCCACTTTCTTTCCCAACACAATTTTTCTACAAGTCATTTGGGGGGCAGGCGAGACTTATTTTACAGGTATTCCAATCCCAAATTTTCCCTTTGGTCCAAAACTAATGTAATCTATTGAAAGAGTCTTGCCACACCTGGAGAAGACAGCTTTGGCAAGGAAATTCTAGACGTGTCCATGAGCTTCTCCCGATTTTAACTAATGACAAAAGCAACACCTCTGCATTGCCATAGATTTAATTTAATTTAATTTAATTTAATTTCCAATTTATATACCGCCCTTCTCCCTGAGGACTCAGGACGGTGTACAGCCAAGATAAAAAACATAGAATACAAATATTAAAACATTTAAAAATATATATAAATTTGGGCCGAAAGTTAAGAATCACAAACTAATTAAAAGAATTTAAAAATTTCTTCTAAGCCAACCCGGCTTGTTGGAAAAGATGAGTTTTAAGGGAACGACGGAAGGCATTGAGGTCATGGATCCTTCTTATCTCCGGGGGCAACTGATTCCAGAGGGTAGGAGCCCCCACAGAGAAGGCCCTCCCCCTGGGGGCCACCAGCCTACATTGTTTGGCTGATGGCACCCTGAGGAGGCCCTCTCTGTGGGAGCGCACGGGTCGATGGGAGGTCGTCGGTAGCAGCAGGCGGTCTCGGAGATAGCTAGGCCCTATGCCATGGAGTGCTTTAAAGGTGATAACCAACACCTTGAAGCGCACCCGGAAGACCACCGGGAGCCAGTGCAGCTCGCGCAGGAGCGGTGTTACATGGGAGCGCCATGTTGCTCCCATCACTACCCGCGCTGCTGCATTCTGGACCAGCTGGAGCCTCGGGGTGCTCTTCAAGGGGAGCCCCATGTAGAGAGCGTTGCAGTAGTCAAGGCGAGAGGTGACGAGGGCGTGAGTGACTGTGCACAAGGAATCCCGATCAAGAAAGGGCCGCAACTGGCGAATCAGGCGAACCTGATAAAAGGTCCCCCTGGTAACAGCCGTCAGATGTTCCTCCAAGGACAGCTGCCTATCCAGGAGGACTCCCAGATTGCGAGCCCCTTCAGTGGGGGCCAAAGACTCGCCCCCAATAGTCAGCGATGGAGTCAACTGACTATATCGGGATGCCGGGAGCCACAGCCACTCAGTCTTGGAAGGGTTGAGCTTGAGCCTGTTCCTCCCCATCCAGATCCGCACAGCCTCCAGGCACTGGGACATCACTTCAAGGGCATCGTTGGGGTGGCCTGGGGTGGAGATGTACAGCTGGGTGTCATCAGCGTACTGGTGGTATCTCACCCCAAAGCCACGGATGATCTCGCCCAGCGGCTTCACATAAATGTTGAACAGAAGGGGCGAGAGGACCAATCCCTGCGGCACTCCACAGATGAGAGGCCTCGAGGTCGACCTCTGCCCCCCTGCCAACACAAACTGCGACCGGTCGGAGAGAAAGGAGGAGAACCACCGCAACACAGTGCCTCCCACCCCCAACTCTTCCAGCCGGTGCAGCATGATACCATGGTCGATGGTATCAAAAGCCGCTAAGAGATCTAACAGGACCAGAACAGAGGAATAACCCCTGTCCCGAGCCCTCCGGAGATCATCCACCAATGCGACCAATGCCGTTTCCGTGCTGTGCCCAGACCTGAAACCCGACTGGAATGGATCTAGATAGGATGTTTCCTCCAGGAATTGCGGAAACTGTTGCGCGACCACACTCTCAACAACCTTCGCAATGAAGCGAAAGTTGGAGACAGGACGATAGTTGGCCAATATTGCTGGATCCAGGGACGGCTTCTTGAGGAGAGGCCTCACCAACGCCTCTTTCAGGGCAGCGGGGAAGTGACCCTCACTCAAAGAAGCATTAATGACGCCCTGGAGCCAGCCTCGTGTAACCTCCCGGGAAGCCAGTACCAACCAGGAGGGACACGGGTCCAGTAAACATGTGGCCGCACTAAGTCTCCCCAAAATCCTGTCCACATCATCGGGAGTCACAGCATCAAACTCCTCCCAGATAACATTCTCAAGACTGTTCCTCGTCACCCTGCCCTGATCTACCCAGTCAGAGTCCAGATCCCCCCGGATCTGAGCGATTTTGTCATACAGGTATTGTCCGAAATCCTCCTCCCTGCCTTCTAAGGGCTCCTCCCGCACTCCCAGATGGAGCAGGGCGCGGGTCACCCTAAACAGGGCGGCCGGACGATTCCCTGATGATGCAATAGAGGCGGAAAAGTAGTTAGACTTTGCTGTCTTTATCGCCACTAGGTAGGCCTTAATATGCGACCTTACCAGTGTTCGATCAGATTCAGCGAGACTGGCCCTCCAACCGCTCTCCAGGCGTCTTTTCCGGCGCTTCATTTTCCTCAGCTCCTCAGTAAACCAAGGAGCCGCACGGGATTGGCATCGGGTCAGAGGCCGCAAAGGGACAACTCGGTCCAAGGCCCCACCAGCCGCCCGATCCCAGGCGGCCACCAGGTCCTCGGCCGAGTCATGTGCTAGATCCTCAGGAAATGGCCCAAGCTCCGTCTGGAACCTATTAGGATCCATCAGGCGCCTGGGGCGGATCCATCTAATTGGGTCCGCCTCCCTGCGGCGAGGGGTCGCAGTTCGAAGATCTAGGCGAAGGAGTGAGTGGTCAGTCCATGACAAGGGTTCCACGTCTATATCCCCTATAACAAGACCACTCAACCACTGGCCAGAGACAAAAATCAAATCCAGAGTGTGACCTCCCCTGTGAGTAGGGCCATGAACTAACTGGGTCAGGTCCATGGCCATCATGGAAGCCATGAACTCCTGAGCCACCTCAGACGTTTCACCGACGGATGGCAAGTTGAAATCACCCATGACTAAAAGCCTGGGTGTATCTACTGCCACCGTGGCTATCACGTCGAATAGCTCAGGTAGGGCTGTTGCCACGCGGCAGGGAGCCAGGTACGTAAGCAACAAGCCCATCTGAACCCCACGGCCCCACCTCACAAGGAGGGACTCACATCCGGCTATCTGAGGCACAGTGGTCTCCCTCGGACTCAGATCCTCGTTAATAATAACCGCCACCCCCCCCGCCCCTCCCCTGGGCCCTCGGCTGATGGAATGCTCTGAAGCCTGGTGGGCACATTTCCACCAGAGGGACGCCACCCTCCGGGCCCAACTAGGTCTCCGTAATACCCGCCAGGTCCGCTCCCCCCTCTTGTATAAGATCGTGAATGAGGGGGGCCTTATTGACCACGGACCTGGCATTGCACAGCATCAGCCGAAGGCCCAGCTCCTGAGTATCTAAGCCACCTAGTATACGAGCGGAGCCTTGGGGACCGGGGCAAGCAATTGCTCTCAAACAGCAAGTGCGAGCCCCCAACACCTGATGTGGTCCCCTGCTCCCACCATATCTGCCCCTCCCATTCACCGTGCCGATGGTACAGCCCTCATAGATATTGCCCCCCATCCCTTTTCCAATCCCTCGTCCGGTGCCTCCCGGATCATTACCCTGTGCCGGGCACGGCTCTGACCCTGGTGGATTTCCCCCCCCCCATCCGCCATAGTCGTCTTCCCAGTATCTTTAAAAGAATAATTACAAACCCCCCCCCCAGAACCCCTTAAAATCTTTAAAAATTTCCCTAAAAAGCCCCATAAATTCTTCCTTGCTCCATGCCATCTCTCCGGACTCCAAAGTCCGTCATCGAGATAGGCCCTCGATAATGTGGGGGGCCAAACCTGCGAGAGGGGAGAATCTCGCAGGGCGAGGAGTTCCGACACCGAATACATATAGCCATCAGGGGAGACAGTCCAAGGGTGGGGGACCGCTGATGTTACAAGCGTAGGGAAAATTCCAGTCCATGGTCAGGCTGCCAAGCTCCACTGTCCTCTCACGACAGTGGCTAAGGAGGTGCATATCATTCAGCCCCGAAAGTTTCCAGGGCGGCCGTCTCTCACCAGGCCAATCCATGGAGACTTTGATAGAAAGCTCAAGGGTGAGGATAGCCATATTCCGCCTCCTCAGGCCTCATGTCCATAGAACCAGTATCCCTCCTGGGATTAGCAGCATCAGGGAATCCAATATCCAGCTCAAGGGAGGTTTAAGTTCGTAAATGTTCGTCAGAGAAGTTCTACATGGTAGGGAATCCAGACAGGCCAGATGGGAGTGGGGAAAAAATTAGGAGTAGTTCAGCAGGCCAAGATGGATGGGAAGCTATGATCGTAATAGGCCAAAAGGCCAAACTCAGTCCGAAGGAAGGAGGGGGGGGGAGATTCAAACCGCATAAGTTTGTAGTCATTTTCCGGCCCCAATAACCCTCAACCTTCCATTCTAGTGGGTGAAGCTCCCCTATTTCGCTCCCCCATCCAGCTCACCCTGGAGGGTGGTCTCTGGGTCTCCCTGGAGGTAACCCTTCCCTCAAGGGTCATATACTCTCCAGTCACCCCAAAATCAGATCTAAAACCACTGCTGAAGAGTCCTGGGCCGTCTGTTTGGAAGTCTGTAGGCCCTTGGGAGCCGCCCCAACCTTAAGCGCCCCCATCACGACCACCGCCGCGGCCTCCGCAGTCCCCACCGCCATCGTCGCCATCGGCCCCCCCACGGACGTCCCCAGCCACCCCCTGCCTCCAAAGATCCACCTCGAGGCATCCAGGGGCGTGGGGAACCTCCGTAGGGGCCTCACAACGCCGATGTCATCCAGGAGCTGCCGCCGCCGCCGCCATGACCGCCCGCGACTGCCGCCGCCAGTGCCGCTCCCCTGCAGGCCGCAGACCGTCGTCACCCACTGCCGTCCTGACGTCATCCCCCTCAGCGCTGGGATGGTCCGGGGAGCTGCCAAAGCTCCCAACGGGCTCCTTAGGTGTTGCTTCGCCCGGGCGGGGGGTCATAGATGTTCGAAATGACCCCCCTGAGCCCCCCCAAGCCGAGGCATCGCCCCCCCAAGAAGCCGAGACTCAGCATCGGAGCGCCATCTTGGGCATGCGCCCATGTTTCATTCTCCTTTGTGTGTGATGTCACAATGCACATAGAAAAGGGGTAGGGCACCACAATATTGCTTTCTTCAGCCTAACCACCAATGGGTAGATAGAACATCCAACTCTGGTTGGTTCAGCCTTGTAGGGAATAAGCACCACTCGACATTGAGCGATGTCTAATCCACATCCATGTCTATCTTTGAAAGTTGGGTTTTTTTTAATTTTTCACTACCTTGAAGGTGACCCAATGGCCTGTTTGAGAGGGCAGAGCTGATCTGGAAACCAGAAGGCCTTCCTCTCCTGCCTAGAAGACCAATCATCTTGAAATTATAACAGGTTAACAGAGTTGGAAGGGACCTTGTAGGTCATCAAGTCCAACCCCCCGCCCAAGCAGGAGACCCTACACCATTTCCGACAGATGGCAGTCCAGTCTCTTCTTGAAAGCTTCCAGGGATGAAGCTCCCTCAACTTCTGAAGGGAACTCATTCCATTGAATATAGAATAACAGATTTGAAAGGGACATTGTAGGTCATCTAGTCCACCCCCCTGCCCAAACAGGAGACCCTAACACCATTTCCTACAGGTGGCAGTCCAGTCTCTTCTTGAAAGCCTCCAGGGATGAAACTCCCACAACCTCTGAAGGCAACGTCTGTTCCATGGGTTGATTGTCCTCACTGTCAGAAAATTCCTCCTTCTTTCTAGGTTGAATCTCTCCTTGTTCAGTTTCCATCCATGATTCCTTGTCTGGCCTTCGGGTGCCTTGGAAAATAGGTTGACGACCCCCTCCTCTTAGTGGCAGCCTCTCCAATATTGGTCCATTCTAAGTGGAGCAGAAATGAGTTCATTCTAAGTGGAGCAAAAACCCCTGGTATTCCAGTTTTTCATTCTGGTTCTCCTTCCCTTGAAAGAAAAGTCAGTCCTAGTTCAACAGACCTGGTTGGCTGCATTCACACAACCCAACAAACCAGAGCTGGTCAAATCTGTGTGATTGCCATTTCCTTGGTTTAGCTTGGCTGGTGTTAACTTTGATTAGCTGCCTCTGGGTGTAGTCCAGCGTATTAACTCGGCCCAGGGGTGTTCATTCACAGCTGGCAATGTTGTATGAATTCAGAAAATCGGTTCATTCAGTCACCCAGGTTAAACCTGTTGTGCGAATGAAGCTTCTGAAAGCTTTCCAACCTGCTTGCGAAGTGGGGAACAATCATCGTTAGGGATACTTAAATGCCTCATTGCGCTTTCTCCCACCCAAAACACCTGTCTATTTTTTTACTTCTTTCTTTGGGATGGCCTCCATCCATGGAACTTGACACCTTATAATGTAGACCGACCTTTTTATTACTGTTATTATTATTATTATTTTAACAAGACTGGCCTGGTATTCACTGTAAACTGAATGAATGTAATTATTTATTTCTACGTGTCCACGGTTGTCATTAAAACATTTCCATTGCTTGGTTAAAAGTAAATTTGTTACTTTATGGAGGAAGGTCCATAAAGGGTAAAAATCAAATCTATGTTCTTCTCCCAAGACGAATGCAGCTCCTAAGGTGGGGCTTAAAGGTAAAGGTTCCCCTCGCACATCTGTACTAGTCGTTCCCGACTCTAGGGGGCGCTGCTCATCTCCGTGTCAAAGCCGAAGAGCCAACGCTGTCCGAAGATGTCTCCATGGTCATGTGGCCAGCATGACTCAACGCCAAAGGCACACGGAACGCTGTTCCCTTCCCACCAAAGGTGGTCCCTATTTTTCTACTTGCAGTTTTTACGTGCTTTCAAACTGCTAGGTTGGCAGAAGCTGGGACAAGTTACGGGAGCTCACCCCATTACGCAGCGCTAGGGATTCGAACCGCTGAACTGCCAACCTTTCGATTGACAAGCTCAGTGTCTTAGCCACTGAGCCACTGTGTCTCTTTAGGTGGCGCTTAAGGCCTTATTAAAAACACTGATGGGGGCCATCGACGATTACAGGCAGTCCCCGATTTACAACAGATTTGTTTAGTGACCGTTCGAAGTTACAAGGGCACTGAAAAATGTGACTGAGGACTGTTGGAAGAAATATCCATCTGGGTTCAATTCCAAGTGGGGAGAAAGACACCTGGAAACATGGAGACTGCTTGGAAAGATGGTTTAGAAGCCTGACTAGGTGCCTCAGTGGCTAAGACACTGAGTTTGTCAATCAGAAAGGTCGGCAGTTCAGTGGTTCGAATCCCTAGTACAGGGGGCGTGAGCAGGGGGTTGGACTAAATGACCTCCAAGGTACCTTCCAACTCCGTTACTGTTAATGGTGGACAGGACCACATAGTTTTGAGGTCCTGGGCGAAAAAGCAAATGGGAGAGAGAGAGAGAGAATGAATGAGAGAGAGAATGAGAGAGAGGAGAGGGAGATTTATACCCTCTGTTGGGCTTTGAATTTGAGCTTGTATTCTGATTGGTTGTCAGACTCCCATGGGGGTTATGCAGGGGTAACTTTGAAGGTTGTCTTTTGTGTCCCAGGCTTGGTTGAGCCTTGCTGGGTGATGCAATCTCGCCAGGTGCCATGTGGGGAATTCTGTTGCTAGATGGGTAGAGGGCTAATCCTACCTTTGTTGGATCTTGGTTGATCTTGGCATTTGCTTATGAATAGACCTAGCTATCTCTTTCTCTCTTAAGTGCTGGCATCTGCTGTGGGCTATTGAGGAGGGTGGGGGCTATGAAGAGTTAGTCTGCTTCCTGCCTTAAAAAACATGTTTCTCCGTTTCTCTTCCAAGGAGGTATAATATTCTGCCTTTTTAAATATTTCCTAGAATATTTCATTCTCCTAGGAGCAATCAATCAATCAATCAATCAATCAATCAATCAATCAGAATAGAGCTGGAAAGGACCTTAGAGGTCTTCTAATCCAACCCTCTGCTCAAGCAGGAGATCCTATACCAGGGGTCTGCAACTTTAAACACTCAAAAGAGCCATTTGGACTCTTTTCCCACAGAAAAGAAAACACCGGGAGCCACAAAACCCTTCCCGTGCCTGACTGTTTCTTGAGCAACCACAAAACTAGCATATGTAGTTGAATTAAACGTTCTGTTTTCTTCTGAAACTTTTCTTTTTTTGGGGTTTATCCATGGTTGGCCTACCGGGGGTTGAAATGCTCAATAAATCGCGTGCAGGTGGGTGTCGCACATTGTCGGTTGTGATGCATATTTTGAGTGACAGGGAGCCGCAGCAGAGGGGTGAAAGAGCCACGTGACTCCGGAACCGCAGGTTGCTGACCCCTGCCCTATACCATTTCAGACAACTGGCTGATGCTATTTTTCCTCTTGTATTGTGTCTATGCGACTTTCCTGTTGTGTCTTGAAATATTGTGCAGTCCATCTTCGATCGATAGAAACATTTCCACGAAAGGAACTAAAATACCCCTATTTAAACCGTCATTCCAGATGTGAAGGCATTTCTTTTCAGTCAATCCTTGTTTGCGTGTAGAACAATTTGGCCAAATACAGGAAGATCCAATCCAACTTTTTGGCTACATAACCGACTTCAATCTCTATGCTGCTTTCCTCCTGATGTCCAAGCAAACCACTCCCAACAATTGAGTCTTTTTTTAAAAAAAAAAAGTGGGGGGGGGGGAAATAAACCAGGAGGTAAGTGTGATAAACCAGGATAGACCAAGTTCTAAAAGAAAGTTGATTAGTCTCCAATGTAGCCAGAGGAGGGCGCCTGATAACTTCCTAACTGATAACTTGCGAATTTTGCTCTGTTCTTTTGCCTTCTGCAAATCCTTTGTAAAAAGCCACTGCTGTGCTAAAGCCTGCTGTTGTTTTGTGTGTGTGTGAGTGTGTGTGTGTGAGAGAGGGGGGGGGGTAGGGTTGGTAGGGAAAAAAACAACAACAGCTATGCTTGGAATATTTGGCACTAGGAGGTTTGCCGAGTAAACGGCTTCCCACCGTTAAAATTGGTTCTGTGATTCTATGAGCTCTTTAAAGTGCTACCTATTTTGGGGGGGGGGGGGCGGGAGGAAAAAAAGCTCCCCTACACACACACACACACACACACACACACTTTTTTTCTTTTGCTGCATCCAACTGGTTTTGAATAGCTAGGCTGCTGGCTTCAGAAGCTGAGCTTGCTATCAATGCTTTCCCAGCTTTTGAAAGACGTTTGAGATGAGCTGTTGAAATTGTACTGCCTGGTTGAAATGCAAGTATGAAAAGAAAAGAGAAAAGAGAAAAGGAAGCAAAGCGCAGGAAAGGAAAGGAAAGGAAAGGGAAGGGAAGGGAAGGGAAGGGAAGGGAAGGAAAAGAGGGAAGGGAAGGGAAGGAGGGAAGGGAAGGAAGGAAAAAGAAAGGAAGGGAACGAAAGGAAAGGAAAGGAAAGGAGGGAAGGAAAGGAAGGGAGGGAAGGAAAGGGAAGGGAAGGGAAGGGAAGCGAAGGAAAAAAGGGAAGGGAAGGGAAAGAAAGGAAAAGAGGGAAGGGAAGGAAAGGAGGGAAGGAAGGAAAGGAAAGGAAAGGAGGGAAGGAAAGGGAAGGGAAGGGAAAGGAAGGAGGGAAGGAAAGGAAGGAAAGGAGGGAAGGAAAGAAAAGGAAAAAAGAAAGGAAAGGGGAGGAAAGGAGGGAAAGGAAAGAAAGGAAAAGAACAAAAAGAACAAAAATCAGCTTCTGCAAAGAGAACCGCTAGAAGATCAAAACCAACTTCCCCACTTGGGATGGAAGAGGATATCACCATGGATTCTCCAGAGAGCAGTCTACGTCTAACGGTTGCAAGTTCTCCATCTCTGTAGGCTTTGATGAAGAGGTTGGGCAGCCAGTTCTAGAGGATGGCCAAGTTGCTTTTCCTGCAGATGACACAGGCTTGGAGGAGATGTTCCTTGGGGTTCCATCAGCTCCTCGATTTATGGATGCAGCCTATTTAGCCATTGGCAAATGTCCATTTGAGGCCGGCCATTGTTTTATTGAACCTCACATTGGCACCAAACAGGAAAAAAAAAAAAAATGAACTCCATTTGGACTGCAGTTCCTATATTATGGAAAATAGATTGAACTTTTGCTCGGCTCAACCAGGAATTAAATATCTCTTGGATGTTTTCCTTTTTATTTCCTAATTAGAGCCTCAACTTTCGGAGAATAAATTCCAACCATTGGCTGTGGTCAGCCTCATAAAGAATCTCATTATGATATAACTGCTCCAAAGCCGTGGCGATGAATTATAATTATTTTTCTTCTTTCTTAATTGGGCGTCTGTCTCTCTTGTTTCCAAATATGGCTGGAAAACAAAATGACTAATTGCAGGAAACTTTTATTTTCTTTTTTTAACAATTGACATGCAGGAAATGAAACTGGGCCCCAAACAAACCTCAGCAAAACTCATATAATGAAAGCATTTTTAGTTTTTTGCCATGCGGGGGAGGTGGGGGGAAGGGCAGATTTTATGCGCAGGGTGCAAAGTAACCTTTGAAAATATTGGTTTAGGAAAGCTGTACGTGTAACTCTGGGCATCCTTTGGCTGTGTGTGTGTCCTAAAAGTCACTTTTGGCAGTTGTGAGTGTGTCATTGAAGCCCCATCAAATGCACCTGGAATTCTAGTCTAGTCTAGGTAAAGGTAAAGGTTCCCCTCGCACATATGTGCTAATCGTTCCCAACTCTAGGGGGCGGTGCTCATCTCCGTTTCAAAGCCAAAGAGCCAGCGCTGTCCAAAGACGTCTCCATGGTCATGTGGCCGGCATGACTCAATGCCAAAGACGCACGGAAGGTTGTTCCCTTCCCACCAAAGGTGGTCCCTATTTTTCGACTTGCATTTTTTAACCTGCTTTCGATCTGCTAGGTTGGCAGAAGCTGGGACAAGTCACGGGAGCTCACCCCGTTACGCACTAGGGATTCGAACCACTGAACTGCCGACCTTTTGATTGACAAGTTTGGCGTCTTAGCCACTGAGCCACTGTGTCCCCTTTAGTCTAGTCTAGTCTAGTTTAGAGTCTACTCTTCTCTACTTCTCCTTCTCCCTTTCTTCTTGTCCTCCCTCTCCCTCTCCTTCTCTCCTCTCCTCCCCCTCTCCCCTTCTCCTTTCTCTTCCTCCCCTTCCCCTATCCCCTCCTCTGCTTCTCCTTCTTTCTTTCTCCTATTCCTGTGATGGCGAACCTATGGCACATGTGCCGGAAGTGGCACGCAGAGCCATCGCCTGTTGCTTTTCCGGCCAACTGGTTTTCAGGTGTGCGGGAGCACCGGAAACCGGAAGAGCAGCCACCCAGTATGCATGCGCACCAGCCACCTGGTCTTCCGACTTCTGGTGTGCATACATGTGTGAAGACATGTTGGCCAGAGTGCATGCGTGCACTAGAAACTGGAAGATCATCTTCCCAGCACGCACATGTGCACCAGGCTGCTGCTTTTCTGGTTTCCGGCACGCGTATGCTGAAAAGGTTCACCAACACTGTTCTATTCTATTCTATTCTATTCTATTCTATTCTATTCTATTCTATTCTATTCTATTCCATTCCATTCCATTCCCTTCTATATTTATTCTATTCTACTCCATTCCATTCCATTCCTTTGCTTTATTTCTATTCTTATCCTGTCCTGTCCTGTCCTGTCCTGTCCTGTTCTGTCCTATTCCATTTAATTCCATTCCATTCCATTCCATTCCTTCCTGTTCTGTCCTATTCCATTCCATTCCATTCTCTCCTATTCTCTCCTATTCTCTTCTCTTCTCTTCTCTTCTCTTCTCTTCTCTTCTCTTCTCTTCTCTTCTCTTCTCTTCCCTCTCCTCTCCTCTCCTCTTCCCTTCCCCATTTATTTCTCTTCTCTTCTCTTCTCTTCTCTTCTCTTCTCTTCTCTTCTCTTCTCTTCTCTTCTCTTCTCCTCTCCTCTCCTCTCCTCTCTTCTCCTCTTCTCTTCTCTCTCCTCTCCTCTTCCCTTCCCCATCTATTTATTTCTCTTCTCTTCTCTTCTCTTCTCTTCTCTTCTCTTCTCTTCTCTTCTCTTCTCTTCTCTTCTCTTCTCTTCTCTTCTCTTCTCTTCTCTTCCATTCCATTCCATTCCATTCCATTCCATTCCATTCATTCCATTCTCTCCTATTCTCTCCTCTCCTCTCCTCTCCTCTCCTCTCCTCTCCTCTCCTCTTCTCTTCTCTACTATTCCATTCCATTCCATTCCATTCCATTCTCTCCTATTCTCTTCTCTTCTCTTCTCTTCTCTTCTCTTCTCTTCTCTTCTCTTCTCTTCTCTTCTCTTCTCTTCTCTTCCCTTCCCTTCCCTTCCCTTCCCTTCCCTTCCATTCATTCCATTCTCTCCTCTCCTCTCCTCTCCTCTCCTCTCCTCTCCTCTCCTCTCCTCTCCTCTCCTCTCCTCTCCCCTCCCCTCCCCTCCCCTCCCCTTCCCTTCCCTTCCAGTTTCTATTCTAGTTTCTATTCTATTCTATCCTTATTTAGAGTGCTAAGCAGTTGGAAAGAGACATAATCCTTCCCTGGCTGAAAAACAGCTGCACTTTGCTAACCCCAGGAACCCTCCAATCTAACCCGCGCTTCCCGAAAAGCAGACCCGTTCCGATATTTCATTTCCCTTCCGCCTGAAATCTATATAAAAACATTTCAAGTGCTCTCTGCCAATATTAAAAACACTCCAGAAGGCGCACACATGCTGCAATTTTGAATTATTGCTTCCCGGCACACATATATATATTTCCCCTCCGCACATAAGTCTTTGGTACACAATATTTTTGATGTGTTTTTAAAAGCAAGAATCATAGCAATTTAACAATACTGCCTTGGCAGCCCGCACATGTTATGGCTTGGAATCTCGGCGCTGTTACGATTCTCCGAGTGTGATTTCTGAATTATTAACCTTTCATAAATACTTAGCTGGAGCATTAATGGATTTACAACGGCTGAGTTCAGAATGCATAGCCGCAGACTGATTAAGGTACATTATCTTCTGAATAGAGAACCAGGTGACACAACCACGAGCGAGAAGAGAAGACAAACCAAAATAAAATACAATAAAAAATAGAAGTCCGCCCTGAATGCTCGCCTTGTTCAGGATTGCCGTTGGCCTCCCTGTAAATCGCAGGCAGTCCTTGACTTATGTCCATGGCAGTCGTAAGCTGTGATAGTCGTAAAATGGCTCGCCCCGGTGACTGAACCCATTTGTACATCCTTGTCCTATTTTTATCATCTAATGTTCAGTTTTGCCATGTCCTAGGCTCCCATTTTTGGCTAAACAGATGAAATAATTCTCTCCAGCAAATGGGGTTTAATTTCTTAAACTCTTCTTCCAAATTTTCTTTAATCGCCAGGAGAGATAAACGATGATTGATAGAGAGAGCAATAACAATAGCCCTTAAGATATATATACTGCTTCACAGTGCTTTGCAGCTCTCTCTAAGCGGTTTATAGAGTCAGCCTATGGTCCCCAACAATCTGGGTCCTCATTTTACTGACTTCAGAAGGATGGAAGGCTGAGTCAACCTTGAGTTGGTCAGGTTCGAACTGCTGGCAGTTGGCACAATTAGCCTGCAATACTGCAGTCTAACCACTGTGCCACCAAAGCTCCTAATATAGGCTGTAGATAGAGATAAGTGACAATAAATAGACATAGTAGATCGATAAATAGATAGCTAGATATAGATGGATGGATGGATGGATAGATGATATAGATGGATGATAGACAGGCAGTTGATAGATAATGAATAGATAGGTAGGTAGATGAAAGATAATACAATGATGATATAGCTATATACAATAGATAGATGATAGGTAGGTAGGTAGATAGGTAGATGATTAGGTAGGTAGGTAGGTAGGTAGATTTAGATAGATGATTGATAGATTAAGATAGTGTGGATGGATAGATTGGATAGATAGATAGGTAGGTAGGTAGGTAGATAGATAGATAGATAGATAGATAGATAGATAGATAGATAGATAATAGATGATATAGATGGATGATAGACAGGCAGTTGATAGATGATGAATATAGGTAGGTAGATAGGTAGATAGATGATTAGGTAGGTAGGTAGATTTAGATAGATGATTGATAGATTAAGATAGTGTGGATGGATAGATTGGATAGATAGATAGGTAGGTAGGTAGGTAGGTAGATAGATAGATAGATAGATAGATAGATAGATAGATAGATAGATAGATAATAGATGATATAGATGGATGATAGACATGCAGTTGATAGATGATGAATATAGGTAGGTAGATAGGTAGATAGATGATTAGGTAGGTAGGTAGATTTAGATGATTGATAGATTAAGATAGTGTGGATGGATAGATTGGATAGATAGATAGATAGATAGGTAGATAGATAGATAGATAATAGATGATATAGATGGATGATAGACAGGCAGTTGATAGATAATGAATAGATAGGTAGGTAGATGAAAGATAATACAATGATGATATAGCTATATACAATAGATAGATGATAGGTAGGTAGGTAGGTAGATAGATGATTAGGTAGGTAGGTAGATTTAGATAGATGATTGATAGATTAAGATAGTGTGGTTGGATAGATTGGATAGATAGATAGATAGATAGATAGATAGATAGATAGATAGATAGATAGATAGATAATAGATGATATAGATGGATGATAGACAGGCAGTTGATGATGAATATATAGGTAGGTGAAAGATAATACAATAATGATATAGCTATATACAATAGATAGATGATAGGTAGGTAGGTAGATAGGTAGATAGATGATTAGGTAGGTAGGTAGGTAGATTTAGATGGATGATTGATAGATTAAGATAGTGTGAATGGATAGATTGGAGAGAAAGAGAGAGAGAGAGAGAGAGATGGATGATAGGCAGTTGATAGATGATGGATAGATAGGTAGGTAGATGAAAGATAATAGAATGATGATATACAATAGATAGATGATAGGTAGGTAGGTAGGTAGGTAGATTAGATCAATCGATATAAGTGATGGATAGGTGAAACTGAGACAGACAACTGATCTCTGCTTTCCCTTTTTTTCCTTTTTCAAAAGGAAGGGCAGGACTTTTGAAAACTCCATATGGGAAAAACAAGAACAAACCTTGACAGTGTCAACATCATCAGATGACTGAGATTAAAGGTTGGTTACTTCGATTTCACGACGGGATAATTCTAGCCCATCAAGCCATTAATATCTGACAGCCATTAAGGTGTAAATTTTCTCTCTCTCTTCGGAAGAATAGATGCTAAATCACCCCAGATTTCCTCTCTTAAGAGGACAGTCGCTTTATTACCTAATAGGCGGAGAATGAATAGCTTTAGTTAGGCGCTCAGAGATCTGACTAATAAAATAGACATTTGTAAAATAGAATAAAACACCCTTTTCACAAACATTGTGAATTGATTGACATCAAGGGTTGCGTTCATAACTCAAGATTAATTTATCAGGATATTGGTTTTATGTGATGCCTTCACATAAGTAAGTCCTTAAAACAGTTTGTTTAATGACCGTTCAGAGTTACAACACACTGAAAAAAGTCAGTTTTTTTCACCCTTACGTCCATTGCAGTATCCCCCATGGCCACGTAATCAAAATTCAGATGGCAACCGACTAATATTTATGACGGACAACTGCAGTGATTCGCTTAACAGCTGTGGCATGAAAAAGTTGTAAAATGGGGAAAAACTCACTTCACAACTGTCTCGCTTGGTAAAGAGAAATTGAGGGCTCAATTGTGATCGTAAGTCTGAGTGGTGTGCTGGCCTAGAGGTGGAGCTCTCACCTCACAATCAGGAGGCTGTGAGGTCGATCCTAGATAGAGGCAGATATTTCTCTCTCTGGGCACATTGAAAATATATCTGCTGAACAAAACTCCCCACTGGCAACAGGAAGAGCATCCGGCCAGTAAAACACTCAGCTCCATTCAGTTGCCGAGATTCCACCCTGCAAGGGATTATGGGGTCTTAAAAGAAAAAGAATTGTGGTCGTAAGTCGAGACCTACCTGTTTACTACATGCAGGAAGATAGGCAGCTTCTCTTACCGCTGGATTTCTGCCACCGTGAAAACCTCTCATTTGAAAAATATCAATTAAGGCATTCTGAAGCGGTGCCATTCGGGGGGGGGCTCCATTCTCCGATTTGTGGCCGACGGACCCCCAAAAATTCTGCCTCGCTTGATTTATTTCCCAATGAATGATTAGCAGTCCAGAAAAAAGGACTTGAAAGGCAGAATGATATTTCAGCTACATTAAATCAGCCACTGAATCCGAAAGCATTAAGGATGCATTGCCAAGGTATTTCTTTAATTAGCCATAAAGTTAATTGGTCAGGCTTTCAGGGGAAGAGAAGGGGGAAAGGAGACCGATCCAGAACGTGGTAAATCTTTAAAAGAAAACCTGCTTCGGGCAAAAATTGTCCCCGAGATTGCAAATACCTTGTTTCCCCGAAAATAAGACATTCCCTGATAATAAGCCCAATCGGGCTTTTGAGCACATATGCTAAAATAAGCCTCCCCCTGAAAATAAGCCCTCCCCAAAAATATTTAAACGCAGAGCTGGAAATCAGGTAAGATGGCAAGAGGAGCCCCATCTTCCTCCACACGCCCCAAAATAATAAGACCTCCCCGAAAATAAGGCCAGGCACTTATTTCAGGTTTCAAAAAAATATAAAACAGGGTCTTATTTTCGGGGAAACATGATATATGGACCTTGCCATATTTACACACTTGCAGAAAAAAGAGCAAAATTGTGCAAAAAGTTGCAAGGTTCACTTTATTCCTGGGATCCAGAGGGTGGAGTCTGATCCCGGCAAAATTAGAGGCTGTCTGCGTTTAGCAACTGTCTCGCACAGCGACCCTTAATAGTGATGGAGATGAAAAAGTTAACTTTGCCACCAGTCCTTTCATTGATGATCTTTGCAGGCCGGCCAAGCAAAGAAAACTTGAAGGATGATGGTAAGCGCAGTTGGGGTTAACAGATTAACAGAGTTGGAAGGGACCTTGTAGGTCATCTAGTCCAACCCCCCACCCAAGCAGGAGACCCTACACCATTTTTGACAGATGGCAGCCAAGTCTCTTCTTGAAAGTGATGAAGCTCCCACAACTTCCGAAGGCAACTTCTGTTCCACGGGTTGATTGCTCCTCATTGTCAGAAAATGTCTCCTTATTTCCAGATTGAATCTCTCCTTGGTCAGTTTCCATCCATTATTCCTTGTCTGGCCTTCGGGTGCTTTGGAAAATAGCTTGACCCCCTCCTCTCTGGGGCAGCCCCTCCAATATTGGAAGACTCCTCTCCTGTCTCCCCTGGTCCTTCTCTTCACTAGACTAGCCATGTCCAGTTCCAGCAACCGCTCATTGTAAGTTTTAGCCTCCAGTTCCCTAAGTTATTTTTGGGCTTCACTTAGTGACCTCCTCACTGAACGACAAAAGTGGCCAGTCTCACTGTGGTTGCTAAATGAGGATGACCTGTAGAAGACACAAAATATTCCCACCAAGGTGTACGAAGCACTAAGTCATGTTGTTCATACAGTATTATAAAATATAAATAGACCAATGAAGATAAAAATCGTACAAGGTTCTTAGGTTATTACAGAGGAGCGAGCGATAAGTGTCTGTCAGTAATGATTATAGATGGAAAATCTATTTGAAGAAGTTATGGTATTCACTGAAGTTTCTGTAGTGACCCAGGCCCAAGTAAGTAGTAGGAAAATCAGTCAGTGAAAAAACAAACTTTATTCGAACAGCTGAGAATGACTTCATTCCCAGCGTCTTTCAACTAAATGAAAGCAAATTCCTCCCAACACAAATTCCTCAGTCCTATCGCAAACCTTGGTCCAATTAGGCAAACTGCCAAAGGCCTTTCTTGGCAAACGTTCAGAAGTCACAGATACAAAAATAAATACAAGACGGAGATGAAGATGACGAAGCTACCAATGTTGTTTTCCGGCAAAGCCCAAATGCTGTTACTGGTCTATTTTAAGCCTTATGGGAGGGGCCAATCATCTCTTGGCCCTACTCCCGAGTCGTCCTCTTTGCTTGAGCTGCTCTTGCCTTCTGGCAGCTCTTCTCATGTGTACATTAGGAACAGGCTCCTCCTGTTCCTCTGCCTCTCTGCTGTCAGCCTCTGGAGGCTCCGGAGTCCAGACATCACTCCCCGATGGCCCTGGCTCCATCTCTGCCTCTGACGCAGAGCCCTCATCCGGGCCTTCCCCAGCCTCCAGGACTGGCCTATGTTCTTCCTCAGCCTCATCGCTGTCCGACTCCGCTGCCAGCTCTGCAGGCTGCTGGCGGACCACAACAGTTTCTAGTCCTTATGAACTCTGAAAATAGCTTCCAACAGTGTTGTAGCCAACATCGGTTTCTTAAGTACCGAATTTATTCGCAGACCTTTTCAGCTTGCAATTAAAAAAATGACTGAATTTGGAGAGGAAAATAAGGAGACAAACCTTTTTTTTAAAATTTATTTACACAAGGTTCACATCACAAGGTTTTTGTAAACAAGTTTAAAGGAAGATACTTGATATTTTTTAAAAATTCTGCTTAAGAATTAAAGAGCAATTCTCAGGATTTTTTTTTAAAAAACAAAAATATAAGCAAAGTTTCTTCCTTCCAGCGACTCTAAAATTCAGTGCAAAGAGTTGGTTAAAAGGGTTGTTGAGTAAAGGTTGTGCATCTGAGACAACTTGGAAAACACGAGCGGATGAGAAATTGAGAACTTTGTTTGCATTTTCATCTCTGATTTCAACCCATATGTCATTTATAAACAACTCTGGGAGGGAGGGAGGGAGGAAGAAAGGAATATAGGGAGGGAGGGAAGGGAGGAAGGAGGAAGAGGGAGGAAGGAAGCAAGGAAAGAATATAGGGAGGGAGGGAGGGAGGGAGGGAAGAAGGAAGGAAGGAAGGTAGGGAAAGAAGGTAGGAAAAAAGGAATAGAGGGAGGGAAGGAAGGAGAAAGAGGGAGAAGGAAGAGGAGGGAAGCAAGCAAGGAAAGAATATAGGGAGGAAGGAAGGAATATAGGGAGGGAGGGAGGGAGAGAGGGAAGAAGGAAGGAAGGAAGATAAGGAAGATAGGAAAAAGGAATAGAGGGAGGGAAGGAAGGAGAAAGAGGGAGAAGGAAGAGGAGGGAAGCAAGCAAGCAAGGAAAGAATATAGGGAGGGAGGGAAGAAGGAAGGAAGGAATATAGGGAAGGAGGAAGGAAGGTAGGAAAAAAGGAATAGAGGGAGGGAGGGAGGGGAGGAAGAAAGAGGGAGGAGGAAGAAATAGAGAGGGAAGGAGGAAGAAAGGGAGGAGGAAGAGGGAAGAGGAAGCAAGCAAGCAAGCAAGGAAAGAATATAGGGAGGGAGGGAGGAAGGAAGGAAGGAAGGAAGGAAGGGTCAGGAAAGAGGCAAAATATGATACCAAACCAGTTTCACACTCCCAAATAATTGCTAACATAAAACCAAACCAAACCTTCCCCCAAAACCTACAGTAGCTTAAAAAATATCCTTTATTGTCGAACTAGACCTCTTCATTGCTTGGACTAAATGACCTATGATCCCCAGCCATAACGCCAGAGCCGTTGGTAGAGCTTTGGAGTCCTACCCTTGTGGACTACCGGTGTCTTCGTGTGTGTGGGGGGGGGGGGAGAGAGAGAAGGTTCGATGCACAGCAACTCACAAACCTTGACTTGACGTCGGCACCTTTACCTACGAACTTTGGAAAGGCGTCCAGGAGAGAAGCAAATTATTTCCAATCCAGGATCTCACATTATCTGTTATGCAGTTCTGTCCGTCCGTCACACTGGAAGGGACGTTGAAATGCTTCTGGGTTCGTTATTTCGGGTTCCAGAGGCGGCTTGAGCAGGCGGGTGGAAAGAAGCTTCAGAGAAACCTGGCGACCTCCGATAACGTCTGGCCTACATCACAGGATGCAGCCTGTAAAAGTAGTTTGCTAGCATAAGGCACTCTCTGCTTTAGCAGGGGCGGGGGGTGGTAGTAACAGCAGGGAGTGGGGGCAACCTAAAAGTCAAAAATCATGCAAGTCAAAAGAAAAATTCCCCTCTGGATGACCGTTTCCTGCTGGGTCAGCCACATCTCCTGATCTCTCCCCCTGACTTCGGTTGTCTTCTGGTTACGGGTCACGTCAAGTCCGTCCGGCATTCGTCCTCGACTTCTGGCGGTCGTATTTGACAGACACGATGAGGAAAAGCAGCAGAGTGACACCCTGGATGACCGCCAGGAGGAAGAAGTAGTAGTTTAAATGGCAACCGTTGATGTTCCCTGTGAGGAAAAAAAAAAAAAGACGAGATGGAGTCAGCAGCTGAACGGAGAACAGAAATTAAGCAAATGCATTTTTTTGGGGGGGGGGGGGGGTCTGTGGATAGAGACTGGGAAGTTAGGACGTGGCCTAAAGGGAAAGAGGTACGATTTAAGGCAAAGGTTGGGACTCACCTAAGTAATTGTACAGCTATGAAGAAAAGAAAAGAAAAGAAAGAAAAGAAAAGAAAAGAAAAGAAAAGAAAAGAAAAGAAAAGAAAAGAAGAGAAGAGAAGAGAAGAGAAGAGAAGAGAAGAGAGGAGAGGAGAGGAGGAAAGATAGAAAGGAAGGAAGTGAAGGAAGGAAAGAGAAAGAGATGGGAGGAAGAAGAAGGAAGGAAGGGAAGGAGGGAGGAAGGGAGGGAAGGAAGGAAGGGAAGGAAGGGAAGGAAGGGAGGGAGGGAAGGAAGGAAAGGAAGGGAGGGAGGGAGGAAAGGAAGGAAAGGAAGGAAGGGAAGGAGGGAGGGAGGGAAGGAAGGAAAGGAAGGGAGGGAGGGAAGGAAGGAAGGAAGGGAAGGGAAGGAAGGAAAGGAAGGAGAAAGAGGGAGGGAGGGAAGAAAGATACTGATTTCCTGATATTTACAGCCAAATCAGACCCCCCCTTCAGCCCAATCAAAACATATTAATTAAGCATTTCCTTTCCTTAAGAAACTATCTGAATTTTGTCAGTTCGCCAGCAATACCCCTGCGTCAACGTGAAGCCTCTTTTCCTTGTAAGCATTAATTCAATTAAACCCATTTTTTTTAAATTGGGAGGCGAGAACTGCACCAAAGCTCTTTCACTTGACACTTTAAAAACGGGAGATATATATATATATAAAATATATATATATTTTTCTCCTGAAAAGCACAGGGGCTTAAAAAGCTGCCTCCTCCCCCCCCCTTTTTTTTTTTATGGATCAGAGTGTGAATGCCATAAAAATCTTTTTCTCTCGCTCACAAGACAGAACTAATTTTAATTGTTTTAGAGGAGAATGCTGGCTGGCAATTTCGGGCTCTTGCAGATCCGTGAAGGAGAGGGGATTTGAGCCAACAGTGTGAATGGAGAAGGGATGGAAGAAACCTGATCAATTCTTTGGGTTAAATCATTGGTCATCGAGCATTTTATAGGGCTGGTCTTGCTGAATCAGTTCCTGAGAAGGTCCCGAGAACTTCTATGCTGCTCCCCAAAAGTTCCCCATGTCCTCATTTAGTGAAGTAGAATGCTTCCCACGCTACTACAGTAGTGGCCAAAATTGTGGAAACCTTTTGAGTAAAAGTGTATTTTTGAGGTTTGATGGCTAATAACACCACTTTTTTTCTAGAGTTTCAAGATAATCCTATTCCACTGCTGGAATGGGCTGGGAATAGCCCAGACCTTCACCCAATTGAAAATCTATGGAGCCGACTAAAGAAATTGGTTAGTCAGAAGCAACCCAGCAAAAAAACCCAGTTAATCGAAGCCATCATTCCATCTTGGTTTCACATGATAACAGTTGCAGAACTAAAAGACTTGGTTCACTCCATGGGAAGAGGTTGTGAGGCCGTCATTCATGCTAAAGGTTACCCAATTAAGTATTAACTGACAGGGTGATAATTTTTGCATATCTCGTTTTTTCTATGGTGATAATTTTTCCATATCTCATTTTTTTTAAGTGTTTGACTTTTCTTCTTTATACTGTAACTGCCACTCTAATAGCAAATCCTTCATAAAAGTTATTGCATTACATTCTTGATTGAATTATCTTTTCATTGATATATAATTTTATGGTACTACTCCCCCAAAAAAGTGGTGTTATTAGCTAGTTTTAGAAAATACATTTTTCCCAAAAAGTTTCCACAATTTGGGCCACTACTGTAAGTTGGATCTCACTCAGCGTCTTCACCATGAGACAGGGGTTCTCCAAGATTTCAGAGGAGGATATGTTGGAGAATCTTGGAGAACCACTTTCTCCCATGGTTGTAAGTTGGAGGACTCCTTGCAGTAGAGGATTTACAACCATGGGAGATAGTGGTTCTCCAAGATTTCAGAAAAGAATGTGGTTATTACAAGGACTCCTTGATTTACGACCAAGGAAGATAGTTGTTTCCCAAAATATCAGAAAAGAAAGTGTTTATAGTGGGTAGCCCTTGACTTATGACCATGGAAAACAATTGTTCTCCAAGATTTCAGAGGAGAATGTATTTATTATAGATTGTCCTTGACTTGTGACCATGGGAGATAGTGGTTCCCCAAGATTTCAGAGGAGAATGTGTTTATTACAGAAAGTCCTCAACTTTGGGATCAAGCATTTGCTAAAAGGGTAAACTTGAAGTTGGTTTTCTGCCTGCATTTTTTTTTTAAAAGAAAAAATCCAAGCCAATAGTGATAACTGACCCAAATCTGTGTGATTGCTCATCCAACCGATTGATTTGAGGGACACCAACTCCAGGAGTCCCGAGCCCACGAAAGACCCGATTCCAGAAAAAAAGAAGAAGAGGCCCATTATTGCACTTTGCATCGATTTCGGAGCCGCGGAGTAGGCGAATTCCAAACCTGGGAACACAAAGACAGACCATGGTTAGTTCACAAGCTAACTTCAACAGAAAGTTAGCTTCTGTTTCTCTGCCTCGAATCTCCCATCGCTTTATTTCGTTGGGAGTTGCAGCGTAAGGAGCAAAACCTAAATTGCTCTCGGGACGGGTGGTGAAGCAATGGATTTTCCGGTCATTTAAAATTTATTTGCCTTTTAAATTTGTAAGGTTTTCGACTGCAGCTCAGAATCTGATCAATCCCAATGAAACGCTTGAACACGAGGCAACCGATAATCGGTTTTATTTCTGATCAGAATGCAAAACTGGGTGACCTTTTATCTCCCACCTTAAACAGAACAAGGCAGAGAGAAAAAGAAGCAGAAGCTGCCGCTCAAAACTTTTTTCTCAAACTTCTGACAATTTACACAGCTTGCACAGATCGTCACCGTGTTAGAAACGGTAATTTCATAGCCATTAGTTCATGCAAACTTCGTGATTTTCTCAGCGCTCTGAAAACAAAGGATCTTAGAAAGGAGGAAAAGAAATACATTTTCTGGCATGTAGCCCAGAGTTTTGTTAGGGGTTGCTATCTCACATTAGGTTGCTGAGAATATACATTTTAAGTTACAAGCCAGGCTAACTTGGCAGCCTGGAGCAGCGGTCACCAACTGGTGGTCCATGGACCACTGGTGGCCTACGAGAAAATTTTGGTGGTCCGCAGAAAAATTATTTGAATTTTTTATATTGCACTAAATCAGGGGTCCTCAAACTAAGGCCCCTGGGACGGATACGTGCAATGAATGTTTGTGTTGCAGCAGAGAGTCTCCCCCTTTGGGGTCTTTTTGTGCGGGTCAGAGGGGGGCAGAAATTCTGACTTGGGGTCTGCTTCGGTCTCTGGTATGGGGCTTTGGGTGAAGGCTGGAGGGAAGCGTTGCTGGTGGCAAAGAGCCGGAGGGCCTCGTTCCAGTGGGACTGCATCATGGCTTGGAACTGGCTGACCATCTCAGCCCGCTGAGCCTCCAGGCGCCGGTACCTGGCCTTGCACTCCAGCAGGTCTTCCCTCTCCTTGGAAAGCCTATGCTCCTAGTCCTCAGTGAGGTGCTTCTGCTGAACCTCCTTCTCGGTCACATCCAATTTGAACTGAGCCAGCTGTTTTGCCAACTCTTTCTCGTGGTGGCTGCTTAGCTCCAATAACTCCTTCCTGTTGGGGCCCTAAGGAGCCCAGGTGGGGAGGGGAGGAGTGGCTGGGAGGGGAGGGGCGAAGCGCCCCTTGATGTGAGTGACATCAAGTTGACCACGCCCACCCAGTCACATGACCACCTAGCCACGCCCACCCAACCAGTCATTAGGCAAATCATATTAGTGGTCCGTGGGATTTAAAATTATGAATTTAGTGGTCCCTGAGGTCCGAAAGGTTAGGGACCCCTGGCCTGGAGGCTTTATCTATATAGATAGATCATTGAGTCACAATGGAGCATCTCTCAGCAGCAAGGAATATCAAAAGTTGAGTTAGGTTACACTCTATACATGCTCTGATCCTTTCAAATTCATTTGCCCTGCAGGTTTTATATACTCTTAACTTTATGATGTTCGTGCCACTGGACAAGGATGTTTTTGGTGTTTGTGTTTGGAAATTAAAGAAGTTTGGGCTTGGAACTTAAAAAAACGTGGCAGCCTCTGATGTCAAAAAATGAAAGCGCCAGGCCCAAAACGCTGCACAGATTTTCCCAAATTTATTTTCCAAAGCACCAGAGGACCAGGAGAAGAAACAACGGATGGAAACTCCATCAAGAAACCTGGAATTGAGGAGAAACTTCCTGACAGTGAGGACAAGTAACCGGTGGAACAGCTTGCCACCAGAAGTTGTAGCGACTTCATCACTGGAGGTTTTTTAAGAAGCGACTGGGCAGCCACTTGTCTGAAATGGTTTAGGGTCTCCGGCTTGAGCAGGGGGCTGGATGAGAAGACCTTCAAGGTCCCTTCCAACTCTATTCTGATTCTTGAGTTGTGGGTGCTCCATCACTGGAGGTTTTCAAGAAGAGATTGGACAGCCATTTGTCATAAATGGTGTAGACTCTCCTGCTTGAGTAGAGAGCTGGACTAGAAGATCTCCAAGTTTCTCTCCTTCCTCTCCTCTCCTCTCCTCTCCTCTCCTCTCCTCTCCTCTCCTCTCCTCTCCTCTCCTCTCCTCTCCTCTCCTCTCCTCTCCTCCCTTCCCTTCCCTTCCCTTCCCTTCCCTTCCCTTCCATTCCCTTCCATTCTCTCTTCTCCTCTCCTCTCCTCTCCTCTCCTCTCCTCTCCTCTCCTCTCCTCTCCTCTCCTCCCTTCCCTTCCCTTCCCTTCCCTTCCCTTCCATTCCCTTCCATTCTCTCTTCTCCTCTCCTCTCCTCTCCTCTCCTCTCCTCTCCTCTCCTCTCCTCTCCTCTCCTCTCCTCTCCTCCCCTCCCCTACTCTATTCTTTCCAATCCACTCCAATTCCTTCTGTATCCCAAACTTCTGAAAATTCTGCCCCCTCATGCAGCTACAACTAACAAAGTAGACTTGGACAGTGATGGGATTTAGCCAGTTCGGGCAAATTGGTTGTTAAATTGCTGGCTGGCCCCTCCCCACCCTGCCCCTTCCAGGCGTCCCCATGTGCCCTGTTTTCGCTCCCAGGAGGCTGCAGGGAAGCCTACTATGCCCAAAATGGGGCGGGGGATGGCGCGTCTCCCCCCTTCCGCGGCCCCTTTTTGCTCCCAGGGGGGTGCAGGAGGCCGAGTGCTGCCTGTCACACCTCCTGGCCACGCCCACCATGGCCACGCCCACCCAGCCGGTCATTAGGGCAGAGAGCTGGTTGTTAAATTATTTGAATCCCACCACTGGACTTGGAGAGTAGATCCGTTGACGGCCTCCCAAAATGAGCTCTCTTTTCCAGTCGAAGCCTTTTCAGAATTCAGAGAGAAGCAAAAAATTCCTTATTTTTCTAAATCCGAATCACCCTGGACAAGAAGTGGCCAAGAACGTGACTTGTTCCCGATTGAAAGGAATCAAAAGGATAAGGAACGGGAAAGTCTTGTTCTCAATCCAGATGCCTCTGGAGGCCTCTCAAGCAAATGGCAAAATTGCCATTTCAAATGTGTCCAGAGGGGGGGTGGGAAATAATTCAATGTTAAGAGTGGAAAATAAGGGCAGCCGTTGTATTGAATTTTAATGAAACCTAAATACCAGGAATGCAATTGTTCTTGTGTACCACTCGTGTTTCAAAATGGGCGACACACAGAGAAAAAGAGACACAACACTCAAAAGGTTGCACGTTCCTGCTTTAGGGAGATCACCTTTTGCAGATCAGCTGTTTGTTTGTTTATTTATTTGTACCCGGCTCTCATTGATCTTTACGAGGAACTCAAAGGGGTGAACATTCCTCTCCTCCTATTTTACCCACAACAACAAACTTGAGTAGTGAGTTGGGCTGAGAGAGATGGACTACTAGCCCAAAGTCACCCACCTGGCTTTCATGCCTAACGTGGAACTAGAATTCTCAGTCTCCTAGTGATGGGTCAAAAACACCCAGCCAGCTTTCATGTCCAAGGCAGGACTAGTCACCAGGACTCCCAGTCTCCTGGGGTTTGGGCTAAAGTCACCCAGCTGGCTTTCATGCCTAACATGGGACCTCAATTCCCAGTCTCCTGGTTTTTGGCCTTAAGTCACCCAGCTGGCTTTCATGCATAAGATGGGACTAGAATTCCCAGTCTCCTGTTCATTGGCCCAAACTCACCCAGCTGGCTTTCATGCCTAAAATGGGGACCACAATTCCCAATCTTTTGGTGTTTAGCCCAGTCACCCAGCTAGCCTTCATGCATAGGATAGGACTAGAACTCCCAGTCTCCTGTTCATTGGCCCAAACTCACCCAGCTGGCTTTCATGCTTTAAATGGGACCTCAATTCCCAATCTTTTGGTGTTTAGCCCAGTCACGCAGCTAGCCTTCATGCATAGGACTAGAACTCCCAGTCTCCTGTTCATTGGCCCAAACTCACCCAGCTGGCTTTCATGCTTTAAATGGGACCTCAATTCCCAATCTTTTGGTGTTTAGCCCAGTCACGCAGCTGGCTTTCATGAACAGGATGGGACTAGAACTCCCAGTCTCTTGCTGATTGACCCAAATTCACCTAGCTGGCTTACATGCCTAAAATGGGACTAGAACTCCCAATCTTCTGGTGATTGGCCCAAAGTCATCCAGCTGGCTTTCATGCCTATGGCAGAACTAGAACTCACCATCTCCTGGTGATTTTCACTCAGCCAGCTTTCATGCCTAAAACGGAACTAGAACTCACAGACTCCTGCTTTCTAACCTGGACCCTTAACCACTAGATCAAACTGTCCCTCTGAATGTTGGAACTACAGTAGTGGCCAAAATTGTGGAAACCTTTTGGGGAAAAGCGTATTTTTGAGGTTTGATGGCTAATAACACCACTTTTTTTTTGGAGTTTCAAGATAATCCTATTCCACTGCTGGAATGGCCTGGGAAGAGCCCAGACCTTCACCCAATTGAAAATCTATGGCACCATTAGAGACACTGTTGGACGAAGGGATTAATTTAACTTGGCTACAGTATAATCAACTTCAATTGAGATGGAAAGAGGACCAAAAAATTGGTATTATGTTGCATGAGGAAGAACTGGTTAGACATATAAAAGAGAAAGGTCCAATGCATATTAAAAGGCTTTATAATGTTTTGTTAGAAATGGATTCAGAAACTGAATTGGTTAAAGATTGTATGATTAAGTGGGCACAAAATTTTGCAGAACCAGTGATGTTGGAAACATGGGGAAAAATTTGAGTGCAGAATGTTAAATTCACACAGTCGCAGAATTTGAGGGAAAATTTTTATAAAATGTTTTACAGATGGCATTTAGATCCCAAGAAATTGTCGTGTATGTACCCTAATGTTCAGCCAAAATGTTGGAGATGCTACATATTACATATGTTAGATGCTACATATTATCATGTTTGGTGGACTTGTAAGAAAGTTAAGGCTTTTTGGATAAAAATTTGGTGGGTCATGCAGAATGTTTTGAAGAAAAAAATTCAATTTTCTCCACAATTGTTTTTACTGGGGATAGTTAAGGGTTTTACATTGGATGAAACAAAGTTGATATTCTATATGATAACAGCAGCGAGATTATTGATAGATAAATACTGGAAAAATGAAGCTTTGCCCACTATCGAGGAATGGACTTTGAAGATGGCCAGTTTTGCAGAGATGGCGAAGATTTCAGCATATTTAAAAGATTGTCCACAAGAGACTTATGAATGGGAATGGAAAAAGTGGATAGATTATGTGCAGAATAAATATCAGACTAGGAAGTATCAAATAGCTTTTCACTGAAAGTATTATATAAAAATAGAAATATTTGAATTTTGTGAAGATGGAAAATTATATGGGGGTTGGAGGGGTTCAGGTTTTATAAAAAGGGGATTTTGATGGAATTATATTCTGTAGAAGTCAGGGGGGAGGGGGGTTAGGTTGGGGGGCTTGGGGTGGGTTTGGGGGGGAAAAATGGGGTGAAAATGTAATTGTAAAACTTTTGCAATAAAAAAAAAGAAAGAAAATCTATGGCGCCGACTAAAGAAACTTGTTAGTCAGAAGCCACCCAGCAATAAAACCCAGTTAATAGAAGCCATCCTTCAATCTTGGTTTCACATGATAACAGCTGCAGAACTCAAAGACTTGGTTCCCTCCATGGGAAGATATTGTAAGGCCGTAATTCATGCTAAAGGTTACCCAACTAAATATTAACTGACATGGGGATCATTTTTGTATATCTCGTTTTTTCTGTGGTGATAATTTTCGTTTTTTCTACGTGTTTGACTTTTCTTCTTTATGCTGCAGCTGCCATTCTAATAGCAAATCCTTCATAAAAGTTATTGCATTACATTCTTGATTAAATTATCTTTCCATTGATATATTATTTTAGCGTACTACTCCAAAAAAAAAAAAAAAAAAGTGGTGTTATTAGCTAGTTTTAGAAAATACACTTTTCCTAAAAGGTTTCCACAATTTGGGCCACTAGCGTAGTCTTCACCAGGCCTTGATCTGGCATCCTTCTCCCAGGTGCTCCTCTGCAATATTTGGTTTCTAGACTCAAAAAAAACCCCAACTCATCCCCATAAACCTGGAGGCGAGTTTGTCACAGCTAGCAAAAACCCACGAAAAAGGACCCCGGAGAAACCAAGCTGTTCAGAATCGGTTGGGACCCCACGGCGAGAACATAGCTATGATTTAATTAGAAGACGAGGCGAAATGAGGGCTCTGCGAAAGAGCGAGAGGCTGGCGGCTTTTTTGTTTTTTTTCCTAATGAACCCAAAATGTGTGTGAAACGGAGCAGAAAATGAGATTTTATGGCCCCGTGCACACCTCCCGTTTGCAGGTTGCACCAGGAAAGTTGGAAGGGAGGAGAGGAACAGAGAGAGAAGGAAAATCAGTCCCCGGGGGATGAGCCTTGATAGTTATGCAACTAGCAAAGAGTCCTGGCCTTGTTTACTCAAGCCAGGAATTTTCTAAAAATCCACCGAGAACAGCCTAGACCAGAGGTCTTCAAACTTGGCTGCTTTAAGACTTGTGGACTTCAACTCTAGCCACATCTATCCAGCCAGTCATTAGGGCAAAGAACCAGTTGTTAAAAAACACCGGGAACCACAAAATCCTTTTGACATATCTCTCTCTCCCCTCCCTCCCTCTCTCCCCCTCTCTCTGTCTCTCTCTCTCTCCCTCTCTCTGTATCTCTGTCTCTCTCCCTCCCCCTCTCTCTGTATCTCTCTCTGTCTCTCTCCCCCTCTCTGTATCTCTCTCTGTCTCCCTCTCTCCCCTCTCTCTGTCTCTCTCTCTGTCTCTCTCTCTCCCTCTCTCTGTATCTCTCTCTGTCTCTCTCTCTCTCCCCCTCTCTCTGTCTCTCTCTCTGTCTCTCTCTGTCTCTCTCTCTGTCTCTCTCTCTCCCCCTCAATCTGTATCTCTGTCTCTCTCTCTCCCCCTCTCTCTGTATCTCTCTCTGTCTCTCTCCCCCTCTCTCTGTATCTCTCTCTGTCTCTCTCTCTCCCCCTCTCTCTGTCTCTCTCTCTGTCTCTCTCTCTCCCTCTCTCTGTATCTCTCTCTGTCTCTCTCTCTCCCCCTCTCTCTGTCTCTCTCTCTGTCTCTCTCTGTCTCTCTCTCTCCCCCTCAATCTGTATCTGTCTCTCTCTCTCCCCCTCTCTCTGTATCTCTCTCTGTCTCTCTCCCCCTCTCTCTGTATCTCTCTCTGTCTCTCTCCCCCTCTCTGTATCTCTCTCTGTCTCTCTCTCTCCCCCTCTCTCTGTCTCTCTCTCTGTCTCTCTCTCTCCCCCTCTCTCTGTATCTCTGTCTCTCTCTCTCCCCCCTCTCTCTGTCTCTCTCTCCCCCCCTCTCTCTGTATCTCTCTCTGTCTCTCTCCCCCTCTCTCTGTCTCTCTCTCTCCCCCCCTCTCTCTCTCTCTGTCTCTCTCTGTATCTCTCTCTGTCTCTCTCTCCCCCTCAATCTGTATCTCTGTCTCTCTCTCTCCCCCTCTCTCTGTATCTCTCTCTGTCTCTCTCCCCCTCTCTGTATCTCTCTCTGTCTCTCTCTCTCCCCCTCTCTCTGTCTCTCTCTCTCCCCCCTCTCTCTGTATCTCTGTCTCTCTCTCTCCCCCTCTCTGTCTCTCTCTCTGTCTCTCTCTCCCCCTCTCTCTGTCTCTCTCTCTCTCCCTCTCTCTGTATCTCTGTCTCTCTCCCCTCCCCCTCTCTCTGTATCTCTCTCTGTCTCTCTCCCCCCTCTCTGTATCTCTCTCTGTCTCTCTCTCTCCCCTCTCTCTGTCTCTCTCTCTGTCTCTCTCTCTCCCTCTCTCTGTATCTCTCTCTGTCTCTCTCTCTCTCCCCCTCTCTCTGTCTCTCTCTCTGTCTCTCTCTGTCTCTCTCTCTGTCTCTCTCTCTCCCCCTCAATCTGTATCTCTGTCTCTCTCTCTCCCCCTCTCTCTGTATCTCTCTCTGTCTCTCCCCCTCTCTCTGTATCTCTCTCTGTCTCTCTCTCTCCCCCTCTCTCTGTCTCTCTCTCTCCCCCTCTCTCTGTATCTCTCTCTGTCTCTCTCCCCCTCTCTCTGTCTCTCTCTCTCCCCCCCTCTCTCTCTCTCTGTCTCTCTCTGTATCTCTCTCTGTCTCTCTCTCCCCCTCAATCTGTATCTCTGTCTCTCTCTCTCCCCCTCTCTCTGTCTCTCTCTCTGTCTCTCTCTCTCCCCCTCTCTCTGTATCTCTGTCTCTCTCTCTCCCCCTCTCTCTGTCTCTCTCTCCCCCTCTCTCTGTATCTCTCTCTGTCTCTCTCCCCCCTCTCTCTGTCTCTCTCTCTCCCCCCCTCTCTCTCTCTCTGTCTCTCTCTGTATCTCTCTCTGTCTCTCTCTCCCCCTCAATCTGTATCTCTGTCTCTCTCTCTCCCCCTCTCTCTGTATCTCTCTCTGTCTCTCTCCCCCTCTCTGTATCTCTCTCTGTCTCTCTCTCTCCCCCTCTCTCTGTCTCTCTCTCTCCCCCTCTCTCTGTATCTCTGTCTCTCTCTCTCCCCCTCTCTGTCTCTCTCTCTGTCTCTCTCTCCCCCTCTCTCTGTCTCTCTCTCTCTCCCTCTCTCTGTATCTCTGTCTCTCTCCCTCCCCCTCTCTCTGTATCTCTCTCTGTCTCTCTCCCCCCTCTCTGTATCTCTCTCTGTCTCTCTCTCTCCCCTCTCTCTGTCTCTCTCTCTGTCTCTCTCTCTCCCTCTCTCTGTATCTCTCTCTGTCTCTCTCTCTCTCCCCCTCTCTCTGTCTCTCTCTCTGTCTCTCTCTGTCTCTCTCTCTGTCTCTCTCTCTCCCCCTCAATCTGTATCTCTGTCTCTCTCTCTCCCCCTCTCTCTGTATCTCTCTCTGTCTCTCCCCCTCTCTCTGTATCTCTCTCTGTCTCTCTCTCTCCCCCTCTCTCTGTCTCTCTCTCTGTCTCTCTCTCTCCCTCTCTCTGTATCTCTCTCTGTCTCTCTCTCTCCCCCTCTCTCTGTCTCTCTCTCTGTCTCTCTCTGTCTCTCTCTCTCCCCCTCAATCTGTATCTGTCTCTCTCTCTCCCCCTCTCTCTGTATCTCTCTCTGTCTCTCTCCCCCTCTCTCTGTATCTCTCTCTGTCTCTCTCCCCCTCTCTGTATCTCTCTCTGTCTCTCTCTCTCCCCCTCTCTCTGTCTCTCTCTCTGTCTCTCTCTCTCCCCCTCTCTCTGTATCTCTGTCTCTCTCTCTCCCCCTCTCTGTCTCTCTCTCTGTCTCTCTCTCCCCCTCTCTCTGTATCTCTCTCTGTCTCTCTCCCCCTCTCTCTGTCTCTCTCTCTCCCTCTCTCTGTATCTCTCTCTGTCTCTCTCTCTCCCCCTCTCTCTGTCTCTCTCTCTGTCTCTCTCTGTATCTCTCTCTGTCTCTCTCTCCCCCTCAATCTGTATCTCTGTCTCTCTCTCTCCCCCTCTCTCTGTATCTCTCTCTGTCTCTCTCCCCCTCTCTGTATCTCTCTCTGTCTCTCTCTCTCCCCCTCTCTCTGTCTCTCTCTCTCCCCCTCTCTCTGTATCTCTGTCTCTCTCTCTCCCCCTCTCTGTCTCTCTCTGTCTCTCTCTCCCCCTCTCTCTGTATCTCTCTCTGTCTCTCTCCCCCTCTCTGTATCTCTCTCTGTCTCTCTCCCCCTCTCTGTATCTCTCTCTGTCTCTCTCTCTCCCCCTCTCTCTGTCTCTCTCTCTGTCTCTCTCTGTATCTCTCTCTGTCTCTCTCTCTCCCCCTCTCTCTGTATCTCTGTCTCTCTCTCTCCCCCTCTCTCTGTATCTCTCTCTGTCTCTCTCCCCCTCTCTCTGTATCTCTCTCTGTCTCTCTCTCTCCCCCTCTCTCTGTCTCTCTCTCTGTCTCTCTCTCTCCCCCTCTCTCTGTATCTCTCTCTGTCTCTCTCTCTCCCCCTCTCTCTGTATCTCTCTCTGTCTCTCTCTCTCCCCCTCTCTCTGTATCTCTGTATCTGGCTGGCGGGGCCAGCCAGTGGTGAGATCACCCGACAGGGAGCAACAGCAGAGAGCCCAAAGAGCCACATGTGGCTCCGGAGCTACAGGTTGCTGACCGCTGGGCTAGGGAATTAAATAGACCGATTGAAAGAAGATTAAATTGGGGGCTGTTTTCCTGTCACACAACGCAACACAGCAAACCAACCTGCAATGCTGGCTAAGATTTCGCTGATCCCGATCAGAATATACTGAGGGACCTGCCACCAGACGGACATGTCGGCTGCATGGTAGACGGCCGTCCCAATCTTCTGATCAATGGTTTTGGTCTTGACTCTCCTCAGCCGGTCGCTTTCCAATATTCCTGGAAGGGAAAACGCACAGGAAATGACTCGCAATCAGCAACACCCGTCTGAGGTTCGACCGTGCATTTCCGCCACGTTGTCCCCAACCTCACCCGCGTGTACAAAGCATTGCAGTTTTGATTGCACAGTTGCGTCTACTCGCGGCGCTCGCCCCGATTGGTCATCCTGTTTCGGATCAACCCGTGTGGGTGTAATCCAAAACCATCCTAAAGAGAATTAAGATGGGTTTAGACCCATGATGGCGAACCTAGCTCAGCTGGCACGCGGAGCCCTTTCTGCGGGTACGCGAGCCGTTGCCAACTCAGCTGTACCACGCGTGCGCGCACGTCTCCCGCCAGCCAGCTGATTTTCGGGATGCGTGGGGGGAGTGCATGCAGGAGACTCATGCACGTGCGTGGGGATCATGCACGCATCCGTGGCGTGGGCAGGGGGAATGCAGGGGAGTGTGGCGCCCCGCCGTGGCCCGTTTTTAACGGGGGCGGGGAAGTCACATACGTGTGCACGTGAGGGAAGTTGTGCGTGCGTGCACAGAGGGGGTGTATTGCATTATGGGTGTCGACACACACACACGCACTTTCAGCACACGACAAGAAAATTTTTAACCATCACTGGTTTAGACCCCTATAACAGGGTTCCCCAGAGAGTGGGGGATGCGGTGGTCTAAAGGTGGATCTCTCGCCTCACAATCAGGAGGCTGTGAGTTCGATCCTAGGCAGATATTTCTCTCTCTGGGCACGATGAGAATCTATCTGCTGAATATAACTCCGCATTGGCAACAGGAAAGGCATCTGGCCAGTAAACACTCAGCTCCATTCAGTTGCCCAGACTCCACCCGCAATGGATTATGGGGTCATTAAAAGATGATGATGATGATGATGATGATGATGATGATGATGATGATGATGATGAACAGGGATCCCCAACCTCTGGATTGCGGCCCACTAGTGCTGGGGTGGATTCTACTTACCTCCGCTACCAGTTCGCAACGCATGAACAGATCGTTCATGCTGACGTCCGGGCGGGTGGGCGGAGCCTCCCGCCACTGTTACTACCGGTTCGCAAGAACTGGACTGAACCGGGAGCAATCCACCACCGCACTAGTGGACCGTGAGCTGTTTGCAATCGAGCCGCAGAAACAGGAGGCCAGCACATTTGTGTGAGCTGCACGCACGCCTGCACACCACTCGCGGAAAGGGAGCTGCACATGCGTGCACACACACAGGCACATGCTAGCTGGACACTTGTGCAGAATTGACCCCTCTGCCCCATCCACCCCCACCCCCACCCCCCGCCGGACTACAAAGCTGGGATGGTTGGGGAACTCTGCCCTATAATGCCCACAGATATTAAAGCACTGGTGAAGATTTCAGGATAACTGGACATTTTGGTTGGCCAAAGCCAAGTGTTCTCCCAACGTTTAGCGACGGCCTCGTTTTGCGAACAAAGGGAACGACGGTGATGGTAACAGTCACGTTACAACAAGGCTTACACGGATGACCTTCGCAGGTAGGTAGGAAGGCTGTAAGTGCAGCCTCAGTTTCACTTAACGACCGCTTCGCTGAATGCCCAAGTTGCCGGCCGTTATAGGAGAGCAAACTTAACAGCTAAAGTCGTTAATTAGAGCAAACCTAGAAATCGAATGGCTATAAAAAGTCGCGTTTCTGAGTGGAGATCTAAATCATGACACCGATGGTATCCAGCGGTGCCACTCCATAACCCAAAATCCTGGGCCTCACCTGCAGCGAACGCAGAGCACATGACGAAGAACATCCCAAAGGCGATTCTCTTCAGGGAGGAAGGGAGGAGCCCCTTCCTCTTCAAGATGGGGTCCACCACTTTGTCTTTGAGGGGGATGAGGATGAGGATCAGCACAGCATCAAACATGGTCAGCCAAGCCGCGGGAAACTATAAAATATAAATATTTTATATATAAATATTTTATCAATAAATATATAAATATAAAATAGGATTCCACACTATAAAAAAAAAAAGAAGTTGAGACTCTAGAAAGAGTACAGAGAAGAACAGCGAAGATGATTAGAGGGTTGGAGACTCAAACATATGAAGAACGGTTGCAGGAATTAATACCACTCTATAAATGTCACTGCGTTTTTGTATTGACCAGATGAGCTCTTATTTTTGAACTTTCAGATTTACCGTAGCTTGCCAAGTTCTTATCTCTAAGCTAACTGCGCATGTCCACATTCTTTCACTTTCTTCTATCTCTTTCTTTGTTCTCCGGCCAAGAGAGGTCTGGCAAAGGAAAGCTGCCAAGATGTAACTAATTAGATTAGTAAGATGTTTTATTTTCTTTATAACAAATAAATGAGTTTTTCTTAGAAAATATATCTTCGGGTTTATTTTCTTAAAGGATACTTCAAGGGAAGGTCACGATCCATTCTCTAATCAAGATGCAATTACCAAAAGCAGAATGGGATTAATTGCCACCCTGACAATAAAGCCTTAGTAAGACCAAATCTAGAGTACTGCATCCAGTTTTGGTCACCACACTATAAAAAAGATGTTGAGACTCTAGAAAGAGTGCAGAGAAGAGCAACCAAGATGATTAGGAGACTAGAGGCTAAAAAATATGATGAACGGTTGTAGGAACTGGGCATGGCTAGTCTACTGAAGAGAAGGACCAGGGGAGACAGGATTGCAGTCTTCCAATATTTGAGGGGCTGCCACAGAGAGGAAGGGGTCAAGCTATTTTCCAAATCAGCTGAAGGCCAGACAAGGAATAATGGATGGAAACTGAACAAGGAGAGATTCAACCTGGAAATAAGGAGAAATTTTCTGACAGTGAGAACCATCAACCCATGGAACAGAAGTTGCCTTCAGAAGTTGTGGGAGCTTCATCACTGGAGGCTTTCAAGAAGAGACTAGACTACCATCTGTCAGAAGTGGTGTAGGGTCTCCTGCTTGGGTGGGGGGTTGGACTAGATGACCTACAAGGTCCCTTCCAACTCTGTTAATCTGTTACAAAACTGTGGTGGGGAAAGACAGGAAGGCAACAACCCAAATTCAGCCCTCTAGTCTTCAACACGGGACCTCCGTTTTTTGCAGATACCCATCGTGTGGCTCGGTGAGGCACCTCAACCCCATGTCAGCAATGATTAATGTGTGTGAGAGAACAGAACCTACTATAGCAACAGCACTTAGAGTTATATACCACTTCACAGTGCTTTACAGCCCCTCTTTAAGTGGTTTATAGTATCAGCCTTTTGCCCCTAACAATCTGGGTCGTCGTTTTACCGACCTCGGAAGGATGGAAGGCTGAGTCAACCTTGAGCCAGTGAGAATCAAACTCCTAGCTGTAGGCAGAATTAGCCTGCAATATTGCATTCGAACCACTGCGCAGGCAGGCAGGCAGGCAGGCAGGCAGGCAGGAAGGAAGGAAGGAAGGAAGGAAGGAAGGAAGGAAGGAGCATTTACACCTATATACCGCTTCACAGTGCTTTCCAGCCCTCTCTAAGCAGTTTACGGAGTCAGCCTCTTGCCCCAACAATCTGGGTCCTCATTTTACTCACCTCAGAAGGAGGGAAGGCTGAGGGCAGAGCCTTTGAGCCGGTCAGGATCGAACTCAGGCTGTGGGCAGTTAGCCTGCAATACTGACTTCTAAACGCTGCACCACCATGGAAGGAAGGAAGGAAGGAAGGAAGGAAGGAAGGAAGGAAGGAAGGAAGCATTTACACCTATATACTACTTCATGGTGCTTTCCAGCCCTCTCTAAGATGTTTACAGAGTCAGCCTCTTGCCCCCAACAATCTGAGTCCTCATTTTACCCACCTTAGAAGGACAGAAGGCTGAGTCAACCTTGAGCCTGGTGACATTCGAACTGCCAAATTGTAGTCAGCCGGCAATCAGCAGAAGTAGCCTGCAATACTGCATTCTAACCACTGTGCCACCGCAGCTCTATTTACAGAATAACAGAATAGCAGACTTGGAAGGGACCTTGGAGGTCTTCTAGTCCAACCCCCAGCACCGGCAGGACACCCTACGCCATTTCAGACCAATGGTTGGTCCAATCTCTTCTTAACAACCTCCACTGTTGGAGCACACCCACAACTTCTGGAAACAAGCCGTTCTACTTTGCATTTATCCCTATGGCTTGGTGGCTTTGGAGAACATCTGCTAAATCCTTGGTGCCGGCCAGCCAACTTCCCAGAAGCTAAAAATCAAAAATCCTGCCGGCAGAGAAATTAAAATCTCCCCCCTCCCCACTTCCCGCCCATTTCTGACACGCAGAAACTGTAAACTCATTAAGGATCTGTCTTCATCACCCCACAAGCGGAGAAGAATGACAGTTTTACGAGGGATCATAGGTTAAAACATCAGTACACATGATCCGCACAGCAAAATTGTTCCTAAAATTGTTATTTACACCAACACAGAGCCGGGCTCTGCACTTGCCCTCTCTCTGTTGTCTCAGACCTTCTGCAGATGCCCTGCTCTTCATTAAAATTTCCACCTTGCAAGATTTTGACCTGGGTCAAGCCAATATACCCTTAGCCGCTTGCAGAAGTTTACTCCCTCCTCTGTAATCTCCGGGAAAAGTTCAAGAGGGGAAGGGTGAAAAGTCCCAATTAAACGGGAAAACGGCCAAGATCTCCGATGGTGGTATTTTTATTTTATTTTATTTTTTTTGAAAACCACGATGACTCTAATCATTAAATATTCATGCCGGATAAAATGCACCAGGAATGCTGAAAATGGGCAAGACGGGGTTAAGAGATAGGTCAACCGACGGAACAGGCATTCCAAATGAATTTGGGGGTGGGGTGGGGGGTGGAGGGGAAACGGGCCTCTCCAATCGGCTGACCCGAATGGACATATGGAAAGGCGTTTGGAAACCTTCCTGTTTTTAAGCACTGCAGCAAAAAACAAAAGTCCATGTCAGCTTTGGAAGCCATATTAGGCCGGAAGCTTCCATGCTGCCACCTTCTTCTCATGTGTGGGAAAGTAGGAGGGGGGAATTAGTAGAGGGGTTGTCTGTAGACATAATGACATTCTTCCTCTTGGTCAAGGTCAGGGCAATCCTTGAGGAGCACCCGGAGGCTCCAACTGATGCAGAGTGCGGCCGCGCGGTTGGTTATGGGAGCGACGTGGCGCTCCCACGTAACACCCCTCCTGCGCAAGCTGCACTGGCTCCCGGTGGTCTTCCGGGTGCGCTTCAAGGTTTTGGTTACCACCTTTAGAGCGCTCCATGGCTTAGGACCTGGTTATCTACGGGACCGCCTGCTACCACCAATAGCCTCCCACCGACCAGTACGCTCCCATAGAGAGGGGCTCCTCCGGGTGCCGTCGGCCAAACAATGTCGACTGGTGGTCCCTAGGGGGCATCCACTATCTGGGACGAGCTCCCCCCGGATATACGGAGGATCCCGGATCTGCGCACCTTCTGTCACGCGCTTAAGACTTTCTTATTTCATCAAGCTGGCCTGGCCTAATTTTCTCCCTCTTTTATAAAAGATTTTTAATTTTTAAATATCTTTTAGTATTTTATATATTCAAATTTTAAAATTGGTTTTAAAATAGTTGGGGTTTTAATTTGTCTGGGCCAAAACTATTTAATTTGATTTTAATTCTACTTTTAAATTTTGTATGTATCTGTTTTATTGTTTGGCTGTGCACCCGCCCTGAGTCCTTCGGGAGTAGGGCGGTATAGAAATCAAATCAAATAAATAAAATAAATAAATAAATAAATCTGGAGAAGGAGTGGTCAGAGTGCTGTCTCGAGGTGGGACGGATGGTGATTGGAGCATGTGATTGACTGAGGAGTGAGGGGATGGTTTTGGGGGTTTTGATTTACTGAGGGAAAACCCGGACCTCTCAGATTTGGGTTTTCCCAGATGTGCCAGTTTACCGATTCTAGTAAATAGAACTTTGAAAAATGCTTGCTTCAGCGCTTTTACTTGGAATTGGTTTTTTTTTTCTGGAACGCTGACAGTCCAATTGCTTAAGCTAGTTAGAAAATATAGAACGTAGAGTAAGAGGGTTGGAAGAGACCAACTTGGAAGTCATGTAGTCCAGGGGTCTCCAACCTTGGCAACTTTACAGACTGGCGGACTTCAACTCCCAGAATTCCCTAGCCGGCGTTGCTTCTGGGAGTTGAAGTCCGCCAGGCTTAAAGTTGCCAAGGTTGGAGACCAGGGGTGAAATCTACTTATCTTCCCTACCAGTTCGGAAGTGTGCATGCCATCCTCATGCCCGATTTTTTACCTTCTGTGCATGTGCAGAAGGCTTTCCCCACGCACAGAGGGTTAAAAACCAGGAAGTAACGATATCTGGGCAGATGGGCGGAGCCTTGTGCTGCTGCCGCTACAGATTTGCGCGAACAGGACAGAACTGGCAGGATTTCACCACTGTTGGGAGACCCCTGCTCTAGTCCTACCTCTTGCTGAAGCAGGAGACTCTATACCATTCTGGCAAAATGGCTGTCCAGTCTCTTGATGAAAACCTCCAGTGTTGGAGCACTTCTGAAGGGAAGTGTCAGAGTATGAATATTCATGGACTGGAATAGGCATAGCAACAGGTCCACCAATGGGGAGGGCTGGACTAGAAGATCTCCAAGGTCCTTTCCAACTCTGTTATCCTGTTTTCACTGTGTGGCTCACCGTGTGGGCGTTCGTGGTGCCGTTTGACGTAAAGTTGGAAAACTGTGGAATTCTCAGGTGGAGGCTCTGGAGGACATAGGTGGTCTGCATCTGTGAAGTCAAAAGGATTTATTGTTCTTTACAAAACCCAGAAACAGTTTACAGAGTCAGCATATGGTCCCCAATAATCTGGGTGTCAGCACTTCAAGCTGCATTTACTCTAGTGCTGACATAAGAAGGAGAAGCGGAGGCGTCTGGAAAGGGACGTTTGACTTTTCACCTATTTATTTTCCCTGGAGATAATATCCCCTAGGAGATGGGATGGGAGGGGGGAAATTCCTTTGAGCTGGAGCAGTAGATTAGGGGTAGAGTGACTTGGAAGATGGCCAATGAGTGCAGGGGAATGGGGAAAGGAAAAGGAAGGTTTGGGGTCAGGAAGTCAGTGTTGGCTACGATGGAGTCGGAGTTAGAATGTCGTGCTTAATAAACGGAAGTTTTTTATCAAAGACTTTGTTTGAAATGCAATTTATTTGAGACGACCTCGAAACTTGACTCTGGGTCCATCCTGGGAAGGATGGAAGGCTGAGTCAACCTTGAGCCGGTTCAGAATCGAACTGCTGGCAGTGAGCAGAATTTGCCTGCAATGCTGCATTCTAACCACTGTGTACCATGGAAGGAAGGCAGGAAAGAAGGGACGGAGGGAAGGAAGGAGGGCAACAGCAATAGCCCTTAGACTTATATACCACTTTGCAGGGCTTTTACAGCCCCACTCTAAGCAGTTTACAGAGTCAGGCCTCTTTTCCCCAATAACTTGAGTCCTCATTTTACCCACTTCGGAAGGAGAGAAGGCTGAGTCAACCTTGAGCTGGTCAGGATTGAACTGCTGGCAGTGGGCAGAGTTTCCGTGCATTCTAACCATTGCGCCACCATGGCAGAATAGAAATAGAAATAATAGAAACAGAAATAGAAGAAATAAAAATAGCCTATTGTCCCCAACAATCTGGGTCCTCATTTTACCCACCTCAGAAGGATGGAAGGCTGAGTCAACCTTGAGCCTGGTGAGATTTGAACTGCCGAAATGCAGCTAGCAGTCAGCTGAAGTAGCCTGCAGTCCTGCACTCTAACCACTGCACCATCTCGGCTCTTTTCGAACCACAATTGATCCACTCACCTGGAAGTAGACTGTCCAGTACGGGATGAGAGCCAAAAAGACGGGGATGATTTTGACCAAGGCCTTGACGTCTTCCACTTTGTCTTCTCGGAAGGGGCCCCCATGGGAAGCCTTGGCCGCTTCAAAAAGGCTGTCCTTGGAAGGCTGAGACGGGTGAAGGATCCCTTGGCTGCCCCTTTGAAGAGAAAATGAAAATTTATTCCTTTTCAGCTGCATCACCCAAAGACTTTGGAGCTGGGCTTTTTTTAAAGGCGGTGGGTGCCAAATATTCAGGGGTGCCAAAAGCGAAGAATCAGTTGACTCAAAGAAGGGGTGGGATGGGGACATACTAGATTGAAGACTGCCTTTTGGTTAGGGTGCACATCAAAAATTGAAATTCTTTCAGATTGAAGGCAGAGTTGTTGTTTTTTTCTGGAAAATGTCAAAGGCTTGCATGAACTTTCTGAAATGCTCTGTATATGATGGGGTGGGGTGGGGTGGAAAGGGAGGGAGGGAGGGAGGGAGGAAAAAAAGAAAGAAGCAAGCAAGGAAGGAAGGAAAGGAGGAAGAAGGAAGGAGGAAGGAAGGAGGTAGGGAGGAAGGAAGGAAGAAGGGGAAGGAAGGGGAGGGAGGGGAAAGTAGGGGGAAGGGGAAGGAAGGAAGGAAAGGAGAAAGAGGGAAGGAGGAAGGAAGAAATGGAGAAAGAGGGAAGGAGAAAGGAAGGAGGGAGGGAGGGAGGAAGGAAGAAGGGGAAGGAAGGGGAGGGAGGGGAAAGTAGGGGGAAGGGGAAGGAAGGAAGGAAAGGAGAAAGAAGGAAGGAGGGAGGGAGGGAGGGAGGAAGGAAAGGAGAAAGGAGGAAGGAGGGAGGGAGGAAAAAGGGGAAGGAAGGGGAGGGAGGGGAAAGTAGGGGGAAGGGGAAGGAAGGAAGGAAAGGAGAAAGAGGGAAAGAGAAAGAGAGGGAGGGAGGGAGGGAAGGAAAGGAGGAAGATGGAAGGAGGAAGAGAGGGAGGGAGGGAGGAAGGGATGGAAAGGAGAAAGAGGGAAGGAGGAAGGGAGTGAGGAAGGAAGGAAAGGAGAAAGAGGGAAGGAGGGAGGGAGGGAAGGGAGAAAGAGGGAAGGAGGGAGGGAGGAAGGAAAGGAGAAAGAAGGGAGGGAGGAAGAGAGGAAGGGAAGGAAGGAAAGGAGAAAGGGAGGGAGGAGACAGAGGGAGAGGGAAAGAAGGGAGAAGGGGAAGGAAGAGAGGAAGGAGAAGGAGGGAGGGAGGGAGGAAAGGGAAGGGAGGGAGGAAGGAAGGAAAAGGGGGAAGGGAAGGGAGAGAAAGTGAAAAAGGGAAGAGGAGAGAAGAAAAGGGGGTGCTATATTGTAGAGTAACTGCCCATCCAAATTTCAAAGTGCAGTTTTGGGGGCCTTCAAGAACTACAAACGCACACAAAGACAGCAGAGGAGCTGGGCAAAAATGCCTATTAGGGACTATTCACTTTCAAGGCCTCCCAAAGCTGCTTTAACAGAGCCCTCTCGGGAATCCCAAGCAACGCAAACTGAATGCGCACCCAGACTCCTGTTTTTACACCCACCGAGTCTCTTCGGGTCCAGCCTCCTGGGAGAAAGACCCCCCCCCGCCCCCCGAGCCTTCACTTCTACCTACCTCTCTGGCTGTTTTCGGTTACAGCAAGAATAAGCCAGGATTCTGAACATGTCGGTGAAGGCGCTGCCGTCCGGCGGCTTGGTGATGAACACGCTCTGGCCACACAGGAAGACCACGAAGGAGACCCCGATGCAAACCGTGGGGATGATGTAGCCGGTGGCGAAATTGACGTTCTGCTGGATGTACGCGATGCCTCCCAGGGACAGGATGGCTCCCAAATTGATGCTCCAGTAAAACCAGTTAAAGAAACGCCGTGTGGCTTCTGGACCTCGATCCTTCACCTAAAGATTGTTTTCCCAGGGAGAAGAAAACTCTTATGAGAAAAGTTTTTTGCTTTAGTTTCTTGCTTTATTCATACATACATACATACATAGATACATACATACATACATACTAGCTCAGGTGCAGCTCTTTGGGCTCTCTGCTGTGGCTCCCTGTTGGGTGTTCCCACCACTAGCTGGCCCTGCCCCTCACCTTCCCCTCCCAGTCACTCCTCGCCTGGCCTGAGAAGGTAAGGGCAATGGCGGGTGATGGAGAAGTGGCCAGAGCAGAGACACGAGAGGGGGAGAGAGAGGGGGAGAGAGAGAGATGTCAAAAGGGTTTCGCGGTTCCCGGTGTTTTTTAACAACCAGACCTCTGCCCTAATGACCGGCTGGGTAGGCATGGCTAGGGGGGTCATGTGACTGGTGGAAGTGAGTGATGATGTTAAGTTGGCCATGCCCACCCAGGTTCTGTGACTCCGGGTGTTTTCTTTTCTGTGGGAAACGAGTCCAAATGGTTCTTTAAGTGTTTAAAGTTGCAGACCCCTGCACTAGCCGAGCCGCCTTGTGGAGTACTGTGAAACTGTTACCATGGCAACTCCACTGTGCTGTACAGTAGAAGCCATTTTAAGGCACAACAGGCTGTATCTTAACAGAACTTGAATCCAAAATGCACACTATCACTGTCAAAAGTACTGTGATTTGACACTATAGATATAATTCATTCCTTTTTATTTCAGCGGCCAGGCATTCCAGAGTTATGCTGGAACACACACACGCACACACCCCAAGAGGTGTTAGGGGTGTCTTACCCTCCACAGTATTTTTTCCCAGACAGTAAGTCATCTGTGTACCAAGTTTGATTGAAATTGCTGGAGGCGTTCCAGAGCTATGCTGGAACATACACACGCACACACAACACACACACACACTCTTTTATATATATAGAAGATTAGATAGATAGATGATAGATAGATAGATAGATAGATAGATAGATAGATAGGCAGACAGACAGATAAAAGATATATATATTACATGCATACATGCACACACACACACACACACACACACACACACACACACACACACACATATACAGAGAGAGAGAGAGAGAGAGAGAGAGAGAGGGAATCATCTATTTAGGCCCGTGATGGCGAACCTATGGCACGGGTGCCACAGGTGGCACGTGGAGCCATATTGGTGGGCACGCGAGCTCAGCTCTGGCACGCATGTGTGCACTGGCCAGTTGATTTTCAGGCCTTCTGGGCCCACCAGAAGTCAGGAAACACACTGTTTCGGCCTCCGGAGGGCCTCTGAGGGGGTGGGGAAGGCCGTTTTTGCCCTCCCCAGGCTCCTAGAAAGATTCTGGAGCCTGGGGAGAGCGAAAAATGGGCCCACCGGGCCATCGCGTGCAAAAAGCAGGGGGAGCATGTGGGGGCGCATAAAATTATGGATGTGGGCACACATGTGTGTAACACCCTCCCCCGCGCTCCCCCCGCTTTTGGCACGCAATGGCAAAAAGGTTAGCCATCCCTGATTTAGGCAGATGCCTTGTCTGACTCTCTCGAAGGAGCATTTTAATCACAGGGGATCCCACCTGCAGTGGGAACAATTTACAGACATCATTTTTGTAATACCATAAAAAGAAACCAGAGATATTTCAAGAAGCAAACTTTGAAGAAGCAGGTGCAAATCTTTGCCTCTATAAAAAGCAACCGAGAAATGCAAAATAGAATTCCATTTTTAGTCCGTAGAGAGCAGAGTTTTTCAACCTTGGGCCCTTTGAGGATGAATGGATTTTAGCTCCCAGAACTCCCCAGCCAGCCACAGAAAGAGTGAGATAGAAACTCAAGGAAACCTCACTTTGATTCTATTTGGTATAAGGGGAGGCGGAAGAAAGTTTTGGCAGATTTTCAAGATTTTATTCTTCTATCCTAGAAGAACAAAATAGCATTCCTGTAACCCAGTGTTTTTCAACCTTAATGGCTTAAAAGACGTGTGGATGTCAACTCCCAGAATTCCCTAGTCAGCTTTTCTGGCTGGGGAATTCTGGGAGCTGAAGTCCACATATCTTAATGTTGCCAAGTTAACAACATTAGAGTTAAACAGCTCTCTCTAATCCACTCAATACAAGTAGTCCTCGAATTACAACCACAACTGAGCCCAAAATGTCTCTTGCAACATAAGATACTTAAATGAATTTTGCCCCATTTTATGACCTTTCTTGGCAGTTTTTAAGTGAATCATTGCAGTTTTTAAATTTTGTAACACAGTTGTTAAGCAAATCTGGCTTCCGCTTTGACTTTGCTTCTTTCATTATATTACATTCTTGATTAAATTATGTTTCCATTGATATATAATTTTATTGGTACTACTCCACCAAAAAAAGTGTTGTTATTAGTTAGTTTTAGAAAATACACTTTTCCCAAAAGGTTTCCACAATTTTGGCCACTATTGTAGCTTTACTTACACTTCCTCATCCTTATCTTAACTAGATAAGCAGGGATTGACACCAGACAAACAAACAAGCACGCAGGAAGCACTACCTTAATCAAAGAATCATCAAGGAGAATCACCACCACACCCCAATTGGTGGATCTCCGTGGCTGGCTGAGGAATTCTGGGAGTTGAAGTCCACGTATCTTAAAGCAGCCGAAGTCGAGAAACATTTGAGAACAGAGAATAAGTCACTGTTTTGGGGGGGGACTGAATGCCCAGCAGCTGTTAGAGGGATATATTTATCCACACAAGACACACTCTTGGCCCCAAAGCCCCATTTTTCATGACTCATTGGGGCTGCTGCTCTATGACACAGCTGCGAATGAAAAGCCATTACTGTATCTTGCTCTCTCTCAAAAAAAGGAAGAAAATAAAAAATTCAAAACATTCCTCCTGTGCCAGCTGAATCATCCCGAGACTTGTTTTGCTGTGTTTTTGGTTCAATGATGCCATCCCGGCTTACATGAAGCCAACCTCCTTAACTAACAGGGCTTGTTCGTGGCCTCATTAAAAGGTCCAGTTTCGGTCTGGGAATCTGTGCCAACACAGCTGGATGAAGACCAAGCAGGGCATCGTTGCCCTCATTCCTAGCTCTCTTTCTTCTGGTTTGCTTAAAACCCTTCAAAGAAAGGAAGCCCCCTGGAATTCGGATATCTGTAGCCATCTTTCCTTTTCACAGTGCCCCAGGTTTTAAAATCTAATCTATACTGTATATATAAAAGCGAAATCCACTCACTCATCACAAAATCTCCAGAACGGTAAAGCCTACAAACTTGAAATTGGCTTCTAGGTGCTCGCTAAGAAAGGATTTTTCGAAATCATTAGATTTTATATACAGTATATTAACATGCTCTGATGCTAAGGAGAACGTCTGTTCTATTCCTCCTCCCTACCTGAAAAGAACTCTGTTCCAACTGCCAGTTGCCTCACATTCCGTTACCTCAGTTCAAACTGGCAGACATTCCAGTCCTTCACTCAGGGGTGGTCTGGGGCTCCTTACAGTACTAAACGTCACTACCTCACCAAAATGTCTACGCTTTCCATCTATGGAACTGCTCCCGAACGAACTCAAGGCGGCGGGAGAGATATTCCCTTATGAGTTTCAATCACCGACCACCACTGAGCCAATGGATTGTGTACCAAATTTCTCCTGCATTGTGTCCCAGCCCCAACTCACTTCTTACACCAACCTCCTCAGTTCAGACGAATCTGTTCCTTCTACTGTAAAACCACTTAAAATTAAGGGGGGAAAAAACGCAGGAAAAGATTTACAGATGCGATTAGGAAAACCCAAGTAAGGGAAGCTGCAAAAAAAGTATCATCAAAGTCATCCCGAAGTCAATAGAGAGGCTGTAAAAAAGGATGCATCTAATAACCCCTACGTTAATCAGGCAGCTACCGCTAAATATGCCAACATATTTAGTGCAGGGGCAGATCTACCACAGGGAGTATCATGGCAGGGCCTCAGCAGCAGCCTTCATTTCTCCAGATAGACTTCGTTGGCGATGATGGCAATGAGAGGGACATCCGTTGTGGAATCTACCCAGGCATTACTCCGGTTAGTTCAATTTATCATGCCCAATCACATAGTTTCTTAGCGAAGCACGGGTATCCAGCTAGTAAATAAATAAGATTAGGGGTGTATAATTTCAGAGGGAAGGTGGCATTATTTATTTATTTATTTATTTTTATATGCCGCCCTTCTCCGGAGACTCAGGGAGGCTTACAATGCGTTAAGCAATAGCCTTCATACTTTTGTATATTTATACAAAGTCAGCTTATTGCCCCCACAAAACGGGTCCTCATTTTACCCACCTTAGAAAGGATGGAAGGCTGAGTCAACCTTGAGCCTGGTGAGAATTGAACTCGCAGTAATTGCAGGCAGCTGGATGTTAAATGCTGCCTTAGTAGGAGGCATTAGCCTCCTACGCCACTCAGGCTCCTTGCGTGGCATATTAAACATCTGGACTCCTACATATAAATCTGCCCTTGAAAATTTGGCTCTCGTTAGGATTAAGATCATACGATCATAATCCAGGCACTTGGATTATGCATTTACTTAGGTTGCTTAGAATAACAAGGTTGGAAGAGGCCTTGAAGGTCTTGTAGTCTAACCCCCTGTTGGAGAAGACCAACTTATACTCCCACCCCATCCCCAGTGGACAAATGTACAATGTTTGCAGTGCGTTGGGGGGGTCACATGATCCCAGCCAGCTTCCAACAAGCGAAGTCAAAAAAAAGGGGGGGGGGAAGGTGGCAGGTTGTAGTTGCATGTCGCACTTAATGACCATGGCAAAAAAAAGTTGTAAAATGGGAGTATGGTCACACAATGCCTCCCTTAATGACCACACAGCTTAATAGCAATAGCACTTAGATTTAAATACTGCTTCCTAGTGCATCTGGCCCCCAACAATCTGGGTCTTATTTTACCAACCTCGGAAGGATAGAAGGCCGAGTCATCCTTGAGTTGGTGAGAATCGAACTGCTTGCAGTCGGCAGAGTTGGTTTGCAATATTGCAGTTTAAACACTCTGCACCATGGATGGATGGATGGAAGGAAGGAAGAAGGAAGGAAGGAAGGAAGGAAGGAAGGAAGGAAGGGAAGGAAAATAGCAATAGGACTTAGACTTATATACCGCTTCACAGTACTTTACAGCCCCTCTCTAAGCGGTTTATAAAGTCAGCCTCTTGCCCCCAACAATCTGGGTCCTCATTTTACCCACCTCGGAAGGATGGAAGGCTGAGTCAACCTTGAGCTGGTGAGAATCAAACTGCTTGCAGTCGGCAGAGTTAGCTTGCAATATTGCAGTTTAACCCCTGTGCACCATAGATGAATGGATGGATGGATGGATGGATGGATGGATGGAAGGAAGGAAGGAAGGAAGGAAAATAGCAATAGCCCTTAGACTTATATACCGCTTCACAGTACTTTGCAGCCCTTCTCTACGCGGTTTACAGAGTCAGCCTTTAGCCCCCAACAATCTGGGTCCTCATTTTACCAACCTCGGAAAGATGGAAGGCTGAGTCAACCTTGAGCCGGTGAGAACTGAACTGCCGAACTGCTGGCCGCCGGCAGTAGTAGCCTGTGGTACTGCATTCTAAACACTGCGCCATCATGGCTCTTAATGATGATTTTTCTGGTCTCTACTGTGGTCGTAAGTCGAGGACCACCTGTTGCTGGGGGCCAAGACAGACTCCCCGCTTTGAGTTCCTGGAGAAATATGCAACAAGCGAATATACAAGGATTCCTTTAACCATAATGAATTAAGAACCACTCTTGCCCCCGGCGAGATGTAGAAAGATTTTTGGCTTTCTCATCCTTTGCCATTTTTATGTTTCAGATCGGTTTCATTTCCTCGCAGTGATGACGGCTGAATTCAGAACTATGAGAAATCAGGGTTGTTTCTTTTTAAACTCACCATGTGTCAAAGAGAAGAACAGGAAGCAAACTACTAATTTAAAAGAGGAACTTGAAAACAGCTGGGAGAACAATGAAAAAAATCCTCATTTTCAGCACGCTGGGATGAAATCACTGCATTGCTCAAGACTGCCTATTTGGAATCAGGCGTAAGTGTGTTTTGCGGGTATAATTAAAACAACATCAGGAAAATGAAAAGAGCCCTACATTCATTTTTGAGAGAAGAACAATGAAGGTGTGCCTTGACAAACTTTGGTTGAGGGCAAGGGTGTCCAATCTTGGCAACTTTAAGCCTTGTGGACTTCAACTCCCAGAATTCCCCAGCCAGCATGCTTTAAGAAGGGTGGACTTCAACTCCCAGAATTCCCCAGCCAGCATGCTTTAAGACGAGTGGACTTCAACTCCCAGAATTCCCCAGCCAGCATGCTTTAAGATGAGTGGACTTCAACTCCCAGAATTCCCCAGCCAGCATGCTTTAAGATGGGTGGACTTCAACTCCCAGAATTCCCCAGCCAGCATGCTTTAAGAAGGGTGGACTTCAACTCCCAGAATTCCCCAGCCAGCATGCTTTAAGATGAGTGGACTTCAACTCCCAGAATTCCCCAGCCAGCATGCTTTAAGAAGGGTGGACTTCAACTCCCAGAATTCCCCAGCCAACATGCTTTAAGATGAGTGGACTTCAACTCCCAGAATTCCCCAGCCAGCATGCTTTAAGATGAGTGGACTTCAACTCCCAGAATTCCCCAGCCAGCATGCTTTAAGACGAGTGGACTTCAACTCCCAGAATTCCCCAGCCAACATGCTTTAAGATGAGTGGACTTCAACTCCCACAATTCCCCAGCCAGCATGCTTTAAGATGAGTGGACTTCAACTCCCAGAATTCCCCAGCCAGCATGCTTTAAGATGGGTGGACTTCAACTCCCAGAATTCCCCAGCCAGCATGCTTTAAGATGAGTGGACTTCAACTCCCAGAATTCCCCAGCCAGCATGCTTTAAGATGAGTGGACTTCAACTCCCAGAATTCCCCAGCCAGCATGCTTTAAGACGAGTGGACTTCAACTCCCAGAATTCCCCAGCCAGCATGCTTTAAGATGAGTGGACTTCAACTCCCAGAATTCCCCAGCCAGCATGCTTTAAGATGGGTGGACTTCAACTCCCAGAATTCCCCAGCCAGCATGCTTTAAGCCTTGTGGACTTCAACTCCCAGAATTCCCCAGCCAGCATGCTTTAAGAAGGGTGGACTTCAACTCCCAGAATTCCCCAGCCAACATGCTTTAAGACGAGTGGACTTCAACTCCCAGAATTCCCCAGCCAGCATGCTTTAAGATGAGTGGACTTCAACTCCCACAATTCCCCAGCCAGCATGCTTTAAGATGAGTGGACTTCAACTCCCAGAATTCCCCAGCCAGCATGCTTTAAGATGGGTGGACTTCAACTCCCAGAATTCCCCAGCCAGCATGCTTTAAGAAGGGTGGACTTCAACTCCCAGAATTCCCCAGCCAGCATGCTTTAAGATGAGTGGACTTCAACTCCCAGAATTCCCCAGCCAGCATGCTTTAAGAAGGGTGGACTTCAACTCCCAGAATTCCCCAGCCAACATGCTTTAAGATGAGTGGACTTCAACTCCCAGAATTCCCCAGCCAGCATGCTTTAAGATGAGTGGACTTCAACTCCCAGAATTCCCCAGCCAGCATGCTTTAAGACGAGTGGACTTCAACTCCCAGAATTCCCCAGCCAACATGCTTTAAGATGAGTGGACTTCAACTCCCACAATTCCCCAGCCAGCATGCTTTAAGATGAGTGGACTTCAACTCCCAGAATTCCCCAGCCAGCATGCTTTAAGATGGGTGGACTTCAACTCCCAGAATTCCCCAGCCAGCATGCTTTAAGATGAGTGGACTTCAACTCCCAGAATTCCCCAGCCAGCATGCTTTAAGATGAGTGGACTTCAACTCCCAGAATTCCCCAGCCAGCATGCTTTAAGACGAGTGGACTTCAACTCCCAGAATTCCCCAGCCAGCATGCTTTAAGATGAGTGGACTTCAACTCCCAGAATTCCCCAGCCAGCATGCTTTAAGATGGGTGGACTTCAACTCCCAGAATTCCCCAGCCAGCATGCTTTAAGCCTTGTGGACTTCAACTCCCAGAATTCCCCAGCCAGCATGCTTTAAGAAGGGTGGACTTCAACTCCCAGAATTCCCCAGCCAACATGCTTTAAGACGAGTGGACTTCAACTCCCAGAATTCCCCAGCCAGCATGCTTTAAGATGAGTGGACTTCAACTCCCACAATTCCCCAGCCAGCATGCTTTAAGATGAGTGGACTTCAACTCCCAGAATTCCCCAGCCAGCATGCTTTAAGATGGGTGGACTTCAACTCCCAGAATTCCCCAGCCAGCATGCTTTAAGATGAGTGGACTTCAACTCCCACAATTCCCCAGCCAGCATGCTTTAAGATGAGTGGACTTCAACTCCCAGAATTCCCCAGCCAGCATGCTTTAAGATGGGTGGACTTCAACTCCCAGAATTCCCCAGCCAGCATGCTTTAAGATGAGTGGACTTCAACTCCCACAATTCCCCAGCCAGCATGCTTTAAGATGAGTGGACTTCAACTCCCAGAATTCCCCAGCCAGCATGCTTTAAGATGGGTGGACTTCAACTCCCAGAATTCCCCAGCCAGCATGCTTTAAGATGAGTGGACTTCAACTCCCAGAATTCCCCAGCCAGCATGCTTTAAGATGAGTGGACTTCAACTCCCAGAATTCCCCAGCCAGCATGCTTTAAGACGAGTGGACTTCAACTCCCAGAATTCCCCAGCCAGCATGCTTTAAGACTGGTGGACTTCAACTCCCAGAATTCCTTAGCCAGCATCCTTTAAGATGGGTGGACTTCAACTCCCACAATTTTCCAGCTAGTATGCTGGCAGAGGTGGTATTCAGCCGGTTCGGATCAGTTCACCCGAACCGGTAGCGAAAATCGCCCATCCACCCACCCCAGCTGTTCACCATTTAGGCACGTTTTTGAGGCCGGGCACATGCACAGAAGGCACGCGCACCAGCAAAGCACATGCATGGAAGGGTGGGCACAGATGTGGATGGGGCACGTGTGAGCAAAGCGAGAGCGTGTGCATGCTCACATTTGCAAACCGGTAGGGAAAGTAAGTAAATACCACGCCTGTATGCTGGCTGGGGAATTTAAGTCCACAGGTCTTGTTTCCAAGGTTGGACATCCCTGGTTTACATCTTAAGCAGGGGTGAAATCCAATTTTTGTCCCTACCGGTTCTGTGGGCGTGGCTTGGTGGGCGTGGCAGGGGAAGGATATTGCAAAATCTCCATTCCCACCTCCATTCCCTCCATTCCCACCCTAGGGGAAGGATACTGCAAAATCCCCATTCCCTCCCCACTCTGGGGCCAGCTAGAGGTGATATTTGCCAGTTCACCGGACTACTCAAAATTTCCGCTACCGGTTCTCCAGAACCTGTCAGAACCTGCTGGATTTCACCTCTGATCTTAAGTCATCAGAAGTAGTTGATTGATAGGAAACAGAAATTTGATTTCATCTGTGACTGACTGAATGCCATGGAGTTGACTCTCAGCAACCATATACATAAATGTTCTCCGGAAGGATGTCTTCAAGAATTTCTTCCCTTGGTGACCCTATCATCACTGTAACTTGAGTCCATCCATCTCATCTTCTCCTCTCCTTTCTTTCCACCTTTTCTAGCATCTGAACCTTTCTCCAACGTTTCTTCACATAATGTAGGACAATTTGAGCCTGATCATTCACGCCTTGAGTGAGAACTCTAGATTTATCTGTTTGACGAGCCATTGCTTGTCTTGGTTGTCCATGGGCCTTCTCGGCAATCTTCTCCAATCTTCCGAAGTTCAAATGAGTCAATCAATCCTCATTCCTCAAAGTCCAAGTTTCATTTCCGCAGAGACAGATCTTCCAGATGTTGTCAAATTACAAATCCAGAATTCCTTGCTATCAGCCAGCTGACGGGGAAAGCCATATCAACAACATCCGGAGGACCAAACCCACGATAGGCAAGTTGTTATGTGTGTGTTTTCTGGAACAAACCTTCCCCTTTTGATGTCACATGTCTGATTGGTCACAAGGCCACAATTGTGTGCATTTCAGGTCAGAGCGATTAGCACAGAGGAAGAATTATATAGAAATTTAGCACAACACAGCGTAGTAAGCAAAAGAGAGAAATTAGCATACTGGGAAGTTTAAGAGGCCAATTTCTTTGTCTCAATAGAACATAAATGTTTTTTTATATATATACTCAGTCGACTGCCTCTAGGAAATAGTTTGGTACACATTTTTCAGGAAGTCAGTCTCTATTTTTCCCAATCTGGTGCAGGCCAAATGATTACAACTCTCATGATCCGAAACTACAGCTGTTTTAGCCACCCAGAAAGTTATACAGCTTGAACAAGCTGAACGTAAAATTGTAAACGTATCTCAAAGACATCAGAACTGGGGAAGAAGGATGAGTTTGCAAGAAACAGATGCTAATATCCCCAAAAAGCAGAGCAAGCACATTCAAGGCACATGAACATCTACTATTAACAAGGACAATTTGGTCTAAAGAGCAGCTGAAGATTCCAATTTTAAATCTGGCCTACTCAGAAATATTTCTTAACCCTCCATCGTCCAACCCAAAGTCAAGAGAACAGAAGAAACGGGATCTGTTAAAGGAGATCTCACTCACAGGACACCATTGAAGGACAGAAGAATTGAGAAGAACTTACTAAATATTTCTGTATCTCAGATTTCCTGTCTCTTCTTCTAAAGCAAACAGTAGACTGGCTCAGGTCATTAGTTTATGGAGATAACGTACTTATGTCATGCACAAACTCAAATCAAGCAAGCGTGGGAGCAAAGCCATCTCAACGTTCTTGAGCGAGACATCCATTCACAACACACTTCAAAGGTAGGTTTTCTTCTGGTGTTGCTTAGCTCATTCATGGCCCTTAATTCTTGAATTTTCCCCTTTCTTGGGCCTTTCATTTCCAAGGTATCTCCCAATATGAAGAGCCTTTCCAACCAACTCTGAGAATCTTCCACCACGTACCCAAATTTGGTGGTGGAGAGTCAAAGAGGAGGAGACAGTTGATAGAAAGGACCATCATGAGGATTAGATATGGGAAGCTAATCTCAAAATCCACAAAGCCACAGATGATGGGAGGAGAACCAAGAAAAAACTCTATCCTCTGAGCGTCACATGCAACAGACCCACAAAACCAAGATATGACAGGAATGAGTTGATGTGGTGGGTCTCACCATTAAAATCAATCACTGCTCATCACTTGAAGGCCAAAAAGCTGCTAACCATCATTTGAGGCCATTGCTGCATTAGCTCAGCATTGTCCACCCCAACCTTCTCATTGCTGCATTAGCTCAGCATTGTCCATCCCAACCTTCTTCGAACTGACCGTTGAGGCCAAACCTATGAGTTGATGGGTCCCACCGGATTGGAGAAGGTTGCTATAAACCATTTTCCAGTTGCTTCTGCAGCCATGTCTGGAAATGGGGAAGATGATCATAGATATCTAGAGTAAAGGTAAAGGTTCCCCTCGCACATATGTGCTAGTCGTTCCCGACTCTAGGGGGCGGTGCTCATCTCTCTTTCAAAGCCAAAGAGCCAGCGCTGTCCGAAGACATCTCCGTGGTCATGTGGCATGACTCAACGCCAAAGGCGCACAGAACGCTGTTCCCTTCCCACCAAAGGTGGTCCCTATTTTTTCTACTTGCATTTTTTTTACGTGTTTTCGAACTGCTAGGTTGGCAGAAGCTGGGACTAGTCATGGGAGCTCACCCCGATACGCGGCACTCGGGATTCGAACCGCTGAACTGCCGACCTTTCGATCGACAAGCTCAGCGTCTTAGCCACTGAGCCACTGCGTTCCTTCATATCCAGAGTAGGAATATTTAGAGTAGGAAGACTCTATTAATTAGCTTCCCACCTCCACTCCCCAATTAGTGCAGAAATTCCTTATAAAAGCAAGCTGAGGACGGTCCAACCTCTCATGGAACCTATCTTAAGAAACCACCTGTTTTCCTACTTAACTTTGGTGTTTTGGCAGGGACCACATCTCCAAGAAGATCTAAACCAACCAACTAAGGACAACAGCAAGGACAAGACGTGAAGCTGTTCAACCTGTTGGCTTGGTCACCCATTTAACAACCCAATCCAAGGCTTTGTTAGGGAAGAAATCAATGAAGGTTACATCACCTGATCAGCTCCGAAGGGGGTGATGTTGGCCTTCACGGAGCCCACGCTCAGCCCAACCAACACCAAGCCGCCATAGGTGGCGAAGAGACAGTAACGCGTGTCCCCGTGTGATGGGCACGGGGCAGACGTGGTATTGCTCTGCAGAGGCGACGAGCAGTTCTCAATGGGCCACGGATGAAGCTCCCCGCAGAGCCACTGACGGCTAGGAGCGATGGCCATGGCGGGGAAAGCCAGCATGCCCAAGAGGTAGACCGCCATGCTGACCAAGATGGTGGGGAACTTGCCCAATAGTGCGTCGGCCAGCCAGCCCCCAAAAGGGGAGACCAGGTAGGTGATGCCCATGAAGAGGAGAAGGGCCTGGCTGGCTTGGGCGCCTTCCCAGTTGTAAGGAATCCCATTGAGGAAGAGCACCAAGTTCGAGGTGATGCCATAGAAGGCCACCCTCTCCAGCAGTTCCGCTAGAAGCACCGCAGCACACGCCAAGCGCCGTCCATGGAAGACGTTGGCCGGAGGGAAGGAGACGGATGACCGAGCATTGGGCTCTAAGAGCGGGCTCCTCTCGTTGGACTCAGCCTCTTGCATTGCTGGTTGGCCAACTCCTTACTCAACTCCTCCTGTTGGGTGACCCAACTGAAAAATATCTCCCCCTAACTAACCCTTAAGTCCCCCTCCAATGTCCTCTCCTTTTAGGGACCAAGTAACCTTTGGGGTTCCCCTACTACCTTCACTCAGCTTTGGCACCCTCCTCCAACCCTTCCTCCCTACTACTCCAGGCAACTTCCAAGTGCCTCGGCTGCTCAGATCCCCTCTTAGGAACTAAAGAACGAAGGGGGACGTGATTTCCAAGAGCCGGACTCACCCCGTACCCCAAAACTTTTAAACTAAACTCCCCACTTCTAAACCCAAACTCTTCCCTAAGTGGGATTCGAACCCGTAATCTCCCGGTTTTGGGGGGCTCTTCTGAGCCGGCGCCAGATTCTCTCCTCCTACCCCCCGCCCAACACCTCGCTAGAAAAGCCTGACGCTGGCCGCCGTTCCCGGATCCTTCTCCCCCTCCCGCCGCCGTTCTCTGCCGGACACCGCTTCGCCTTCTTGCTTGGGAATGCCCAGGTTGTTCTCTAAGCCCGCCTCTTTCGGCCCGGGCCGCGCTCGCGGATTGGCTGCCGCACGCCGTCGCTCACGGGCTCCCCCGTGATTTGCAAAAAGGAGGCAGTTCTTCCTGCTTTCTCGTTTCGCTTGCAAAAAAAATAAACTCAAATTGGAAGCGCGCGTTTAAAGGGGTGCAATTCGCAGTCGGGCCGGATCAGAGGCGGCTTTATTCCATTTTGGAGTGCTTTCCCTTCTCGTTCTTTATTTTTTTGGACTTTATTTTTTTTTTTAATTTTTTTGGGGTGGGGGGGTGGATCACCAAGAGAGACTCGACAACAGAGCACGCCCAAAGCGAGTCATGGGGTTTTTGTCACGTGCAACCATGTTGCAATGCTTTAAACTAAGCATGCTTTGGAATGGGGTTGCGTGCGTGTGCTTGGCTCTCTTTTGCACGCACGGGTGTTTATTTCTGTCCGGAGTGATCTGTTTGGGCACACAGATAGCCGGGATGGGGGCAGCTGGGCTTCCACAGCAGCTGCTGTTTGGATAGTCCCCAAATTTCGCAAAGAAGTGAAACTCTGAATGGGACTTTCATTGGTTTCTTGCTGTGGGCGCAGTTTGTTTCTTTGCTATCTGGAATGGGGAAAAGCGGATTGCAAGGATCGCCTCTCCTTCCAATTTAAGAAAGTACGAACTCTTGAAACGTAGTTGTTCAAAAGGATTCTTTTATTAAGCAGAAGTGAAAGCCATCCAGCTAAAAGCACAATCTGAATGCTCTTAGGCAAAGCAGTAGGATTAAAGTGGTAGAGACCTCCTCCCTTTAAATCAGAATGCAGATTTTAGCCAATACACAAGTGTGAAGATGTTTTCTTTACTATTTCCTTTGAGAACCCGAACACACATGCATTCCCACCTCTACCCTTTAAAGTGAGACAACCCACATGGCTATCATATAAATTCCTCCAGGTAAAGGGAATCTCAGGACTCTTTGGCGCCAGGATATAGGTTGTAAAATATCTGATGACAAAGGCCAAGTCCCCCCTTCCTCCACTTGAATGGCAGTATCTCTTTTAGGGATCGGACACGGATGCGATTTCAAGTTTTTCTAAGGATCCGGATTCCAGCAGGTTTCTACGAATTTGGTAATAATTAAGCAATGCAAACCCAATTGCTTTATGAAAGCCAGCAAGCAATGAATCTCAAACCTAAAAAGGAAGTGAATATATATACAAGTATGCAAATATACACAGCGCTTAATTGACAAGTTTGGGTAGATAAGGAGAAGTAAGAATGAAATACCAAATGTAGAAATACAGGAAGGAAAAGTACAATAGTAGGTAGTAGAATAAAAATAACATGCAACGCCAGTCAGTAAATAAATCAGAATCCCCAGTAGAAAGAATTGCACCATTCAGGAGTCTGATAACAATTTTTTTTCCTGGAATCTGAATCATTGTTATTGTTATTGCGAGATTATGTTTTTCTCCACACAGATTTTGAGGCACAATCAATCCAGCTTTTTCTACCCTAAGCATTTCCGGTGATGTTGAACTGTCATTCCCATGTTGGCTGGGAATGATAGACTTTGTACTTCACAGCCCCCAAAGCGTTTATCTCTTTGGATTTGTGCTAGAGAATTCAAAACCTTCCTTCCTGAGTCAAGAAGGTTTAGACTTGAGATGTCAGATGATAAAGCCACTTCTTTATATTTCAAGAGATAAGTCAAAAAGATCTTGCTTTAAAATCAGAAACTAGCTGCTCGCTCTCTCTTCTAGGGGGAGGAGAAAAAAACCCCTCAAATGCAGATAGTGGTGAGACTGAAAGAAATCAGAGTTTTTAAGGAAACTCAACAGTCAACAGATTGACTGTCCGGTTTCCAGTTTCTTTCTGACATCTGTCAGTCACAAGAGAGAAAACCCTGCTTGCCTTTGGACAGGAAGTTCATTGACAACTGCAGCTGAAAAATATTGATCACGCTACTGTTATCAATTTAATTTCTGTTCCCACTGCTTAAGTCGGTTTGAGAATAATAAAACGTTTCTGCTGCTAAAGAGACCTGAAAGGGATTGAGGAATTCAGGAACTGTGGATTCTGGGTGTTGAAGTCCACACATTTTAAAACCAGAGAGGCTGAAAAACATTAATCTAGGCTATTAAAAAGAAATCTCTGCAACCATTTATCTCAATACAATATTTCTTCTTAAGAGACAATAAAAAGCACAGTAGAATATCATCTACCTAATATAAGGCACTGTTTTTTTTGAATTTCTTTGAATTAGATCCCAAACTCATGCACACATTCTGCAGTTTATATTACTGTCTGCCTCTCCATCCATCCTTGTCTGTCTCTCTCTCTCCATTCATCCATCCATCCATCATTGTGTCTGTCTATGTCTGTCTTTGTCTGTCTGTCCGTCCATCCATCTATCCATTCATCCATCATTGTCTGTATGTCTCTCTCCATCATCCATCCATCATTATGTCTGTCTATGTCTGTCTTTGTCTGTCCATCCATCCATCCATCCATCCATCTATCCATCCATCCATCATTGTCTATCTATCTATCTCTCTCTCCATCATCCATCCATCATTGTGTCTGCCTATGTCTGTCTTTGTCTGTCCATCCATCCATCCATCCAGATGGACTAGATGACTAGCGGGGGGTTGGACTAGATGACGTACAAGGTCCTTTCCAACTCTGGTAATCTGTAATATTTCCATCCATCCATTCATCCATTATTGCCTGTTTGTCTGTCTCTATCTCTCTCTCCATCCATCCATCCATCCATCATTGTCTGTGGCTTTCTCTGTCTTTGTCTGTCCGTCTCTCCATCCATCCATCCATCCATCCATCCATCCATCCATCCATATATCTATCCAATCAGATCTGTGTGCCGTTCATCTCGTCTGGAGGCGGCTTACAAACAATAAAAAAACCGGTAAAACATTTTTAAAAAATGACCATGGGAATAAACGGCCACAGTTGCAAACATCAGCGTCCCCTTTAAGCGGAACGGCATGGCCGCCCACCTTGTTGCTTGGGGGTGGGGGCCCTTTCCTTACGGCGGACTGCTGCAGCCGAAGGGAGCGGGACCATAGAGTCGCGGCAAGAGCGGAAGAGGAGCCCCTGGCTTCCGGTGCTTGGAAAAGGAGGGAATGAAGCCACCAGGGACCTCGCCGGAAGTAGGGCACAGCTGCCGACTCGCCATGCGGCTATTGCTCTTGGCTCCCGGGCGAGCCCAGACGGGCAACGGGACCACCGCCCGGAGGATCCAGTAAGTGCCCCCCTCCTCCATGCAAGGCTTTGCAACCCCCCAGGCTGAAATCAGCCCGGTGCAAATCTATGCAGAGCAATTAAGATGGGGGAGCAGGCGGGAGTCCGTCCGGTGCAGCCGGGCAAGGCTGCAAAGGGTGGACCAGTGGCCGCAGGGGATGCTCAGGACACCCCCAGTCCGGAGTGGAAAGGGAAGCCCGTGTTGCTGGCTGGGTTCACACGATCCGCCAAACCCGGGTCAAGGAGACTTAAGCAGCTGGGCTACACCTGTTGAATTTTTATTTTATTTATTTATTTATATTTAAATTTATATACCGCCCTTTTCCCGAAGGACTCAGGGCGGTGGACAGCCAAAGGTAAAAAAAAACATAAAATACAAAATTTAAAAGCAATTTAAAATATATTAAACAATTTGGCCCAACAATTTAAATACACCCATTTAAAATTCAAATTAAAATTTTTAATGATTGCCCGGTTGTTGTTTTTTTTTTTTAAAAAAAAAAAAAACTCTTTCGGTGCATCTATGGGAGTTTAATCTGCAATGGGGGAAATCGGGTGGTGGGAATGTAACTTTTTGTGTTTGTTTTGTTATGCTGGCTACTTCTTTTGTGTCCTTGGGTGGCGGTTTTTATACTTTTTTTAGGTGGTTATTTTGTCTTCTGGGTACTTTGTGTCTTCTGTGTTAGATATGCGTTTTAACCTGGATGTCAAACAATGTATATTTGTGTGGGTGTGGCTGTGTAATACACCCATTTTATAGGAGGTGTTTGGATCTTAGCTTGGCCCGCCTGTTGATTCTATGCACAAGTGCAAACATGGTACTCCCTCAAAGTTCAAGAACTTTTGAACTTTGTGGAAGAACGCGTCTGAGCATGTTGCAGGCAGACAAGAAAACAAAAAAGTCAAGGGATTATCGAGCAAATCCTCTTCCCGCACAGCTTCTTGAAAGTCCAGCTTTTACTTCCATAGAGGATCACAAGGAATATCACGGCTTACATGAGAATGGAATTTTTTAAAATATTCCTACTGGGAAAAAGTTAGATTAGATTGATAACGTTGGAAGGGACCTTGTAGGTCATCTAGTCCAACCCCACGCCCCCCCCCCTCCACGCCCAAGCAGGAGACCCTACACCATTTCTAGGAGATGGCAGTCCAGTCTTTTCTTGAGAGCTTCCAGTGATGAAGCTCCCACAACTTCTGAAGGCAACTTCTGTTCCATTCAATACAGAATAACAAAGTTGGAAGGGACCTTGTAGGTCATCTAGTCCAACCCCCCACCCAAGCAGGAGACCCTAGACCATTTATGACAGGTGGCATTCCGGTCTCTTCTTGGAAGCTTCCAGTGATGAAGCTCCCACAACTTCCAAAGGCAACTTCTGTTCCATGGATTGATTGTTCTCACTGTCAGAAAATTCCTCCTTATTTCCAGATTGAACCTCTCCTTGGATCAGTTTCCATCCATTGTTCCTTGTCTGGCCTTCAGGGGCCTTGGAAAATAGCTTGACCCCTTCCTCTCTGGGGCAGCCTCTCAAATATTGGAAGACTGCTATCCTGTCTCCCCTGGTCCTTCTCTTCACTAGACTAGCCATGCCCAGTTCCTACAACCATTCATTGTAAGTTTTAGTTCCATTGGTCAATTACAATCCATGCTGGTGGGAAAACGTTTGATGCAATTTCAGGAAAATTCTTTCGGCTGCTAATATATCTCCTGAGTCTCATTAGGAAATGAGTTTCAAATCGTTGGCAATTTTCAAGCCTATTCCTCTGAGCAAGAATGTAAATCATGGTTATTGGTACAGTAGAAAGAAAGAAAAAATTTCTGATTTGTGTTATAGTGGAAATCCTGTTCCCAATTTTGGTTGTACATGGAAGACTACCTGAAACAGAACTTCATGGCCTTATTTTCCCCGCAGAAATTAATTTTTTATTTTTATTTATTTATTATTATATTTCTATACCGCCTTTCTCCCGTAGGACTCAAGGCGGTGTACAGTCAAGAAAAATATAGATACACAAACATCATAAAATTGCTAATTAAAATTATTATTATAACATAGTTTGGCCCAATTAAATAGAACCTAAAATTAGATAACATTTTAAAAACATTCACATGTTCATATGTTTAGCCCCGCCTGTTGGAACATCAGGGTCTTGAGGGCACGGCGGAAAGCACGGAGATCAGGGATATTCCGTATCTCCGGGGGCAGTTCATTCCAAAGGGTTGGAGCCCTTACAGAGAAGGCCCTCCCCCTGGGAGTCGCCAGTCGGCATAATTTGACTGACGGTACCCTGAGTAGTCCCTCCCTGTGAGAACGAACTGGTTGGTGGGAGGCTATTGGTGGCAAAAGACGGTCTCGTAGGTACCCAGGTCCTAAGCCATGGAGCGCTTTAAAGGTGATGACTAACATAATATAATAATGCTAATATCTTGTCTTTTTTTTAAAAAAATATTCCGTCTGTTCCTGTTTTCCAAAGAGATCATTTACAAGCTGCTGGGCATTTGTGTATCTTGAAGGACACCTCTGATTATGAGTCCCCATTGGCAATTTCAACTCTCATCTCTTCGGAGAAATTGGAGGCAGCTCTGGGCATCCATCTCTTTAAAGCTGGAAAACTTCTTCAAGGTAAGATAAGGTCTTTTGGTTACAAAAGGAATGGAAAACAGTGTTGTTGTTTTTTGACAAAAGTCTAAGTTGCTTTTCTAAAACGTGTGGTATAGCGTTGGTAAGTCTGTTATAACTGGGCTGCAATAATATGCATAACCCCTAGGTGGAGGCAGAGACCTAGTTTTCTGTACACTCTGCTACCCTCTACTGGTTATGTAGATGTTTTGCACTGAGGATCTGTTCTTCGGCCTAACCATACGCCCAAATCTTTTCTATTGACATGAAATCTCCATTTTAGCAGGAGAATAAGGCCAGGATTCAACAGAAGCCATCTGTTGATTGGTCCTCTCCAAAAAAAAAATGCTTTTAATTGGCATTTCAACATCGGTGTAGGGTGGATAAAAATCAATGATTTTTTTTAAAAAATCAAAAAAATCAGATTTTTTTTATTTAAATCGGATTTTTTTGATTTAAATCGGATTTTTTTGATTTTTATCGAATTTATTTTAATAAAAAACTTTTGGGGTAAAAATCTATCGTAAGATAGTTTTCTATTTAAGATACATAAATAATTTAGTTTATTCAGCATGAAATGGAGCTGAGTTATGTAGCATGAGGCTGTATATTCTGCAACACTGGGACTATCGGTGAATCAACAGTGGGTCAAAGGAGTAGCAGAGATGACAGTTGCTCTTTAAAAATTATGATTTAAATCAAGTTGATTTAAATCAAGCCTTTTTACTAGTGATTTAAATCATGATATAAATTGTGATTTAAATCAACTCGATTTAAATCAAATCCACCCTGCATCAGTGACTTATTGTTTTCGTGTCTGCCTGCATCCCCCTCCCTCTCCCAACTTGCTGATGTCCAGAGATGCTGGACCATCCAACCAACCTCTCCAGAAAAGTGGACACTGGAGAACAGCTGGTAAAATAGGTCACGAAATTCCTCTGACAGCCAGTTCTTGACAGTTTACCTGATTCCTTTTTAACAAGTGAACTCGTTCTACCTAGAATTTAAAAACAGCCTTGTTCCTAATTAGCTGCCATCACCGCTGCTGTTTGTTAGCTTAATGGAGTGTAAAACTGCCCAGTTAATTGTTTCTCCCCTCCCCTTCCACTCTTCTAATGCATTTTTTTTAAAAGGAGGAGTTTTATAGTTTTGTCAGCATCCCTGCTTTTGAGCATCACTCTTGGCAGCAGAGGGATTCTTGATTTGAAAAGGCACAATGCAAACTGCTCTTCTTTGTAACAACAAGGCAGGCAGGGTAGACCAGGTTTGAGAGGATGGGTGGCTTCCAGGGTGGATTTGATTTAAATCGAGTTGATTTAAATCACAATTTAATTCATGATTTAAATCACTAGTAAAAAGGCTTGATTTAAATCAACTCGATTTAAATCATAATTTTTAAAGAGCAACTGTCATCTCTGCTACTCCTTTGACCCACTGTTGACTCACCGATAGTCCCAGTGTTGCAGAATATACAGCCTCCTGCTACAGAACTCAGCTCCATTTCATGCTGAATAAACTAAATTATTTATGTATCTTAAATAGAAAGCTATCTTAACGATAGATTTTTACCCCAAAAGTTTTTTATTAAAATAAATTCGATAAAAATCAAAAAAATCCAATTTAAATAAAAAAATCCAATTTAAATTTTAAAAAATCCATTTTTTTTTTATCTTTTTTAAAAAAATCATTGATTTTTATCCACCCTGGTGGCTTCCATTTGGCCAAAAACAATCTGAAAGACGGCTTGTCTTGGATTTCTGTTTGAAAAGACCACTTAATGTGGCTAAATAGCAAAAGCACTTACTTATATACCGCTTCACGATGCTTTCCAGCCCTCTCTAAGTGGTTTTACAGAGTCGGCCTATTGCCCCCAACAATCTGGGTCCTCATTTTACCCACCTCGGAAGGATGGAAGGCTGAGTCAACTTTGAGTTGGTCAGAATCGAACTGCCAGCTGTGGGCAGTGTTAGCCTGCAATACTATATTCTAACCACTGGTATGGAAAGAAAGAAAGGAAGGGAGGGAGGGAGGAAGGAAGGAAGGAAGGAAGGAGAAAAGGAAGAGAAATAGCAATAGCAATAGCCCTTAGACTTATACTCCTCTTCACAGACATTTTTCAAGTTGGAGCAGTTCTCCAGGATATGGGCTCCAACTTTGGGTTGGACTAGAAGACCTCCAAGGTCTCTTCCATCTTAGGAGTTTAGCCAAAGATTGTTTTGAAAAGCAATGGAAATAGAGAACATGAAAAAACTAGTTTCAGTAGACTGATTAATAGCAATAGCACTTGGACTTATATACTGCTTTACAGCCCTCTCTAAGCGGTTTATAGAGGCAGCCTCTTGCCCCCAACAATCTGGGTCCTCATTTTATCCACCTCGGAAGGATGGAAGGCTGAGCCAACCTTGAGTTGGTCAGGATCGAACTCCTGGCAGTTGGCAGAGTTAGCCTGCAATACTCCTTTCTAACTACTGCACAGGAAGAAAGGGAAGGGAGGAGAAAAGGAAGAGAAATAACACTAGCAATAGTTCTTAGACTTATATTCTGCTTCCCAGTGGTTTACAACCCTCTCCAAGGGGCTTACAGAATCAGCCTCTTGCCCCACATGTGCCCCCACCCCCACCCCCAGCTCCGTTTTCTCTGACAGAGGGTTGCAGGAGGCCGTCCCAGCCAAAAACGGAGCTCGGGAGTCTGTTTTTGCTGGCAGAGTGCTTAGGCCACAGGCGCCCTCAACACGAGTAATGTCAAGCTGGCCACACCCATCCCGCCCCCCCCCCCCCCGAGGTCAAACACGACCCTGATGCAGCCCTCAATGAAGTCGAGTTCTAGTGTAACTGTTAAGGATATTCTGGGCTCATAACCGATGTTATGGGTTATTTATTGAGCAGAGTACCCCTTGAGTATGCACCTGAAAGTGGCTGAGAGTGAATAACCACAGTTAATATACTGACACACTGAGTTGTGGCAGTCTTTTACTTTTTAGAAAAAAATAAAGCAAAGTCCAATAACAATCCAAGTCATACATAGATAAGGCGATAGTTAAAATATCAATTCAGGGGTATTCCAAGTACAAAGTCTTCTTACCAGTTGTTGTCATTATGCAATAAAACAGTTCTTCTTGAGTTTCAAACAGGAACAAGTTCAGTATTAAAGCATTCAATAAATAGTAGAAAGCAACAAGTAGCAATGATCAAACAGTGATCGCACAGAGAGAACAGGTAGAGAGTAACAGCAAATAAGCAGATAAAATGGTGTAGTGTCCGCAAGCCATGATTCAGGCTTCTCCTTAAGTACATTGGCTACAGAGCTTAGCCAATCAGGATACAGGATGATGCAATACAGTCTTAAAGCAATATAATACCTTTTGATGTATTGAAGTTTCTATATTGCCTGACCAACTAGTTAGACAATAGCCATTTCCTAATAGTAACTCAAGCAGGAGACCCTATACCATTTTAGATAGGGGGCTGTCCAGTGTCGTCTTCAAAACCTCCAGTGGTGAAGCACCCACAATGTCTGGAGGCCAGCTGTTCCACTGGTTGATTGTTCTCACTGTTAGGAAGTTTCTCCTTAATTCCAGGTTGCTTCTCTCCTTGATTAGTTTCCATCCATCGTTTCTTGTCCTGCCTTCTGGTGCTTTGGAGAATCATTTGACCCCCTTTTCTTTGTGGCAGCCTCTCAAATACTGGAATACTGCCCTCATGTCCCCCCTAGTCCTTCTTTTCATTAAGCTAGACATACCCATTTTCTGCAAACATTCTTCATGTGTTTTAGTCTCTTTGGAAGAGTTTCAATCAACACAGATCCCAGAGTTAAGTTAGGTTGACCAAGGGGAACCATCTGTGCCACTGGATTAAAAAGAACTGTTGAAATTCTCCATTTTTCAGGAAGTCCCGTTCCTTTTGGCATTATCTTTGGAGGCACCGATGTTAATGAAGATGCCAAAATTGAAGAGAAGGCCAAAATTATGGAGAAGGTGTTGGATGAAGCCAGGTAAAGAAATGTTCTCTTACTCCTCCTTATTGTCACACCATGAATCAATCGACATCTATTTGGATCTTTGTCCCAAAATTGTTTTTTTTTTCTTCAAAAGGCCACTGGACTTTCTCAGTGTTTTCTTTGAAAGCTTTTCGCTTCTAATCCAGAAGTTTCTTCAGTTCTTGGATGAGAAGTGAAACTAAGGAAGTCCAGTTGCCTTTTTGGAAAAGCACCTTCGATATAACCGTGATCTGGATGATTGAGAATCTCCATAGATGGGAGAAATTATGGAATAAAAATTATAAACTGACAATGTCTGTATCCTATAAAGAAAATATGTATAAAATGTTCTATAGCTGGCATTTGCCACCAGCAAGACTGGCTAAGACGTTTCCCAATACCAATAATGTGCTGGAAATGCAAACAACAAAGAGGAACATACTACCACATGTGGTGGATATGCCCTAAGGCAAAACAGTATTGGAGTAAAATTAATTACACTTAGAAGAGATAACCAAACAACATATAGAGATGAAGCCAGAAATATTTTTATTAGGAATACTCCCAGGGTCTTATAAAAAAAAACAATATTTAATTATTCATATTATCACAGCAGCAAGAATAATATACGCACAAAATTGGAAAAACAATAATATACCAACCAAAGATAATTTGATTAGAAATGTTTTGGAATGTACAGAAATGGACAAACTTACAAAGGAGATACAAGAAAAAGAGGAAACAGAATATTATATAGTGTGGGAGAAATGGTATGAATGGTTAGAGGAGAGAGATAAAAGGCAAGGAAAGATCAAATAAGGAAGATATAGGAGTAGAAATGTAATAGGAGATACCATTGAATTAGAACCAAAAATATTTCTCCTGGGAATCTTGAAGACAGAATTTGCAAGAAAGAAGAAGTATCTTATCACACATATAATAACAGCAGCAAGAATCTCCTATGCTCAACATTGGAAAGAGAAAAAGTTGCCATCCAAAGAGCATGTAATTAGGAAAATAATGGAATGTGCCGAAATGAACAAGCTGACGTTATAAATTAATGATAGAGAGGAAACTGACTACTATAGCGTGTGGGATATGTGGTATGAGAGGTTAGAGAAAAGAAAATTGAAGTGAAGACGGAGAGAGCTAAAGTTCAATTTGATGATTAACTAAATGAGTATATTGAAAGGAGTCGTACTACCGGTAGTAGGAAGTAAAATGGAGTAAGGATGCAAGTTTATGTAAATAAAATGTAATAATAGGTATTAAGGATAACATAAGTAAAAAAATCCTTCGGGCAGTACCTCTTAAATTAAGATAACAAGGCTATACCATGTAAATAATAAGCAAATATTATGTATGTGTATATATATGTGTATATCAACACCATGAAACCGGAAAGGTGGAATTGTACTATAATTCTTTAACAATAAAAACTTAATAATAATAATAAAAAAAAGGAGTAGAAATAACAACATAATAACAAATAAGAGGAAACAGAAAAAATGCAGATTGTAGAAATGAAATTGTGTATGCTGTTATTTATGTATATATCAGAGGTGGGTTTCAGCAGGTTCTGACCAGTTCTGGGGAACCGGTAGCGGAAATTTTGAGTAGTTAGGAGAACCGGTAGTAAAAATTCTGACCGGCCCCGCCCCCATCTATTCTCTGCCTCCCAGCTGATCGGGAGGAAATGGGGATTTTGCAATAACCTTCCCCTGGAGGGGTTGGGAATGGAGATTTTACAGTATCCTTCCCCTGCCACACCCACAAAGCCACGCCCACAGAACCGGTAGTAAAAAATTTTGAAACCCAACACTGGTATATATGTAAATAAATCAATATTAGAATTATATGTATAAAGGATTCATTGAAATAAGGGAGAAGAAATGGATAAGTAAGAAATGTTTTACCGATGCAAAATTGTTGGAAAGAAAAAATTGTTAAAAGATCCTTTTTTGTTTTTTAAAAAATGTTTCATAAAAAGTTTTTTAAAAAAGAGAGAGAATCTCCATAGGGTGTTTGGACCTTCCTTAGGCTAGAGCAAAGGATCTGTAAGTCAACCTTCTTCAAGACTTCATCTTGGAAAGTCCTCAACTCTGGACATTTGGGTGGTGGAATCCTAAGATTCAGAGCCCGTTTTGTCAAAGGCCCCGTTTTGGGGAACCTCTCTGGATGAGACCCCAATTGCTAAATAGGATCCCGTTTGCTGTGAACACAAAGATTGTGAGTTAGATTGTGCTTTTTAGTCCATCACGTTCAGAAGTATTTTCTTCTCCATGTCTCTAGGTTTGCTGTGTCCTTCACCGAAGCCATGAAAGAAGCAGCTGCAACGTATTGGGTAGGTGAGGCTTGGGGCTGGACAAATTTTTTATTTTGTGTCTCTTTTTTTAATTGGCTTCCCTTTGCCTTTGAACCTTTTTTGGTTTTGAGCTTGAAGTTCTTCTGCAAGGATTTTGCTCACCAGGCTTAAGTCATGCCAATCCTCCTCCTCCTCCTCCAGGACCTTCAGTAGTAAAAACATATTTGACATTCATGTGAAAAGACAGAAATTGATCAGCTTTGAAGCTACATCTCCTCCTCCTCTTGATCTTCATCCTCATTGTCAATGAAAAAATATCTCTTCCTCCTTCTCCTTTTCTTCTCCATTAACACCAGTACAAACTTGAGTGGGGAATACCCTTCCTCCTCCCTTCTGCTTGCTTCTCCTCTTCCTCATCCTCATTGGGGACCTTCAAAGGTAACAACAGATTTGACATTCATGTGAAAAGAAAGAAATTGATCAGACACCTCCTCCTCCTCCTCCTCCTCTTTTCCTTCTCCTCCTCCTCCATCTCTTCTTCTCCTCCTCCTCCTGCAAGATATCTCTTCCTCCTTCTCTCTCCTCTTCTTCTCTATCAACACATCAACTTGAATGGGAAACAGCTTTCCTCCTCCTCTTCTTTTTCTCCTTCTCCTCCTCCACCTCCTTTTCTCCTCCTCCTCCTCCTTCTCTTCTTCTTCTCCTCTTCCTTTTCTCCTCTTCCATCTCTTCTCCTCTTCTCCTCCACTTCTTCTCCTCCTCCTTCTCTTCTCCTCCTCCTCCTCCTTTTCTCCTCCTCCACCTCCACTTCTCCTCCTCCTCCTTCTCTTCTTCTCCTCCTCTTCTTCTTCTTCTCCTTTTCCTCCTCCTCCTCTTCTTCTTTTCCTTTTCCTTCTCCTCCTCCTCCACCTCTTCTTCTCCTCCTCCTGCTCCTCCTTTTTCATCTCCTCCTCCATCTCTTCTCCTCCTCTTCTCCATTTCTTCTCCTCCTCCTCCTTTTCTCCTCCTCCACCTCCTCCTTTTCTCCTCCTCCACCTCCACTTCTCCTCCTCCTCCTTCTCTTCTTCTCCTCCTCCACTTCTCCTCCTCTTCTTCTTCTTCTCCTTTTCCTCCTCCTCCTCCTCTTCTTCTTTTCCTTTTCCTTCTCCTCCTCCTCCACCTCTTCTTCTTCTCCTCCTGCTCCTCCTTTTCCATCTCCTCCTCCATCTCTTCTTCTCCTCTTCTCCTCCATTTCTTCTCCTCCTCCTTCTCTTCTCCTCCTCCTTCTCTTCTCCTCCTCCTTCTCCTCCTTTTCTCCTCCTCCTCCACTTCTCCTCCACCTCCACTTCTCCTCCTCCTCTTTCTCTTCTCCTCCTCCACTTCTCCTCCTCCTCCTTCTCCTCCTCCACCACCTCTTCTTCCTCTTCTCTCTCCTCTTCTTCTCTATCAACTTGAATGGGAAACAGCTTTCCTCCTCTTCTTTTTCTCCTCCTCCTCCAAGGTATCTCTTCCTCCTTCTCTCCTCCTCCTTATCAACACATCAACTTGAATGGGGAACAGCCTTCCTTTCCTCCTCCTCCTCCTCCTCCTCCTCCTCCTCCTCCTCCTCCTCCTCCTTCTCCTCCTCCTCCTCCTCCCTCCTGGTCCCTCTGGCTCTCACCTTTCTCCTGTTGGCAAATCATGGACCAACTTTCTGCAAACCTCATTTTATCCATTTTTGTGCTCACTCTGTACACGCGCACCCAACGACTCTCGGCAGTTGTACCTCCCCTTCCCCACAAATCAGCCTCCCAACCTTGCAGAGTTCATATTGCAATGACAGTCAAACCATCTGCCATTCCGAAGTCTGCTTTTTAGAAACAGGTGGGCGCAAGCGGCATGCTAATTTTGGGGGCTTACCTGTGCATTGCCAAACCAAGGTTAAGAGCTGCTGGGAACTTGGATCTGCAACCTGAACGAAGCTAGAAACACAAGGCTTGAGGCTGGCGGAGCTAATTTAGGCTTCTGTCTGGCTTAAAAGCGGTATTTTGCAGGCCTACCATAAAAAGACAGATTTGGTTCAGCAGTGCTGGAAACGGGAGGAGAATGGCTTTTTACGTAAATACAGTATTTGATAGCAATCACAGACAGGGCTTTAATTTATTTTGATACCTTCAAAAAGAAATACTCTAGATAAGTGCCCTCTTCTGCTATGATTCTCTGCCTTGAAAGCAAATTAAGCCTCTTTTGTGGGCAATCTTTTTTTCCCCCCATCTCTCCGAATGGCGGCCTTCATTAACTGTTCTTGTTCCTTTTTTTCTTCCTTTTGATCTTTCTTTTTAAACCTCCGTAATGATGACAGTGGGGGTTTGTCATTTGCCCAGGAAGACAAATAAGTCTAATAAATGGTAGAAAAATAGTGCGGGAAAATGACTCTCTCTCTCTTTTTTTTTCTTTCTCTCTCATTCTCTCTTTTTCTTTCTGTCTCTTTCATTATCTTTCTCCTTCTCTCTCTCTTTCTCTGTCTCTTTCTCTCTTACTCTTTCTGTCTTTCATTATCTTTCTTTCTCTCTTTCTCCTCTCCTCTCTCTCTTTTTCTTTCTCTCTCTCTCATTCTCTTTCTTTCTCGCTTACTCTTTCTGTCTCTTTCATTCTCTTTTTTTTTCTCTCTCTCCTCCTTCTCTGTCTCTCTCTCTTTCTCTTTCTCTCTCTGTGTCTCTCTCTCTCTGTGTCTCTTTCTCTTCTCTGTCTCTCTCTCTTCTTTCTCTCTCCTTTCTTTCTCTCTCTCCCTCTCTTTCTCTCTATCTTCTTTCTCTCTCTTCTCTCTTTCTCTTTCTCTCTCCTTTCTCTCTGCTTTTCTGTCTCTCTCTCTTTCTCTCTCTCCCTTAAAAATCTGCTTTGCTAAAAACCTGATAATTGTATCAAGTTACAGAAATTGATTGCTGCTTACCACAAATATTGATTGAAGCTCATTGTAGGCTGCTGGCTCTGATTAGCTTCTGATGTCACCTGACAAGCTGCTTTTTAAAAGGGGTAATTTTAACCAGAAATCTAGGCAGCTTCACCTTCTTGGCTGTGCCTTTAGACTGCACGTTTTTAAAGCCAGCATTGAGATCTTTATTCCTTCCTTCCCTTGAATATATTTCTGAATGGCCTGCATAGGATCAAAGCCCAAAATGACCCAAAATGAACCGGAAAAACAGATAATCCTTGATTTACAATCATTCCTTTTGTGACTGTCCAAAGTTAACAACAGCACTGAAAAATGGGTTGTAGAACCATTTTCCACACTTAGCACCATCAGAGAATCCGATGGTCATGTGACCAAAATTCAGACGCTCGGCAACCGACTCGTATTTATGACAGTTGCCGTATCCTCAGATCATGTGATCCCCTTTTGCGACTTTCTAACCAGCAAAGTCAATGGGGAACCCTGATTCACTTAACAACGATGTTACTAACAACTATTTAGAATAGACTAGAATGACAGATTTGGAAGGGACCTTGGAGGTCTTCTAGTCCAACCCCCTGCTTAGACAGGAAACCCTGATATCCTTGGATATCCATTTGTCTGAAATGATATAGGAGAGTGATGGCTAACCTTTTTGCTGTCGCGTGCCAAAAGCGGGAGGAGCGCGGGGGTGGTGGTCACGCGTGCGCGTGGCCACACCCATAATTCAATGCCCCTCTGCGCTCTGTGCATGCGCATGACCCCCATGCTCATCCACACATGCGCACACAACACCCCCCCCCACACACACACCGTTTTGGGCCTAGCAGGCCTCCCTGAAGCCTCCGGAGGCCAGAAATGGCCTGTTTCCAGACTTCCGGTAGGCCCGTTTTTTGCCCTCCCCAGGCTCCAGAGGCTTTCCTGGAGCCTGGGGAGGGCGAAAACAGCCTCCCGCCTTCCCCCCCCCCCCCAGAGGCCTTCCGGAGGCCGAAAACATCTTGTTTCCCGACTTCCAGTGGGCCCGGAAGACGCGTTTTTCACCCTCCCCAGGCTCCAGAGGCTTTCTTTTCCCCACTCCACCAGAGGCTGAAAATGCCCTGCCAGAGCCTCCACATGAGTCCTGTACTTACCTGGCATCCAAAACGGGCTGCGTGGAGACTCGTGGGTGGGGAGGGACTGTGTGGGCGGGGCCAGCTGAAAAGCAGCTGGCTGGCGCAGGCATGCGCACTGGAGCTCAGCTAGGGCAACAGCTCACATACCCACAGATATAGCTACACATGCCATCTGTGGCATACGTGCCATAGATTCATCATCATTTATTTATTTATTTATTTATTTATTTATTTATTTATTGGTTCGATTTATATGCCGCCCTTCTCTGGAGACTCAGGGCAGCTTACAATGCGTTAAGCAATAGCCTTCATCCTTTTGTATATACCTGCTTAGGGATTTCGCCCCCCGCCCCAAGCGATGTTCTTTTATATACAAAATCAGCTTATTGCTCCCACAATCCGGGTCCTCATTTTATCTACCTCGGAAGGATGGAAGGCTGAGTCAACCTTGAGCCTGGTGAGATTTGAACTCGCAGTAATTGCAGGCAGCTGGCAGCTAAGTGCTACTTAACAGCACTTTAGTCCACTGCACCACCAAGGCTCCTCTTGGGTATAGAATTTCTTCCCTAAACAGGGGATTGGACTAGAAAACTGCAGTGATTCATTTAACAACAGTGGCAAGAAAGGTCATAAAATGGGGGTAAACCTCACTTAACAGAGGTCTTGGCAACAGAAATTACCTGGGGCTCAATTACTTGTGTTTTTCTAAGATGGCCTGCGTAAAATAAAAACCTCACGAGGATCCAAAATGAAAAGAAGAGAACCAATTTTTTTTTTTAAAAAATAGAATAATTTCACCAGGAGGCCTTTCTTGTTTGATCGGCCAAAAAAAAAAGTGATCATAAATAATGATTGTGTTTTAGTCCCTTGCATATTGATCGATCAATCAGTATTAAAAATTGGTGGGCCTTTACGGGAAATGGCCCTGCTACTTAAAATAGAATGAGCTGGAAGGCACCTTGGAGGTCTTCTAGTCCAGCCCCCTGAAACTATTTGAGACAAGTGACCATTTAGTCTCTTCTTAAAAACCTCCAGTGATGGAGCACCCACGATTTCTGGTGGCAAGCTGTTCCACTGGTTAATTGTCCTCACTGTTAGGAAGCTTCTCCTCAATTCCAGGTTGCTTCTCTCTTTGGTTAATTTCCATCCGTTGTTTCTTGTCTTGCCCTTTGATACTTTGGAAAATAATTTGACCCCCCTCTTCTTAGTGGCAGCCCCTCAAATACTGGAATACTGCTATCATGTCGCCCCTAATTCTTCTTTTCTTTAGACTAGCCAGACCCAAATCCTGCAGCCGTTCTTCCTATGGTTTAGTCTCCAGGCCTTTGATCATCTTAGTCGCTCTTCTCAGAACTTTTTCCAAAGTCTGTTGTTGTTATTGTTGTTGTTAGTTGCAAAGTTGTGTCCGACCCATTGTGACCCCATGGACAACGTTCCTCCAGGCCTTCCTGTCCTCTACCATCCTCCCGGGGTTTATTTAAGCTCATGACTACTTCTTCAGTGACTCCATCCAGCCCCCTCGTTGTCTGCCGTCCCCTTCTTCTTTTGCCCTCCATCGTTCCCAGTATTAGGCTCTTCTCCAGGGAGTCCTTCTTTCTCCTTAGGTGGCCAAAGGATTTGAGTTTCCTCTTCAGGATCTGGCCTTCTAAAGAGCAGTCAGGGTTACTCTCCTCTAGGACTGACCGTTTGGATCACTTTGCAGTCCAAGGGACTTTCAGGAGTCCCTTGGAACGGTCGATAGATCTATTTATTGTTGTTGTTAGTTGCGAAGTCATTTTCGACCCATCGCGACTCCATGGACAACGTTCCTCCAGGCCTTCCTGTCCTCTATCATCCTCTGGAATCCATTTAAGCTCACGCCAACTGCTTCAGTGACTCCATCCAGCCACTTTATTCTCTGCCATCCCCTTCTTTTCTTTTCCCCTCAATCGTTCCCAGCATTAGGCTCTTCTCCAGGGAGTCCTTCCTTCTTCTCCAGTAAGTCCTTCCTATTAAGTGCCCAAAGTATTTGAGTTTCCTTTTCAGGATCTGGCCTTCTAAAGAGCAGTCAGGGTTGATCTCCTCTAGGACTGACCGGTTGGATCGCCTTGCAGTCCAAGGGACTCGCAGGAGTCTTCTCCAGCACCAGACTTCAAAGGCCTCCATTCTTTGGCGCTCAGCCTTTCTTATGGTCCAACTTTCACAGCCATATATTGCAACTGGGAAAACCATCGCCTTGACTATACGGACTTTCCAAAGTGTACTTGTGTCTAATTATTTTCCACCTGCCTGAATGGAAGGACTTTATACAGATGATACCTTCCTTTTTAGAGGGGCGACTGGGGGGCAAGGGATCCTGATGAATTGAGGGGAGCAATCAGGATGTATCTTGCAAAGAAAAGAATCTTGTTCATTTGTTTTTGTTTGCCTCTCTTTGCACATATTTAGTATAGCAATCTTTGAAATGTGAACTGTTTTGCAAAAGATTGCCTTGCCCCTTTGGTTACAGTGATTAACCTGCTTTCTCCTGTGTTTTTTGTTTGTTTGTTTTTATTATTATTAATTTGCAAAGCCTCAAAGCAGGAACAAAATCTGTGTCCAGGCTCAAGGTAAGTATTTTTCAAAATCCTCTTTCTGTCCCTTTGGAGAACTGTTTTCCTATTTCTGTCTTTCTCTCAAATGAGAACCGACCACCTGCTGTCTCTTGAAGCCTCTTATGGGGTTTGGTTTTTTTTGGAGGGGGGGGGTTGCGTTAAAAACAAGAAGAAAATGAACTTGCGATCTCTGGAGGATTAGGTAGAAAGGATCAGAGAAAGAAGAATCATAGGATGTAAATTTGGAGAGAGGTTAAAATACATTTGTACTTTTAACAGCTGTGAAGAATATTAGAAGCCACTTCTTTCTTTCTTTCTTTCTTTCTTTCTTTCTTTCTTTCTTTCTTTCTTTCTTTCTTTCTTTCTTTCTCTTTCTTCTTTTCTTTCTTTTTTTTCTTTCTTTCTTTCTTTCTCTTTCTTTCTTCTTTCCTTTCTCTTTCTTTCTTTCTTTCTTCTCTTTCCCCATTCCCTTCCTTCCTTCCTTTTTCTTTATCCTTCTTTCTTTCTTTCTTTCTTCTCTTTCCCCATTTCCTTCCTTTCTTCCTTTTTCTTTATCCTTCCTTCCTTTTTCTTTTTCATTCATTCATTCTTTCTTTCTTTTTTCTCATTCACTCCCTTCCTTCCTTTTTCTTTATCTTTCCCTTTCTTTCTTTCTTTCTTTCTTTCTTTCTTTCTTTCTTTTTTTTCTTTCTTTCTTTCTTTCTTTCCTGCTTTTTTGCTTGCACTTTTTGGCTTTTTCTTTATGTTATTTCATTTTCTTTTTTCTTTCTTATATTATTTTTTCTTGGGTTTTTTTTTTCTTGTTTAAAGGTTTGACGCGCATGTTTGATTTATTTTCCTTTATTCTTTTTTCTTCTTTCTTACTTTGCGTTAGTTTGTATTCATTTTTATCTTCTTGTTTAAAAGTTTCAATTTAAAATTGAAAGTGAACCAAGTGAGAACAACCTGCTGAAAAGCTTGCCCTGGCATGCTTTTGGAGGGGCAATTGAATGCATGACCCCAAATTTACTCTCATTTCTAGGGATCGTGAGCCTTCCGAACAGGCAGCATAACTGGGCTGAATTTCTGCAGAGGGCAGGTAAAAATGCATACAAGCATGAAATGTTCCAGAATTTTTAGTAAAAGTCTTTCTGAACACAAATTTCTTTCTCTTTGGAGATTTGGGAAGGGAAAGGAAGGGAAGAAAGGGAGCAAGGGAAAGGAAAGGAAAGGAAAGGAAAGGAAAGGAAAGGAAAGGAAAGGAAAGGAAAGGAGGTAAATGGATGGGAAAGAGAATAAATGAATGAGAATGGGAATGGAAAGGAAAGGAAAAGAAAAGAAAGGAAAGGAAAAAAATGGATGGGAAAGAGAATGAATGAGAATGGGAAGGAAAGGAAAAGAGAACAGAGGGAAGGGATTAAATGGATGGGGAAAGGAAAGGAAAGGAAAGGAAAAGAAAGGAAAGGAAAGGAAATAAATGAGGAAGGAGAAGAAAAAGGAGTAGGAAAGAAAAGAGAAGGAAAACTACCTATGAAACCATCACGGTATCTCCTAACACTGTTTACCCAAGTTTAAACAGAATTCCTCCTCACCGCACATGCCCCATCCATCCCCTTGGCATTTTGCTGAAACAAAACCTGGGGAATTGAATTCAGAGCCTTCCGTGCAGAAATCCTCTTTTTCCACCAACCGGGGGAAAGCTGATTGTTTAGCGCTTAAAAAAAAAGGATTTAAGGTTTTCTCTCTGAAGATTCTGCAAAAGAGATCATACATCCCTCACTCCCCCGCAGGTAGGGTAGTTTATCCCTCCTGTAAGGTTATCCTTGAATCACACACCTCCGTTGTATGTTGTGGCTTGGCCTCCGAATCATGCGCTTCGAGCTGACAGTGGTTCAAGGACCGAGAAGCCTGGAAGACTTTTCCTTCAAGCTGAAGCGCTGGTGACAAGTAGATAATTCAAAATTTCCTTAGAATGCACTGCAGACGGGCACCGGCTCAGCTTTCCCTCCGCCGATCCTGGCGATTCCCCGGTTTGTCGAAACCAGAGACGGCTCCTTTTTCGGAAGGTTGAAAAGCGCGAAGCACAATCAGAAAGGGATGTTGAAGAATTGTGTTTTGTATTTTGGCTGAGTGCTATTGTGGAAAGGCAGGAAATGGATGGATTGAGTTTGGCAGTTGGGTTTGATGGGGGGGAAAAGTGGATTGTTGCAAAAAACAAATTCAGAAGCACGCACAGATAACTGAGTCAGCTGGATTCATTAATTTCTTTATAGTCATAATAACACATAAAGTATTTACAATACCAATAGTTGATTCTCCAGCTCAGATCAGCAGACATGTTTACATACACAGAGTACAGTAGAGAGCTTAACACACACAATGGTTTCAGTTTCTCTTTTCTCTGCACAGAATCAGAAGCTGCAGACTAAGTCACGCCCTGCCTCCAGTCTGTCTCAGCCCCCAATTGGCTGACTTTATTTGCTATGCCTATTCATTGGCTGACCATGTCTTCCCAGTTATGAATATCCTGACAATTGTCTCGGTTGGTTTCTTTATGTACTTATGGAGGGTTCTGTGCTCCCCAGTTCTCTGAACCCCCCTCCCTGAAAATTTAAATAAATAACCCCCCCTTTAAATTTTAAACACCCCAAAACATTGTGGTGAGAACACCGGTGAGTTGTGATGGACGGGCCACAAAGGGTGAGAGGAGTGTAGATGTAATCAGAAGGTCATCCGTCGTAGGGATTGATCAGAAATCGGGAATAAATAGGCTTCTGTTGGGATTTTTGAAATGGGAATAGAAGCCACAGCTTCCGTTTTTAGGATTGGCAATGTCCTCAAGACCAGCAGCAGGGAGATTCAGTGGCATAATTGCACTGAGTTTGGAATTCAATCTTCAGTGCCCTTCTGTGTGTGTGTGTGAGAGAGAGAGAGAGAGAGAGAGAAGGAAGGAAAGAAGGAAGGAAAGAAGGAAGGAAGGAAGGAAAGAAAGAAAGAAGAAAGGAAAGAGGAAGGGAGGGAAGGAAAGAATGAGAAGAAAGAAACAAAGAAACGGAAGGAAGGAAGAGAAAGGGCAAAGGAAGAAGACAGAAAGAATGAAAGAGGATGGAAGGAAGAAGGGAGGGAAAGAAAGAGAAAAGGAAAGAGCGAGGGAGGAAAGGAAGTAAAGAGAAGAAAAACAAACAGAAGGAAGGAAGAGAAAGAGGGAAGGAAGAAAGGAAGGAAAGAAAGAAAGAGAGAAGAAAGAAAAAGAAGGAAGGAAGGAAGAAAAGAGAGAGAAGAAAGGAACAAAGAAGGAAGGGAGGAAGAAAGAAAGAAAAGAAAGGGAAAAGAAAGAAAAGAAAAGAAAGAAATAATTTGCATGTTTCAATCATTCATAAGACAGGGAATCCTCGACTTAACAATCATTCGTTTAGCAACCACCCAAAGTTAGCCACGAGACATTCCTGTCTCAACAGAGGTCATAAACTGAGGACTGCCAGCTATTTTCACATCTTAACAATGTTCAAAGCTTAACAGGACCCTGCGACCAATACCAGAAAAATCCACATTTATATTCAAGAGAAATCCGATCTCTTACCTGTCTAGGTGGCTCAGTGGCTAAGACGCTGAGCATGTCGATCAGAAAGGTCGGCAGTTCGGCGGTTCGAATCCCTAGTACGTGTCGCCTGTGTGAGCAGGGGGTTGGACTCCGAGGTCCTTCCAACTCTTACTGTTACATCACTACCACACAACCCATCAATCAGCTGCGGCTCCCGATGTCCCTTTCCAGGCTGATGGGAATTGTAGTCCATGGGTACCACCCCTTCGCCTTGGGTGGAAGATGCGAAACATTTCAAATTGAACCGCCCTCCCCCCAAAAGTTTGCCTATCTCTGCTGTCCTCGACTTACCACAGTTCGTTTAGCGACCGCTCCAAGTTACAAACGGCACCGAAAAAAGGGGCTTGTGACTGTTTCCCATATTTAACAATGGTTACAGCCTCCCCGGGAACAAAATTCCAACTGACTCCGATTTACGACGTGTGGCAGCATCCCGGGGTTCACGTAATCCTCTTTTGTGACCTGATGGGGGGGGGAGGAGCCAGATTCACTTAACAACCGGTTAGTAACTTCACCGTTGCAGGGATTCGCTTAATGACGATGGCAAGACAGGTCGTAAAATGGGGCAAACCAGGGGTGAAATGCTCCCGGTTCAGACCGGTTCGGAGAACTGGTAGCGATGGCGGCGCGATGCTCCACCCACCCACCCGATTGTCAATACTTCCTGGTTTTAACCAGGAAGTAACCTGTTTTTTTACCCTCTGCGTGTGCACAGAAGACTTTGCACATGTGCAGAGGGTCCGTGCGCGCGCATGGCTATGCACTTCTGAACCGGTTGGGAAGGTAAGTAGATTTTCAGCCCTGGGGCAAATGTCATTTCACAAATGTCTCCCTTAACAGCAGAAAGTTTTGGGCTCCGTTGCGGTCGTAAGTCAAGGAGCGCCTGTATTTGCTTAGCGTATTTTCAAGAGACGGGAAGGGGAGGGTTGTGGGTTTTGAAATTCTCAGGTTGCGTTGCTGCGCGTTTGTGAAGGACGACAAAGGAAAAAAATAAGGAAAGGTCAGCCCGCCGCAAAGAATTCCTCATTTTTTTTTTTTATTTTGAAAACTGCAGCTTTTCGCTGCTGTGAATACAGTTCACAAGTTACCTCCACGGAAGGAGAAGAAGAAAAAAATCAACGTAGGTTAAAATTGGAAATGGTTTAGACCTCCGCGGAATATTAAAATTGCATTAAGGGTAATTTTGGCTTCTTTGCTATCAAGCAGAATGGCTCTGTGCTTTATGGAGCACTAAGGATATTTTGATTATGAATCTGATTTTTTTTTTTTTTTGTTTCTTCTTCCAACCCTTCTTTTCTTTTCAGCTCCTGTTTGGTAATTGAGCTATTTGGACTGGGGTTTTTTTGTTTCTTTTTCTTTTTTGCCCTTTTCACGTTTTTTCTTGCTCGCCTTCTGTCGTCTGCTGCTTTCTAGTGTTGCCTGGTTCTGACGGAAGCTTAATGAAGTGGTTGCAAATTCTACAGAAAAGCAGAACCAATTTTACGCGGGAGAAAACCCGAATAACCAAAGACCTACACACACACACACACACACACAAATCCTCTGTCTCTCATTCTCTTTCTCTCCCTCCTTCTTTCTCTCTCCTCTTTCTCTCCTTTTTCTCTCCTTTTCTCTCTCCTCTTTCTCTTTTCTCTCTTTCTCCTCTCTTTCTCCTTTGATCTCTCCCTTGTTCTTTTTCCTCTTTCCTCTCCTCTTGCTTTCTTTCTTTCTCTTTCTCTCTCTCTCTCTTTCTCTTCTTTCTCCTTTTCTCTCTCTCATTCTCCTCGTTCTCTTTCTCTCCTTTCTCTCTCTCCTTTCTCTTTCTCTCCCTCCCTCATTCTTTCTCTCCTCTTTCTCCCTCGTTCTTTCTCTCTCTCCTCTTTCTCTCTTTCTCTTTCCTTTTCTCTCTCCTTCTCTTTCTCCTTTTCTCTCTCTCTGTCCTCTTTCTCTTTTTTCTCTTTCTCCTCTCTTTCTCTCTCCCTCTCTCTCTTCTTTTCTCTCTCTCCTTCTCTCTCCCCTTATCTCACTCTCTTCTCTTTCTCTCCTTCTCTCTCTCTCTCCGGATTGGATTTTAATTTCCGAAAAGCAATATTGTAAGCGTGGACTCTGGGCCTCCACCGGTGATATTTAGGAGAGATAAACAGACGGCATTGGCGGAGTTGGTTTTTGGTAACTGATCAGCCCCCATGTTTTATGCCAATCTTGAAAGAGATTGCAGGGATATTTGTTAAAAAAATGAAGTGGTGGACAGAGGAAACAGCCACAGAAATTTTCCTTTTTTTCTTGTTTAAAAGGTCAGCGCAGGGAGAGAGAGACCATAAAAACAGAGAGGATGGTCGTATCTTTTCCAGTTCAGTTCCTTTTGCAAAAAAATAATAAAAAATATCCCCTGAATTACTTGTAGCATCTACTGTGGATGGAGACATTAATAAAGCTGCTGGAATCCGCCTGGCCTTTTTTTTATAACCTTCAGATGTTCTGCAGTCCTCAAGTTACAACCGTATTGAGCTCCGGCTGTTACGGTCGTAAATTGTAACAGTCATAACGCCCGATTGACAATGATTTTACGTCGGGTTGTTTTTTTTTTCCTCCATTTGTGGCAGTCGTTAAGTGAACGTCATACAGCAAATACAGCGGCCATGAGTGCGAGCGCCGCAGTCACAAAGTGAACACGGCGGTTGTAAGTGCGAACCCATTGATTGGGGTATGGGAGGGGTTTTGCCGAAAACTGGGAGTAAGCGACGGCCAATTCAGCCAAATTGGCCATTTGGCCAATTCAGTCACGTGTCCGTAGGAATCTCCAGACCGATGCAAGTGTGGTGGTGTTGCTGGAACCCTCCCCTAAGTGTGATCACGTGACTATGGGGTGTGTGTGTGTGAGAGAGTGCGGGAACTTCAGATCTGGTTATAAATCAGGTAGGTCGTAACATCATATGGTTGCTAAGTGACCAGTTGTAAGTCAAAGATTCCCTGTACAGCAGAAATTCAGGTGACAGGTTAGACCAGTGATGTCTAATCTTCTCGTGTGCCAAAAGCATGCGACACGTCTGTGCCGGCACCCCCTTCGTGCACGCATATGTGACCCCCCCCCACCCCGTTTTTGGCCTAGCAGACATCCCTGCAGCCTCCTGGGCCCAAAAACAGGGCCATGGTTGCGGGGAGGACAGGCCTCACACACACACACCCGCTCTCCATCCCCGCACTCCCCCACGCATGTGCACAAGCCCCTCTGCGCATCCTGAAAATCAGCTGGCCGGCTGGAGGCGCGTGTACCAGATCTGGGTTTCAGCAGGTTCTTTTTTTTTTCTTTCTTCAATTTAAAAACAAACTTTATTGAATTTAAAAATATTAAACAAAAAGAGAGAATATACAAATTTTCTCTCTCTTAAAATTTACATTTTCAATCCATAATTACACTAACAAACTAAGTACATATGATTATATAAAACATATATACAAATCTACAGACAGTGAATTATTTACCTTTTCTATCTATCTGATGGTGCATTTTTTTTTTTTTTTTTTTTTGCATTTCCTCTAATTCTTATCTTTACCCTTTTTTCCTTTGGTTTATCCACTTATACCATCTATTCCATACTATAAAATACTTTGAGTCTTCTTTATCTTTTAATTCTAGAGTTAATTTATCCATTTCTGCGCATGTATAAATTCTGGAGAACCGGTAGTGGAAATTTTGAGTAGTTCGGAGAACTGGTAGTAAAAATTCTGACTGGCCCCGCCCCCATCTATTCTCTGCCTCCCGAGTCCCAGCTGATCAGGAGGAAATGGGGATTTTGCAGTAACCTTCCCCTGGAGTGGGGAGGAAATGGAGATTTTACAGTATCCTTCCCCTGCCATGCCCACCAAGCCACGCCCACCAAGCCATGTCACTCCACGCCCATCAAGCCACACCCACAGAACCGGTAGTAAAAATTCTGGCTGGCCCCGCCCCCATCTATTCTCTGCCTCCTGAGTCCCAGCTGATCAGGAGGAAATGGGGATTTTGCAATATCCTTCCCCTGAAGTGGGGTGGGAATGGAGATTTTACAGTATCCTTCCCCTGCCATGTCCAACAAGCCACACCCAAAGAACCAGTAATAAAAAATTTTGAAACCCACCACTGGCGCGCACATATACGTGGTGGAGCTGAACTGGGCGATGGCTTGCGTGCCTGCAGGGAGGGCTCTGCTCTGCATGCCAGCTTTGGCATATGTGCCATTGGTTCACCCCCACGGGGTTACACTGAGGCAGGTTGGATTGGTTAATCTGAGCTGGTCATTCTTCCCTTGTTGATGCCACCATTGTTGTAAGAAAGAGGCTAAAGAAAAATTCTACTTCTACATTTAGCGGTTAAAATCCATTTTTTTATTCCCCTCATTCCAGTCTTGAAGAGGCACCAGCCACATTCTAACTTTTGCTTCCTCAGGAAAGGTGGCAAAATTTTACTGGCTTTTCTTGATCTCTCCAAGCCTCCTTGAATGGTTAACTTTCCAAGATGGACTTTCCAGAAAGTCTCTTGAAAAACTACCTTTTGGGACAACTATGACCTGGATGGCTGAGAATATCCATAGACACCTTCCAAAATGGACCAGTTATCCCGGATATGGATGGTATAAGGGCTCCTATCTTGGGTTGGACTAGAAGACCTCCAAGGTCCCATCCAGCTTAGGAGTTTAGCTAAAGATTGCTTTGAAAAGCAATGGAAATAGAGAACATGAAAAAACTGGTTTCAGTAGATTGATTAATAGCACTTAGCAATAGCATTTAGATTTATATATCGCTTCACTGTGCTTTATATCCCTCTCTAAGCGGTTTACAAAGTCGGCCTCTTGCCCCCAACAATCTGGGTCCTCATTTTACCAACCTCAGAAGGAGGGAAGGCTGAGTCAACATTGAGCTGCTCAGGATTGAAGGAAGGAAGGAAGGAAGGAGAAAATGAAGAGCTATAGCAATAGCATTTAGACTTATATACCACTTCACAGTACTTTGCAGCCCTCTCTAAGCAGTTTACAGAGTCAGCCTCTTGCCCCCAACAATCTGGGTCCTCATTTTACCAACCTCGGAAGGAGGGAAGGCTGAGTCAACATTGAGCTGCTCTTGATTGAAGGAAGGAAGGAAGGAAGGAAGGAAGGAAGGAAGGAAGGAAGGAGAAAAAGAAGAGCAATAGCAATGGTACATAGAGTTATATACCGCTTCGCAGTGCTTTGCAGCCCTCTCTAAGCAGTTTAGTCAGCCTATGGCCCCAACAATCTGGGTCCTCATTTTACCAACCTCAAAAGGATAGAAGGCTGAGTCAACCTTGAGCCGATTGGAATTGAACTGCTGGCAGCCGGCAGAGTTAGCCTGCAATACTGCATTCTAACCACTGCGCCACTATGGCTCCTAATAAGAGGGAATCTTATTAGAATCAACAACTTGCAAATATTCCTAGATAGTTGATGGTGTGTTGACTTGACAGGGTCCTTGACCTTTCTTAATTTTCGGAGAAGTTTCAATCATCCTTTCTCTACAGGGATTGCCCAGGACGACCAGAACATATATCTCTTCGTGCTGATCTGTGGACTAAGGAGAGTCAAAGATCCACTTTTTCTACTGGATGCTTTTTCAGGTCAACATTTTCCCATCCAACTTCTTAACCACACATTTGGCGTGGATGACCCCCTACCAATGGCCATCTTTTTGGATGACTGGGAGGCATAATTTGAGGAGGCAGGGGGGCGCCTGGAATGTGATGGATACAGCTGTTGTGTCCATCTGACCAGAGTTTGGGTTTTCTAACTTCTAAATTTTTCTAATTTTGTGTGTTTTTGTGTGTGTGTGGTTCATAAGAACATTTGGGGAGGCGAATTTGCCTTTTTCCAGCCTCACTTGGTGCTATGGAACTAAGAGCCTCTCAGAGGCGCTGAACTGGGCAGCAAAATAACTTTAATGATCGATTAAAAGAAAAATAAATTGCGCCACTTTTCTTTGAGGACCGAGAACACATAGGATTCTTGGTTATTAAATGATTTTATGTAAGAATGAACATCTGACCATTGTGTTGAAGGGACAACTCAGGAGAGGACAGGGCACCAACCATCATCTTGGCCTATCTCCTTAATTGATCACATTACATTAAAATTAATGTCATTGGTTGAATGGTCCATTTGCTCGCCAGACAAATCTGAATTCTCCAGGTTCATTCTTTCGTTTATTCAGTTCCTGGAGCTGTCTATTTCAAGCAAGTGACTCTGGACAACAAACACTCATAAAAACAATTAAAAACAGTTACAGGATAGTACAAAATTAAACATACAGGGCAACTGAGAGGAAAAGAATGCCATTATAAGTGTCAATAGAGCCAGAAAACACGGCCCTTCATACTTAGATTGACGTTACGTTGGGTAGCAAACAGTTTACTAATCAAAGTAGATATGGCCAACTCTTAATTGGTTGGCCATGGGAGAATTAGTTGAGGAATTACTCAGACTTCAGATGCTGGGGGATCTAAGATCTAAGAGCTAACCAACAGCTGGTTGAAATGTTCCTTCTCAGGAACATAATCTTCCATCATTTGGGTCCAACGTTTCTGTAGGCATCTCCTCTATCTTCCCATCTCGGCTGGACTAAAATAACAACTTAAAATGGTTTCACCAAGCACCAACAAGGCAGATTCTGCCACCAATTATTGTTGTTGTGATCCACCAGCGGATATGGCAGCAGATTCGGACAGTGAGGAGGTTGGGGAGGAACATGGGCCAGTCCTAGAGTCTGGGGAAGGCTCGGATGAGGGCTCTGCGTCGGAGGCAGAGAGAGGGCCAGGGCCGTCTGACAGTTATCCTCTGCCTTCAGAGTCGGACATCAGTGAGGCAGATGAACAGCTGGAGCCTGTTCCCAGTGTGTGCATGTGCAGAGTTGCCAGATGAAGAGAACAGCTAAGGAACAAGGGTCAACTCAGGAGTAAGGCCACAGTTGGCCAATGAATGGCCCCTTCCAGAGGGAATAAAAGAGGAGCAAAAGGGGAGTGGAGTCTGCAGGAGACAATTAGATCATTCCTGCATTCTTGCCAAGTATTGCGGGAGTCTGAAAGATATCGGCCTGGCCACTCTCCAAGGCTGATAAAGGTCGGTAATGGTGAACTATCTTGAAAGACTGTGGGAGAGGGAAGACTTTGCTGGAGAGGAATTCACTGTCAATTAAATAAAAGGGGTTTATTGGGACGAGGACTCGGCTTCGTGCTGCTGGGGAAGCCTAGGTCAGAACTATTGTTAGTCCATGTTACCATGCTTTAGTCTCACATTAATTTTAGTCTAACTAGAGTTGTCTCCTCTTCACTTGACAGAGTGGCATCGGGAAGATTCCAGGGTACACCTGCTCATTGTTGGACCTGCCGTAAGTTCTCTACATGCCACTATAATTAACTCCACCCTCCACCCTCCTCCTTGTCCTTTCCTTCTCTTTCCTTCCATCTTTCCCAGCATTAAGCTTTTTCCAGAGAGCCAATTCCTTTGCATAAGATTTAGTTTAGTTTAGTTTAGTTAGTTGAACCCCACCTTTCTTGTTTCTACAAATTGCTCAAGGCAGCAAACCTATTCATCCAACATTCCTCCTCTTATTTTCCCAACAACAATCCTGTGATATGGGCTACACTGGGAGAGAGAGAGAGACTGGCCCAAGGTTGTCTAAGGCAGGACTAGAATTCTTCTGGTGATTGGCCCAGAGTCACCCAACTGGCTTTCATGCCTAAGGTGGGACTAGAACTCACCATCTCCTGGTGATTGGCCCAGAGTCACCCAACTGGCTTTCATGCCTAAAGTGGAACGAGAACTCACCATCTCCTGGTGATTGGCCCAGAGTCACCCAACCGGCTTTCATGCCCAAGGTGGGACTAGAACTCACCATCTCCTGGTGATTGGCCCAAAGTCACTCAACTGGCTTTCATGCCTAAAGTGGAACGAGAACTCACCATCTCCTGGTGATTGGCCCAGAGTCACCCAACCGGCTTTCGTGCCCAAGGTGAGACTAGAACTCACCATCTCCTGGTGATTGGCCCAGAGTCACCCAACCAGCTTTCATGCCCATGGTAGGACTAGAACTCACCATCTCCTGGTGATTGGCCCAGAGTCACCCAACTGGCTTTCATGCCTAAGGTGAGACTAGAACTCACCATCTCCTGGTGATTGGCCCAAAGTCACCCAACTGGCTTTCATGCCTAAGGTGAGACTAGAACTCACCATCTCCTGGTGATTGGCCCAAAGTCACCCAACCAGCTTTCATGCCCATGGTAGGACTAGAACTCACCATCTCCTGGTGATTGGCCCAGAGTCACCCAACCAGCTTTCATGCCCATGGTAGGACTAGAACTCACCATCTCCTGGTGATTGGCCCAGAGTCACCCAACTGGCTTTCATGCCTAAGGTGAGACTAGAACTCACCATCTCCTGGTGATTGGCCCAAAGTCACCCAACCAGCTTTCATGCGTAAGGTGGAACTAGAACTCACCATCTCCTGGTGATTAGTCCAGAGTCACTGAACCGGCTTTCATGCCCATGGTAGGACTAGAATTTACCATCTTTTGGTAATTGGCCCAGAGTCACCCAACCAGCTTTCGTGCCCATGGTAGGACTGGAACTCCCAGTCACCTGGTTTCTAGGCCGGCACTTCAACCGCTAGACCAGACAGGCTCTTGTAAGACGCCCCGTTTCCTGTTTTATTAAGTTGTCTTGATAAAACTCCACTTTCATTTCAACATCGAATTCTTGTCTTACCACTTCCCGTTCAGCTACAGCGCATCTTTCCCCCTTATTAATTCCCCCCCCCCCCCTTTCCACTCCGGTTCATTGTGAGAGTTGAAAGCGAACTGGTGTGGAAAAGAAGATTGTGGAAAGGTACATAATCTAACCATGTATTTTATTTTTATTTTTTTATTTTTTCCCCCCATTTTTCTGGCTTCCGATGCCTCCCTGCTTAGTTGAGACTTCAGGCAGTAAGCTTGTCAATTTTTATTTGCGTCAAGTTTCCTCCCAAATGAGTTGTTGAAAGTGCCAGAGGGAGCTGCCAGGATGTTACACATCCGAAAAAAACCCCTCAATTTTTCTCTCTTTCTGAGCATCGTCTTGCTTGTCAGGGGCCGGTAGGTTGGTGGGAAGGTGGAGAAAGTTTTTTTGGGGGTTGGGAAACGAATAAAAGAGCAAAGTTTTAAGTCCTCAAATTAGAGCATTAGACTAATTTCCTCTGACGTGAATGTTGGCATGGTAGATATTTGTGTTTTGTTTTTGAAATGCTTTATTTTGGCATCCTATCCTGAGCAAATGACTTCTTCCAACTCCGGTGATTTTATTTTCACAATCTGGAGCTTGTTTTCCTGGCGTGCAATCATTCGTGCGTTGCCGTCTTTTTTTCTTTTCTTTTTTCTGCTGTAGGCTGATCCAACCTTCGCCAAAGAAGTCGAGGAGAAGGTGAACAGGTAGGTTGCTGTAATGTGATAAGGAGATTATTCCCCCCACCCCCCAAGGAAACCTCTGTTTATTTTCCTGAATTTCCTACACCAACCTTCTCTAATCTACTCTCCTCCAGAGGTTAGGAAGCTCAACCTTGAGGGCCTCAGGAATCTTTATGCTATGATCCTTCCTTCCTTCCTTCCTTTCTCCCTCCCTCCCTCCCTCCCTCCCTCCCTCTCTCCTTCCCATTTTCCTTCCTTTTCTCCAACTCCTCTCTCCTTCCTCCCTCCCTCCCTCCCCCTCTCCTTTCCTTCTTCTACCTCTCCCTCCCTCTTCTCTCCTCCCTCCCTCCCTGCCATCTTTCTCCTCCCTCCCTCCCTCCCTCCCTCCTTCCCATTTTCCTTCCTTTTCTCCAACTCCTCTCTCCTTCCTTCCTTCCTCCCTCCCTCCCCCTCTCCTTTCCTTCTTCTTCTCCCTCTCCCTCCCTCTCCTCTCCTCCCTCCCTCCCTGCCATCTTTCTCCTTCCTTCCTTCCTCCCTCCCATCTTTCTCTTTCTTTCCTCCCTCCCTTCCTCCCTCCCATCTTTCTCCTTCCTTCCTTCCTCCCTCTCTCCCTGCCTTCCCTCCCACCTTCCCATTTCCCTTTTTCCTTTTTTCCAACTCACCTCTCCTTCCTTCCTCCCTCCCCCCTCTCCTTTCCTTCTCCCTCTCCTCCCTCTCCCTTTCTTCCTCTCCTCTCCTTCCTCCCTCCCTGCCATCTTTCTCCTCCCTCCCTCCCTCCCTTCCTTCCTTTCTCCCTCCCTCCCTCCCTCCCTCCTTCCCATTTTCCTTCCTTTTCTCCAACTCCTCTCTCCTTCCTTCCTTCCTCCCTCCCTCCCCCTCTCCTTTCCTTCTTCTTCTCCCTCTCCCTCCCTCTCCTCTCCTCCCTCCCTCCCTGCCATCTTTCTCCTTCCTTCCTTCCTCCCTCCCATCTTTCTCTTTCTTTCCTCCCTCCCTTCCTCCCTCCCATCTTTCTCCTTCCTTCCTTCCTCCCTCTCTCCCTGCCTTCCCTCCCACCTTCCCATTTCCCTTTTTCCTTTTTTCCAACTCACCTCTCCTTCCTTCCTCCCTCTCCTCCCTCTCCCTTTCTTCCTCTCCTCTCCTTCCTCCCTCCCTGCCATCTTTCCCCTTCCTTCCTTCCTTTCTCCCTCTCTCCCTCCTTTCTCCCTTCCTTCCTCGCTCCCTCCCTCCCTCCCTTCTTTCCTTCCCCACCCATCTCACTATCTATCCAAAGCAATTCTGGGCAGCTTACTATGATTTCAGTGTCACGGAAATTTCGAGCAACTAAAAAAAAAACAAAAACACCACTTCGGTTGCCCAGGCACTTGTCACTTGAGAGAGAGGCTTTGTGGTATGTGATCAACCATTCCAGCTCGGAAGCGATGAAAACTTCCCAGCTCTGAAGAAATGGCACGCGAAGGGGGAAACCCGTCTCCTGCCCAAGAAGCCACATGGTGGGATCTCATGCCCGCTAGCCTCTGCTCATCCTTTCCATCAAACCTTGCGTGGATGCTGGGAGAGCGGAAAACCTTACAGACAGGAGTCCTTCGTTTTGGATTCCGCTCGGTCAAGAATCTCCCATCGATTCGACCCGGGGGTTACGAAGAAGGCAGAGTCAGAAACAACAGCGTTTAGACTCCTGCGTCGTCGGGCAGAGGAAGGAAGCGTGATTAATAATTTAATATTCCCCCCTGCCTCCAGGGATTGGGAATCGCATTGCAACGTATCTAGAAGATGGCAGGCGAGGTGAGGCTGCACTGGCATGAGACTGGTTGCTCTTTAAGGCTCCTGTTCTTAATTTCCCCGAGAAATCAATAATACCCTGACTAAGCGGTTCTTGTTGAAATAGGTTGGCTCTGCACTTTCAGCTCTTGACATTTGGCGAGGCCTTGTGGCCCAGCCTCAGGAGAAACGGTCTAAATTCCATGTCATGCTTCAGAACATGCCTGCTAGAATCTCTCCAGGAGACAGCTTACCAAATATATATGTGTGTGTGTGTGTGTGAGAGAGAGAGAGAGAGAGAGAGAGAAAGAAAGAGAGAGAGTAAAAAAAGAAGCAGACATACTGCGAACTCCGGAACTTAAGATTTTAAAATTTTAAAAGAATTAAAATTTTATTTTACTAAGCTTTCGTCAGCCATCTGCTGACATCATCAGAGTATTAAACTACCATTACAGACATCTCTGCCTTTATGGTAGTTTAATACTCTGACGATGTCAGCAGATGGCTGTCGAAAGCTTAGTAAAATAAAATTTTAATTCTTTTAAAATTTTAAAATCTTAAATTCCGGAGTTCGCAGTATGTCTGCTTCTTTTTTTACTAATATACCTGGAACTCGTATGTCTTCTCAAGTTTTCACGGGTGTGTGTATGTAAAAAGTTAAAATCTTGGGTGTTTTCCCGCATCATTAAAAGTCTGTTAGTTAAAATGCTTAAAATCCTGGCTAAAATCCCAGCTTAAAATCCTCCAAAATCCCCCCCAAAAAAACCGCTTTGTAAGGTCTTTTGAAACTCTGGCTAAAATCCTAACCAACACTTTAAAAGTCTTCTTTTTTTGGCAACGGTTCGACAAGCTCTCTAACTTGTCATCATCGGGCCCCTACTTTCAGTTTATATATATATGGGTGGGTAAATAATTAAATTAAATGAATTCACAGTTGACCTCTTCTAAGGACAAACATCTAAGAATTTAAGAACTGCAGGACTCGCTAAAAAAAAGAAGAAAAAGTGAGCAGCTTAGGGAAAGTTTATGTTGGACATTCCATAAAAACAGAGGATTTTTTTTTTAAATGAAGCTTAAAATCATGGGAGAATTGGCAAATCCCTCCCCCAATAAACTCCCCCCCGCCCCAAGATGCTGATCGTCTATGGAGATTCTCAGTCATCCATGTCATGGTTGTCCCAAAGGTACTTTTTAAAAGAGGCAACTGGACTTTCTTGGTTTGTCTTTGAAGACGTTTCGCTTCTCATCCGAGAAGCTTCTTCAGCTCTGACTGGATGGTGGGGAATGGAAGGATTTATGCTCCTTGCAGACGGCTGGTCGTTTGCATCCTTTTGGGGGGTTGTTAAAGCACTTGAAGGTTTATCTGTGCCCTCAGGGTCACCTGAGTAGTGCAAATGGTTCATGTAGTCTGCAATTTTTCCCCTGGAAATCCATTCCTACTCTCCCACACCATTCCAAGGGGGTTCATCCCAAATTGTACAGCTAAACATTTGTAGAGATTCTTAGTCACTCAGGCCATGGATGCCCCAAAGGTGCTTCTTTCAGGAGGCAACTGGACTTTCTTGTTTTTTCTTTTGAGGATGTTTTGCTTCTCATCCAAGAAGCTTCTTCAGCTCTGACTTGGATGGTGGGGAATGGAAGGATTTTTATTCCTCGCAGACAGCTGGTCATTTGCATCCTTTGAGAGGGTCGTTGAGGCCACTTGTGGGGTGTTACGCGTTCCCACGTAACACCCCTCCTGCGCGAGCTGCACTGGCTCCCGGTGGTCTTCCGGGTGTGCTTCAAGGTTTTGGTTACCACCTTTAAAGCGCTCCATGGCTCAGGACCTGGATACTTGCGGGACCGCCTACTACCACCAATAGCCTCCCACCGGCCGGTATGCTCCCATAGAGAGGGGCTCCTCCGGGTGCCGTCAGCCAAACAATGCCGACTGGCGGCCCCCAGGGGGAGAGCCTTCTCTGTGGGGGCACCCACTATCTGGAACGAGCTCCCCCCAGAGATACGGAGGATCCCGGATCTGTGCACCTTCCGCCGCGCTCTAAAGACCTTATTATTTCACCAGGCGGGCCTGGCCTAATTTTCTCCCTCTTTTATAAAAGATTTTTAATTTTTTAATGTCTTTTAGTATTTTATATATTCAAATTTTAAAATTGGTTTTAAATAGTTTGGGGTTTTAATTTGTCTGGGCCAAAACTATTTAATTTGATTTTAATTCTACTTTAAAATTTTGTATGTATGTATTTTATTGCTTGGCTGTGCACCGCCCTGAGTCCTTCGGGAGTAGGGCGGTATAGAAATCAGAAAATAAAAATAAATAAATAAATAAAAAAACTTGGAGGAATACGACATGATCTATTTCCTGTCTACAACACAGTCCTTTCAGTCATGCCAAGAAAGCTCCACACCCATTTGTACTACTCAGGTGATGCTTTGGACACAGATAAACAAACTTCCAAGTGGCCTCAATGACCCTCTAAAAGGATGCAAATGACCAGCTGTCTGCAAGGAATATAAATCCTTCCCTTCCCCAATATCCTGTCAGAGCTGAAGAAGCTTCTTGGAGGAGCAGTGAAATGTCTTCAAAGACAAACCAGAAAGTCCAGTTCCCCCTCGAAGAAAAGCACCTTTGGGACAAGATGCTGATCACGGATTACTGTTTGCTGAGCTGCCTACCTGCAAGAATTGATCCTTGGTAGGGACTTCCGACAGGTAATCTGGAATCTCATCCCTCAATCTTATGGAATTCCACCTCTCTCCTAGTTATCGTGGCCAAGGGGGCAGAGATGGTGGGAGTTACAGGTAGTCCTTAAGTTACGGCCATTCCTTTAATGACCAGTTTGAAGTCATGACAGCACTGAAAACAGCCATGACTGGTCTTTGCGCTAAGGACCATGGCAGTATTCCAGGGGTGAAATGCTCCTGGATCAGACTGGATCGTGCAATCCGATAGCGATTGTGGCAGGTGGTTCGGAGAACCAGTAGCAATGGCGGCACGAGGCTCCGCCCACCCAGTAAGTGTTGTTACTTCCTGCTTTTTTTTTATTGAAAAAGTTTTACAAGTACAAATTTTCCCATTCCCACCCCCCTTCCCTACCTAACCCTCCCCTGCTCCCATGAGTTCCCCAAGGTGAAATCCGTCCACATTATATCATACTTTACCACCCTTCTATTCTCCCCCCTGTGTACTATACATTTCCACATAACATTAAACTATTTTACCCCTATGTACTATACATTTCTTCACAACATTCAGCTAAAAACTATCTGATACTTCCTAGTTTGGTATTTATTCTGCACATAATCTATCCATTTCTTCCACTCCCGTGCATAAGTCTCTTGAGTCCGGTCTTTTAAATATGCTGATATCTTCGCCATTTCTGCAAAACTGGCCACCTTTAAAGTCCATTCTTGAATTGTAGGCATAACATCCCTTTTCCAATATTGACCAATCAATAACTTAGCTGCTGTCACCATATACAATATCAATTTTGTTTCGCCCACTGAAAAACCCTTAACTATACCCAGTAAAAACAATTGAGGATAAAGTTGGATTTTTTTCTTCAAAAATTTTGCATAACCCACCAAATTTTTATCCAGAAAGCCTTTACTTTCTTGCAGGTCCACCATATATGATAATATGTAGCATCTAAACAATCACATCTCCAGCATTTCGGTTGAACATTAGGATACATACACAACAATTTCTTAGGAAATTGTCCTAAAAGCACTTCCTGCTTTTTAAAGGTTAAAAAAGAGATTCTGATGATTGCGCGGCACAGCTGTGATCGTCAGAGCCTCTTTTTTACCTTTTAAAAGCATTTTTTAAGCAACCTATTTGCCCGAATAGGTTTTTTAAAAATGCTTTAAAAAAGTTTAAAAAAAAAGTTGGCCACGCCCACCCAGTCACATTACCTGCCCCCAGCAAGCCCCGCCCACAGAACTGGTAGTAACAAATTTTACATTTCACCACTGCAGTATTCCTCACGATCACGGGACTAAAACCTGGGTGCTTGGCAACTGGCGTGTCCATACGACTGTTGCAGTCGTGCGGTCTCCATTTGCAACTTTCCCACAATCAAAGTGAATGGGGGAAAAGCTGGATTCGCTGAACGACGGCACGATTCTCTTGATGCCGTCGGGGGGGGGGGAAGGGTCGTAAATTTGAGCGCGACTCACCTTAAAGACTTTTTTTTTTTTAATTTGATTTATATGCCGCCCTTCTCTGGAGACTCAGGGCGGCTTACAATGCGTTAAGCAATAGCCTTCATTCTTTTGTATATTTTATACAAAGTCAGCTTATTGCCCCCACAAACTGGGTCCTCATTTCACCTACCTTAGAAAGGATGGAAGGCTGAGTCAACCTTGAGCCTTGGAGAGATTCGAACCAGCAGAAATTGCAGGCAGCTGTGTTAATGACAGGGTGCACCAAACCACTGTACTATCAAGGCTCTTTCAAGGCAAGACTTCATGCCTAGCAACGAAAGTTTTGGTCCCGATTGTGGTAGTAAGGGGAGGACTGCTTCTACCGGCCATCCGTTGGAAGACGATTAACAAGCTTGAATTTACTCCGTAGGTCAGATGGGGTCCACTTGTTGTCAGAAGTCCCCCAAGAAGATCTTCACGGCATTATGAAAAACTGTTTCGCCCTGGTTAACAGTTCTGTATCTGAAGGGATGTCAGCTGCAATTTTAGAGGTACGGTAATTCTTCCTTACTTCTTGAAGGGGAGAACCATGTTGGGCATTCCTCTTGGAAACCTGTGTCCTCCTTCTGTTGATTTTCCTCAAAACTCTTGAAAGATGTAGAACATAGAACATTAGAGTTGGAAGGGACCTTGGAGGTATTCTAATCCAACTCCCTGCTCAAACAGGAGACCTTATACCATTGCAGACAAATGGTTATCCAACATTTATTTATTAGTTCAATTTATATGCCGCCCTTCTCCGAATGCACTTATAGCAATAGCCTTCATTCTTGTGTATATACCTGCTTATTAGGGCTTTTGGCCTCCCATAAGCGGTGTTTCTACAAAGTCATCTTATTGCCCCCACAATCTGGGTCCTCAATTTACCTACCTCAGAAGGATGGAAGGCTGAGTCAACCTTGAGCCTGGTGAGATTTGAACTCGCACTAATTACAGGCAGCTGTCAGCTAAGTGCTACATAACAGCACTTAGTCCGCTGCACCACCAAGGCTCTTTTACATCTTTTTAAAACCCTCCAGATGGAGCATCCACAACTTCTGGAGGCAAATTGTTCCACCGATTGATTGTTCTCAGTGTCAGGAAATGTCTCTAAGTTGCTTCTCTCCTTCATTAGTTTCCATCCGTTGCTTCTTTTCAGCCTTCAGGTGCTTTGGAGAATAGGTTGAACCCACCTCTTCTTTGGGGCAGCCCTTCAAATATTGGAAGACTGCTATTATGTCACCCCCCCCCCCCCAAACCTTCTCTTCATTAGACTAGATATACTCTTCCTTCAAACATTCATTGTATGGTTTAGCTTCCAAATCGGTCTTCAAACAGACAAAGCTTTTTTTTGTCAAACAGACAAAGCAGTTTGAACTGTTCTGTGAAATTGACCAATAATGTTGAGTTTGCACTCCCCTGTTTGGCCCGTTGACTTGGATCTTCATGGAGATCCAGAATACAAAGACACACATGCACACAGAGACAGACACACACAGGGGGAGAGGAAGAGGAAGAGAGAGGGAGAGGGACAGAGAAAGAGAGAAGGAGGAGGAGAGAGAGGAAAAAAAGAAAGAGAGAGAAAAAAGAGAGAAAAAGAAAGAGAGAAAGAGTGTGAGACAGAAAGAGAGAGAGAGAAAGAGGAGAGAAAGAGAGAGAATGAATGAGAATGAGAGAGAGAAAGAAAGAAAGAGGGAGAGAGAGAGAAAGAGAGAGAAAGAAAGAAAGTGAGAGAAAGAGAGGGAGAGAGAAAGGGAGAAAGAGAAAGAAAGAGAAAGAGGAGAGAGAAAGAGAGAGAAAGAGAGAGAGAAATAAAGGGAGAAAGAGAGAGAGAAAGCGAAAGAAAGAAAAAGAGAGAGAAAGAAAGAGAAAGGGAAAAAGAGAGAAAGAAAGAGCAAGAGAGAAAGAAAGAGCAAGAGAGAAAGAGAGAGAAGGTGAGAGAAAGGGAGAAAGGGAGAGAGAAAGAAAAAGAGAGGGGTGGAGAGAGAGAGAGAGAGAGAGAGAGAGAGAGAAACTGCAGAGGGGGAAACACAACTGAAAATTTTTGCTCTCTAATAAAACCCCCTGAATGAAGTCGACTGTTGTACTGTTTAAATCCACCCTATTATTAAAAGTCAGTTCTGATTTAGCCTGGCAATTACAACCAAGAGAGGCCAATTCTCCTTGGCTGATTTATCGGTTTCTTCTTCCTTTGAATTGTGGAATGGCTAAAGAGCTCACTGAACTGTAAACACCTCAAAGTTGGGGTGCCAGGAGAAAAGTTTTTAAAAACCAAGAAGAAGAAAGCAAATCATAAAAGAACATAAGTTTTCACTTTCCTTTTCACCATCTTCAAAAGGTCAGAAAACCTCTCTGGATTTCCTACCCGAAGAAGCTGGAAATCAAATTCAGGAAGGTTTGGACAACGTTAAAACCCCTTTGCGCTCAGCTCCCCTCTTTTTTTAAACAAGACCCCAAGGACCGGAAGCACAGTTTGGAAAGAAAAATAATTGCGACCACATAACCAGCTCCAAAGATTCTCCTGTGTAAATTATGGGTGGAGGGAGGGGGGAGATCAATGGAAACCAGCATTGAAATGCAATTCTGTTGGTGCTCCAAAGCCTTTTTTTTTTTTTTTTTAATTTAGCCCGTTTATTGCTGGATGGTTTGGCCTGAAATTGTAAAGTTTGAATTTTAGATGTTGCAGCAAGCCGAGGGAAGTTTGAGCTAGTTCACTTTTCTGGTTTATAGGATAACAGAGTTGGAAGGGACCTTGGAGGTCTTCTAGTCCAACCCCCTGCCCAGGCAGGAAACCCTACACCACTTCAGACAAATGGTTGTCCAACCTCTTCTTAAAAACTTCCACTGTTGAAGCATTCACAACTTCTGGAGGCAAGTTGTTCCATGGATTAATTGTTCTCACTGTCAGGAAATTCCTCCTTAGTTCTAAATTGCTTCTCTCCTTGATTAGTTTCCACCCATTGCTTCTTGTCCTGCCCTCAGATGCTTTGGAGAATAGCTTGACTCCCTCTTCTTTGGGGCACCCCCTGAGATATTGGAAGACTGCTATCATGTCTCCCTTGGTCCTTCTTTTCATTAAACTAGACATACCCAGTTCCTGCAACCGTTCTTCACATTTTAGTCTCCAGACCTTTGATCATTTTAGATAGATTCAGATTAACAAAGTTGGAAGGGACTTTGTAGGTCATTTAGTCCAACCCCCTGCCCAAGCAGGAGACCCTACACCATTTCTGACTGATGGCAGTCCAGTCTCTTCTTGAAAGCTTCCAGTGATGAAGCTCCCACTACTTCCAAAGGCAACTTCTGTTCCATCGAATGATTGTTCTCACTGTCAGAAAATTTCTCCTTATTTCCAGGTTGAATCTCTCCTTGATCTGCTTCGGGTGCTTTGGAAAATAGCTTGACCCCCTCCTCTCTGTGGCAGCCCCTCAAATATTGGAAGGCTGCTATCCTCTCTCCCCTGGTCCTCCTCTTTACTAGACTAGCCATGCCCAGTTCTTACAACTGCTCATCATATGTGTTAGCCTCCAGTCCCCTAAAATCATCTTTGTTGCTCTTCTCTGCACTCTTTCTAGAGTCTCTACTTCTTTTTTACATTGTGGTGACCAAAACTGAATGCAGGATTCCAAGTGTGGCCTTACCAAGGCCTTATAAAGTGGTATTAACACTTCATGTGATCTTGATGTTTTCTTTCTTGGGAAATCCAAGAGGATTTCCGAAAGAGGAAGAATAGCAAAACAAGAGAATAACAGAGTTGGAAGGGACCTTGGAGGTCTTCTAGTCCAACCCGTGCTCAAGTAAGGGAGACCCTATACTATTCCAGATACATGGCCGTCCAGTCTCTTCTTAGAAGCCTCCAATGATAGAGCAGCACCCACAACTTCTGGAGGCAAGCTGTTCCACTGGTTAATTGTTAATTGTCAGTGTCAGGAAATTTCAGGAGGTTGCTTCTCTCCTTGATTACTTTCCATCCATTGCTTCTTGTCCTGCCTTCTGGTGCTTTGGAGAATAGCTTGACTCCCACTTCTCTGTGTCAGTCCCTCAAATCCTGGAACACTGCTATCATGTCACCCCTAGTCCTTCTATTCATTAAACTAGACATACACAGTTCCTACAACTGTTCTTTTAGTTTCCAGCCCCCTAATCATCTCTGGGCTCTTTCCAGAGTCTCTACGTCTTTTTTTTACAATATGGTGAGATTAAGGGGAGACGTGACGTGACGATGAAAAGGCAGGCTGCTCTGTGTCTGCAGACTGCAAAATTGGGAAACTCTAAGCTTCCACAATTTATGAAAGGACCCTCTTTTCCCACTTTTAGATCTTCTCCAACCATCGGAGAAGCGAATTAGCATCGCAACTCGTAGACCCATCTGCAATGTCCATTGCCTCAATTGTTAGCAAGGAGGGAGAGATTTCCCTTCTTATGGAATGGAATGGAATGGAATGGAGTGGAGTGGAGTGGAGTGGAGAATGGAATGGAATGGAATGGAATGGAATGGAATGGAAGGGAAGGGAAGGGAAGGGAAGGGAAGGGAAGGGGAAGGGGAAGGGGAAGGGAAAGGAATGGAATGGAATGGAATGGAATAGAATAGAATAGAATAGAATAGAATAGAATAGAATAGAATAGAATAGAATAGAATAGAATAGAATAGAATAGAATAGAATAGAATAGAATAGAAAATGGAATGGAATGGAATAGAATAGAATAGAATAGAATAGAATAGAATAGAATAGAATAGAATAGAATAGAATAGAATAGAATAGAAGTGGTGGAGGAAGAAGAAGAGAGAATAGTGGAGGAGGAGGAGGAAGAAGAAGAAGGAAGAATAGAATAGAGGAGGAGGAGAGAAGAATAGAATAGAAGGAGAAGAATAGAATAGAGAATAGAATAGAATAGAATAGAATAGAATAGAATAGAATAGAATAGAATAGAATAGAATAGAATGGGAGGAAGAAGAAGAAGAGAAGAGAATAGAGAAGGAGAGAAGAGAAGGAGAAGAAGAGAATAGAGGAGGAGGAGGAAGAAGGAAGAATAGAATAGAGGAGAGAAGAATAGAATAGAAGGAGAAGAATAGAATAGAATAGAATAGAATAGAATAGAATAGAATAGAATAGAATAGAATAGAATAGAATAGAATAGAATAGAATCTGGAAGGGACCTTGGAGGTCTTCTAGTCCAGCCCCCTGCTCTGGCTGGAGATCCTATACCAGAGGCCTTCAAACTTGGCAGCTTTAAGACTTGTGGACTTCAACGCCAGCTATGCTGGCTGGAGAATTCTGGGAGTTGAAGTCCACAAGTCTTAAAGCTGCCAAGTATGAAGACCTCTGCCTTATACCATCTCAGACAAGTGACTGTCCAGTCTCTTAAAACCCTCCAGTGATGGAGCACCCATAATTTCTGTCCCACTGGTTAATTGTCCTCACGGTTAGGAAGTTTCTCCTTAATTCCAGGTTGCTTCTCTCCTTGATTAATTTCCACCCATTGCTTCTTGTCCTGCCTTCAGGTGCTTTGGAGAATAGCTTGACTCCCTGTTCTTTGTGGCAGCCCCTCAAATACTGGAACACTGCTATCATATCTCCCCTAGTCCTTCTTTTCAGTAAACTAGACATACCCAGTTCCTGCAACCGTTCTTCGTATGTTTTAGCCTCCAGGCCTTTGATCATCTTAGTTGCTCTTCTCTGAACTTTTTTCCAAAGTCTACTTGTGTCTAATTATTTTCCACCTGCCTGAGTGTAGGGACATCAGGGTAGGATGTTTCTTTATAGGTCTGCCTTCGTTTTAATTTTGCCCAGTTTCTCTTAGACAATCTGGCTGACTGGGACAATAAAGCATCTCCTCAGAAAGACCAAAGAAAGCATGCAGCGAAGGCAGGGGCTGTTTTAATTAGACCCCGTTCTCCTATCTGGCCAAACTCAGAAACGCCATCTGTCAAATGCCCATTTCATTAACCAAGTCTGCAGTTTGATCTGGAAGGATGTAAATGGAACTGCAGACCAGGGGGAGTCTGGATGAAAAAAATAAATAAATAAGTGCTCCTTTGAACCCTTTTGATTAAAAAGAAGGAAGGGAAAATATAGGATATTTCAGGCCATATTTATCCAGCTTCTAGAGAATGGATTTATCTAAATGTAAAAGAGTGGGACTCAGTGGCTAAGACGCTGAGCTTGTCAATCGAAAGGTCGGCAGTTCAGCGGTTCGAATCCCGAGTGCCGCGTAACGGGGTGAGCTCCTGTGACTTGTCCCAGCTTCTGCCAACCTAGCAGTTCGAAAGCACGTAAAAAAATGCAAGTAGAAAAAATAGGGACCACCTTTGGTGGGAAGGGAACAGCGTTCCGTGCGCCTTTGGCGTTGAGTCATGCCGGCCACATGACCACGGAGACGTCTTCGGACAGCGCTGGCTCTTCGGCTTTGAAACGGAGATGAGCACCGCCCCCTAGAGTCAGGAACAACCAGCATGTATGTGCGAGGGAAACCTTTACTTTTACAAAGAGTGGATGCACAGTGGTTAGAGTGCAGTACTGCAGTCTACTTCAGCTGACTGCTAGTTGCAGTTCAGCAGTTCGAATCTCACCGGCTCAAGATTGACTCAACCACCCTCCCTCCCTCCCTCCCTTTCTTCCATGGTGCACAGTGGTTAGAATGCATTATTGCAGGCAAATTCTGCCCACTGCCAAGAGTTCAATTCTGAACCGGCTCAAGATTGACTCAGCCTTCCGTCCTTCCGAGGTGGGTAAAATGAGGACCCAGATTGTTGGGGGCAAGAGGCTGACTCTGTAAACCGTTTAGAGAGGGCTGTAAAAGCACTGTGAAGTGGTATATAAGTCTAAGTGCTATTGCTAAAGCCCATTGGAGAGAAAGTTTGAACATGAGTCAAGTAGTATTTCTGATAATAATAACAGCACCCTAGATTCTTGGGAAGAACTTGATGTATATGGAGGCCAACACCAGCTAAAGAACTGGCAGTTGTGACTTTACATTGTGGTGAACAAATGTCAGGACTCAAGAACCAAGAAACACGTAGAGTTTCTGCTGATCAGTTTCCTTTATGTTCTTCACCGTCAGACAGAATCTTGCCAGACTAAAGCGATTCTTCCCACCATTAAAGATAGGATTAACAGGTTAACAGAGTTGGAAGGGACCTTGTAGGTCATCTAGTCCACCCCCCCACCCAAGCAGCGTTTCTGACAGATGGCAGTCCAGTCTCTTCTTGAAAGCCACCAATGATGAAGCTCCCACAACTTCTGAAGGCTCAGTTGATTGCTCTCACTGTCAAAAAATTCCTCCTTATTTCCAGGTTGAATCTTTCCTTGATCAGTTTCCATCCATTATTCTTTGTCTGGCCTTCAGGTGCTTTGGGAAATAGCTAAACCCCTTCCTCTCTGTGGCAGCCCCTCCAATATTGGAATATATGCTCTGAGAACTTCTAGAGAAGAGCCCTCTCAACTCTCTTCCTCCCAACCAAACTCTCTAAACTTGGCCATCTCTTAGTCCTCCACAAGGCAGCCCCTCCCTCCTGGGAATCCAGACTTCATTCCACCACATCTGATAAATTTTGCAGAATTAGAAGTGTTCCGTCTTTATAATTGGCCCCAGGATTTAATATTTGCTCAAGAGTGGAAGGAACAAGGAGGAGAAAAATATCAGTACACCCTTCTAAAAAGGGTGAACACCTTGTCAGCTGTCACATTGTAGTGCATCCTAATCACAGGTATTTTTAATCACACAGTCACCTTGCTCAAGGAAAGGACAACTGCCTTAAAAGGCCCAGGCCCAATTGCGTACTGCATAATCCATTCAGGTAGGTTTGGTTGGTACAAAGCCAAGCATTCGCCTCCTGCCTTCACCATCTGCCACCATCGTTCCTGCTGATGTAGTAGCAGGATGTGGGCGTGCATATATGAAAGTTCAACAAATGAGTTGGATACAGATTCAAATTAATAGAGGTGGAAGGGACCTTGTAGGTCATCTAGTCCAACCCCCTGCCCAAGCAGGAGACCCTATGCCATTTCTGACAGATGGCAGCCCAGTCTCTTCTTGAAAGCTTCCAGGGATGAAGCTCCCACAACTTCCGAAGGTTGATTAAATTAATGAGTTAATCTTAATCTTTTTGGATTAAGGTACCTTTTTTCTCTGAAAACAATCTCTCACCCCAAAAGAGCTGATAATTTCAGCTCCCCTCTCTCAAGAGATCTTAATACAGGTAGTCCTTGACTTCCAACAGTTCATTTAGGAGCCGAAGTTACAACATCACTGACTTATGACCGTTTTTCCCCCCACCCACCCTTACGACCTACAGCATCCCCATGGTCAAGTGATCAAAATTCGAACACTTTGGCAATTGGCTCTTATTTGTGATTTGTCCCAGGGTCATGCAATCCCCTTTTTGTTGACTTCCTAACAAGCAAAATCCATGGGGAAGCTTAAGGTTCACTTAACAAGCACGCTACTAATTGAACCCACATCAGACTTATCTGCAAGGTCTCAGTTGTACCAAATGTGAGCCCTGTCTTTTCTGTGTTACAGGCGATGGATTTAAGTGTCCCCGTGCTGGCAAGGAATATTCCAGGAAACGCTGCTATAATTGTACACCAAACAACTGGACTATTATATATGACCCCCCAGGTAATAATTAAGTTAAAACATGCTGAGACCTAGGTAGGTCTGTCTATCTGTCTTTCTATCTCTATCATCTATCTGTATCTATCTATCTATCTATCTATCTATCTATCTATCTATCTATCTATCTAATCATCTATCTATCATCTAGACTCTCTCTCTCTCTCTCCTATTATCTACCTACCTACCTACCTACCTACCTACCGACCGACCTACTTATCTATCTATCTATCTATCTATCTATCTATCTATCTATCTATCTATCTAATCATCTATCTATCATCTGTCCATCTCTATCAGCTACCTACCTACCTACTTATCTATCTATCTGTCTATCTAATCATTTATCTATCATCTATACATCTCACTCTCTCCTATCATCTACCTACCTATGTATCTATCTATCTAATCATCTATCTATCATCTATCCATCTCTCTCTCTGCTATCTATCATCTACCTACTTACCTACCTACTTATCTATCTATCTATCTATCTATCTATCTATCTATCAATCAAATCATCTATCATCTATCCATCTCTATCTATCAGCTACCTACCTACCTACTTATCTATCTATCTAATCAGCTATATCAGCTATACATCTCACTCTCTCTCCTATCATCTACCTACCTGTATATCTATCTATCTAATCATCTATCTATCATCTATCCATCTCTCTCTGCTATCTATCATCTACCTACCTACCTATCTACCTACCTATCTATCTATCTATCTATCTAATCATCTATCATCTATCCATCTCTATCTATCAGCTACCTACCTACCTACCTACCTACTTATCTATCTATCTAATCAGCTATATCAGCTATACATCTCACTCTCTCTCCTATCATCAACCTACCTATGTATCTATCTATCTAATCATCTATCTATCATCTATCCATCTCTCTCTCCTATCTATCATCTACCTACCTACCTACCTATCTAATCATCTATCTATCATCTATCCATCTCTCTCTCCTATCTATCATCTACCTACCTACATACATACCTATCTACCTACCTATCTAATCAACTATCTATCATCTATCCATCTCTCTCTCTATCTACCTACCTACCTACCTACCTACCTATCTGTACATCTATCTATCTATCTATCTATCTATCTATCTATCTATCTATCTATCTATCTAATCATCTATGCCTCTCTCTCTCTCTCCTATCTTTATTCTATCTCAGTTGTCTTGTGAATGAAATAATTTCATATTGGGAGCTGTCCATGACTCACGGTGCTGAAAGCCGACTTGGAGGTTAAGCTTTCAATTGGGACCTAATACTGCCTCTCCTCCTGCCCCTGGGGAGCCCGCAGGATGTGTCACCTCCCAGATAATTTATAGCTCCACTACCATAATGAAAACCTTGATCTTATTTGTGTTAAGCTTTCTGAACCGTTTGTGGCACCCGGGTCACAGCTGTGAAAGTGCCTAACCACTGAGATTTTAAGTCCTCTGTATGTACGCTGCCGTGAAGGTTCACCCCATCTCCTAATTAACCAGAGTGTGTTATTAAAACTCAGAAAGGAGGGTCTGGTGGGGGGAGGGAGGTATTACGGGGGAATTAATCCTGTTGATCCCATAAATTAGATTTCAGTTCTCCATCAATAATCAGGTACGTGCAATAACGCTACTCTTTTAAAGAATAAAAATGCGGACCAAGATTAAATAAAACCATCAAGTGGAAAATACATTTTCTCCTTAAGCCTTTTTTTTTTAAGCATGATGAATGCTGTTAAGTATAGTCGGAAGTTAGATGTTCCTTTTTCATTAGTCTTTGATGTAACTACACCCCTTCTGGAAAACAAATTGGAGGAAAATGTTGCGCTTAACCTGTTCTTCCCCGAAGTCAGTTGTTTCCCACAGGGTTCAAGAATGAATCTTTTTGCTATAAGTTACAGCAGGTTTCTCTTGATTCTGAACATTATTATGTTGTTTTTAAGGTGGCCATGGGGTCTCAGGGATGAAGAGAGAAAACAATATCTCACTTCAAGTTTTGAATTGTTTTGGTGTTTTTTTTTTTTGTTTTTTTTTTTGCAAATTGTCTTGGGAGTTGTGTTGCTCCTGATCTGTCTTGTGATCAAAGTTGACATTGGGTAAGATGGTGAGGTTCAAGAACCTTTTGAGAATTTTAGACAGGGGGGGTATGATCAATGCCCCCTCCCGCCAAGATCCACTATTAACAGCTAAGAATTCTCTTTTGAGAGAGAGAGAGAGAGAGAGAAAGAGAATGAGAGAGAATGAGAGAGAGAAAAGGAGAGAGAGAGAGAGAGAGAAAGAAAGAGGAGAGAGAAAAGGAGATAGAGAACAAGAGAAAAAAGGAGAGAGAAAGAGAAGGGGAGAGAAGAGAAAGAAAGAGGAGAGAAAAAAGAACAAGAAAGAGAATGAGAGAGAAAAGGAGAGAGAAAGAGAAGGAGAGAAAAAAGGAGAACAAGAAAGAAGGAGAAAGAGAAAGAGAAGGAGAGAATGAGAGAATGAGAGAGAGAAAAGGAGAAGAGAAAGAGAAGGAGAGAGAGGGAGAAGAGAAAGAAAGAGGAGAGAGAAAAGGAAAGAGAATGAGAGAATGAGAGAGAAAAGGAGAGAGAAAGAAGGAGAGAAAGAGAAAGAGGAGAGAGAAAAGGAGAAAGAGAATGAGAGAGAGGAGAGAGAGAGAGGGAGAAGAGAAAGAAAGGAGAGAGAAAAGGAAAGAATGAGAATGAGAGAAAAGGAGACAGAAAGGAGAGAAAGAGAAAAGGAGAAAGAAAGAGAGAATGAGAGAGAGGAGAGAGAAAGAGAAGGAGAGAGAGGGGGAGAAGAGAAAGAAAGAGGAGAGAGAAAAAGAAAGAGAATGAGAGAGTGAGAGAGAAAAGGAGAGAGAAAGAGAAGGAAAGAGAGAGAAAGAGAGAGAGAAGACAGACAGACAGAGACTTTGGTCTCTTTGCTTCCTTTCCTCCATTCTGTCATCAGCCAAAAGAAGTGGAAGAAATAATAACACCAATAGAGGGGAATATTGGTGCTCTCTGAGCTGGTTTGTTCTCCTGCAGATGTTCATGACCCAACTTGATTACATCCTGAGTGCTAGAAGGGAGTGGGCTTTAGGGATTAGAGGAGGAGGAAGAGGAGGAAGACTGTGAGGTCCTTGATGCTCTCCGAGCTTGGTTGTTTTCCTGCCAATATGTCATGATCCAACTAAGGAACATTACCAGTGTTGTTACCTGATGATGTTAACTAGTTGGGTCAGGAAGAAAACCACTAATCTCAGAGAACATCGAACTCTTATTTTGGGTTTTGGAAAACCATCTTGGGCAATCTTCTGGTAGAACATGAGTCTGGCATCTGCTTCCTAATCTGGTGCACCCTTGAAAACAGGGCAGAGAGCTTTCTTAGGAACTTCTGAGAAGTACCGCCATTATTCGTATGGACTACTGTAATGCTCTCTACATGGGGCTCCCCTTGAAAAGTACCCGGAGGCTCCAATTGGTCCAGAATGTAGCCGCGCGGGTGATTATGGGCGCAGCTCGTTGCGCCCATGTAACACCTCTCCTACGCGAGCTGCACTGGCTCCCGGTGGTCTTCCGGGTGTGATTCAAGGTGTTAGTTATCACCTTTAAAGCGCTCCATGGCTTAGGACCTGGGTACCTACGAGACCGTCTTTTGCCACCAATAGCCTCCCACCAACCAGTTCGTTCTCACAGGGAGGGACTACTCAGGGTACCGTCAGTCAAATTATGCCGACTGGCGACTCCCAGGGGGAGGGCCTTCTCTGTGGGGGCTCCAACCCTTTGGAATGAACTGCCCCCGGACATACGGAATATCCCTGATCTCCGTGCTTTCCGCCGTGCCCTCAAGACCTTGATGTTCCAACAGGCGGGGCTAAACATATGAACATGTGAATGTTTTTTAAATGTGATCTAATTCTGGGTTTTATTTAATTGACCAAACTAAGTAATAATTTTAATTAGCAATTTTATGATGTTTGTGTGTCTATATTTTTCTTGACTGTACACCGCCTTGAGTCCTACGGGAGAAAGGCGGTATAGAAATATAATAAATAAATAAATAATAAATAAATAAATTCGTCATAGAACACTACTAATAATGGCCCACTCCCTACCCTTCCTTTTCAGGAATTTGTCCAGCTGGCCAAAACTTTGATGAAGGACCCAGTTCTGTACAGAGAGATTGTAAGAAAGGCACATGAATATGTCCTGAAGCACCATTCGTGGGAGAAAGAAAGGAAGGTCTATCAGAACCTTGTTTTGAGATTTTATGAATGTTCTTGTACCAAAGAACCATGAGTCGCCAACCATCGTGGTCAACCAGGTTTTCTTCATCTTAATCATTTGATTTCTCTTCATTCATGTTAATGTTATTGTCAGGGTTGCAAGTAACACACCGAACAAAAGTTATTACTGTTGTGATTTTGTAGAGTTTGTTCTCCTTCAGAGTCAAAATGCATATACCGGTAGTAGATGTCTACAGCCTGACAGCCTCCAGGAGCATGGGACTTCTGTTCCCATAATGCCGTACCAGTCATTACCAAAGGACTATGGGAACTTGAACTCAAACACATTACAGAAGCCCAAGTTGAAAAAAATCCTAAATATACAATCAATCTAACCTTTATTGTGGTCCGGAAACACTTTATAGATTTTTTTTTTTTTTGCATGAAGCATAAGAAATTGAACATGATTTGTGGTTGGGATGATCAGAAGGGATAGATTATAGGAAAAAATAGTTATGCTGTAGCCCACAGAGCCAGGGGTTCATTTAGAATTGTTTTTATAACAGGTGTATTAAAGAAAATTGGAAATTATTTCTATATATTTTTGTCCTCTCTTTGCTTTTCCACTTTTAGTCGTTTCTTTGATCTATTCTTCCTTCCTTCCATTCCTCCTTCCCTCCATTCCTTCCTTCCCTCTCCCATTCTTTCTTTCTTTCTGTCTGTCTGTCCATCTATGCATCCATCCATCATCTATCTATCTATCATCTATCTATCTATCTATCTATCTATCTATCTATCTATCTATCTATCATCTATCTTAGTTCCCATTGCTTTTTATCCTCTTTTTTAAAAAAATTCTTAATAATTTCTATGCATCAAAATTGCATGCACATCATGCATTAAATAAAATAAATCTGTCTGAATGGCAGTGCACGGTTGAGGTTATGGTAATAAACAATGAATATCTGCATTGTTTGGGGTAATTTCCTCTGCATCTGTACATGGATACACAGATACTCAAATTAGGCAGAGGTGGGTTTCAGCAGGTTCTGACCAGTTCTGGAGAACCGGTAGCGGAACTTCTGAGTAGTTTGGAGAACCGATAGTAAAAATTCTGACTGGCCCCGCCCCCATCTATTCTCTGCCTCCAGAGTCCCAGCTGATCGGGAGGAAATGGGAATTTTGCAGTAACCTTCCTCTGAAGTAGAGACGGAATGGAGATTGATTGATTGATTGATTGATTGATTTGATTTATATGCCGCCCTTCTCCGGAGACTCAGGGTGGCTTACAATGCGTTAAGCAATAGCCTTCATACTTTTGTATATACCTGCTTAGTAGGGCTTTCGGCCCCCCCTAAGCGGTGTTCTTTTTTATACAAAGTCAGCTTATTGCCCCCCACAATCCGGGTCCTCATTTTACCTGCCTCGAAAGGATGGAAGGCTGAGTCAACCTTGAGCCTGGTGAGATTTGAACTTGCAGTAATTGCAGGCAGCTGGTGCTAGTTAACAGCACTTAGTCTGCTGCGCCACCAAGGCTCTAAGGATCTCCACCAAGGATCTCTAAAAGGATATTTTATAGTATCCTTCCCCTGCCATGCCCACCAAGCCACGCCCACCAAGCCACACCCACAGAACCGGTAGTAAAAAAATTTGAAACCCACCACTGCAATTAGGGATATCTAGAACATCATATGAAGCCCTATCTAGAATTAAGCACCAACCCCACCCCCAAATTATTTGACTCTTTGTTGCTATGGATTCCCAGCTTTCACCCAACTCCCGAAGAGCAAAACTCAAATTTGAACCTAGTCAGCCACTTTTTAAATCTGCAGCTGTTTCCACGAGGAAAGAAAGAAAAACGACAACTTTAAAAGGGTTTTCAAAAAACAAAAACAAAAAAAGAGAGTTGCTTTTCTCATTCCCAAAGACCGGGGATGAAAAAAAAATTTAATTTCCTCTTCTTGTCAGCTGCAGTTGCAGAATTACACACACACACAAGCACACTCACACACTCGGTTCCCTGCGGTTGGTAACTGCATTTTTTTAAAAAAATTAAAAAAAAAATGAATTGGGCTCTATTGGTCCAAAACAGCCAATAAAAAAGACGAATCCATCTCGAAAAGCAAAAGTAGATAAATGCTACCTATCGGAGTCCCTCTTTTAATGATCTTACATAGCATAGCAAGAATTCTGGCTGGGGGTGGAGAGGTGAAAATAACTCAAATCCATCTGTTGAGCGAAGATCATCTTCAGATCGAGTGATTTGATTTATTTATAAATTCCCAGGGAACGGTATAGACAACCTCCAAATAAAACAGTCCTTTGGCTGCGTTTCCTTAAGCGATGCTCTTCTTTCTTTGCAAGTTCCTTTGTATTGGTTACGTAGAGCGATTTCGGCTCTTCGGTGTATTATTCTCGACTTCTTAAATCCCTTAGTCATTACTGTAGTTCGATAGGCGTTGGTAAGATTTGTCTCTCACCCGCCTCCCCATCAAAAAAAAAAAAAAAAGCAATTAAAGGAAGATCTTGCGGCCCATAAATCTTAGCGCAAGCGTGATTCATTTTTCATTCACGGTAATACTGGGGGGAAGTTTACGCTTAGAAGTTTCTGGAGTTTGGTTTTTCTTTTAACTTTACTTTACTTTTACTTTTATTTGATTTCTATACCGCCCTTCTCCCGAAGGACTCAGGGCGGTGAACAGCCAACAATAAAATACATACATACAAATTTTAAAAAGCAGAGATGAAATCAAATTAAATAGTTTGGCCCAGACAGTTTTAAAACCCAATCAATTTAAAACAAATTTAAACTTTGAATATTAAAAATACTAAAAAATATTAAAAATGTTTAAAAAGAGGGAGAAAGTTAGGCCAGGCCCGCCTGGTGGAATAAAAAGGTCTTGAGAGCGCGGTGGAAGGTGCGCAGATCCGGGATCCTCCGTATCTCCGGGGGGAGCTCATTCCAGATAGTAGGTGCCCCCAAAGAGAAGGCTCTCTCCCCTGGGGGCCGACAGTCGACATTGTTTGGCTGACGAAACCACCAAACTGTGGTTTTTGGGTTTTTTTGGGGGGGGGGATGTTGCTTCAATGAAACTCCGCTGATCTTGGCTTGGTTTCATCTGAGCCATCCTGGGCCTTGCGTGTTTGAATATTCGTTAGACTATGCTAACGAACAGAAGGATTAGCGGGTGACGTGATAAGCTGTCTTCCACAGGGGTGAAATGTAAAATTTGTTACTACCGGTTCTGTGGGCGTGGCTTGGTGGTGGGGGGCGTGGGGGTAATGTGACTGGGTGGGCATGGCCAACTTTTTTTTTTTTTAAACTTTTCATAAGCATTTTTTCTAATGCTTTGAAAAGCCTCTCTGACAATCAGGCAACTCAGCTGGGATCGTCAGAGACTTTTCAAAGCATTTTTTTTTTTTTACCACCTCTTCGGCCAAGAGGTTGCAGAAAAAAATGCTTTGAAAAGCCTCTGAGGATCCCAGCTGAGCCACGTGATCATCAGAGGCTTTTTTTTTAACTTTTAAAAGCATTTTTTTTGTCGGAAGAGGTTGTAGGTCGTAAATCGAGGACTACCTGTATTCTGTGTTTCTGCAGTTCTTCTCTAGGCTGGTTTTTCCAGTTGGACTACAGCTTCTATCTTCCATAGTGAGTAATGGTTATGTCGGCAGGGAGGAAACTGCTGTGTACAATCCAAAAAGTCAGTCTTTGATGTGAAATGCCATCTATCTATATATCTTTATCTCTATCTCTATATCTATCTATCTATCTATCTATCTATCTATCTATCTATCTATCTATCTATTATCTTTATCTCTATCTATATATCTATTTCTCTATATATCTTATCTATATATCTATCTCTATATATCTATTTATATATCTCTATCTCTCTATATTTATATATCTCTATCGCTATCTCTATCTCTATCTCTCTATCTATTTCTCTATCATCTATCTATCTTTCTATCATCTTTCTATCATTTATCCATCTTTCTATCTATCTTTCTATCATCTATCATCCATCATCTATCTATCATCTATCAATCTATCTTTCTATCTATCTATCTATCTATCTATCTATCTATCTATCTATCTCCCGCGTAAAATTGGAAGTGTCTCATTCGTCATCTTCAGGCTGGTGTTTTTGGCTTCGTGCTTCTAGGAGAAGATGACAAATGAAACTTCGTCAAAACATCGCCAAGACACTTCCAGTTTTACGTGGGAGAAAACCCGAATAACCAAAGACCTACATACAAACACCCGCGAAAACCTCAGGAAACAAATTACATATATCTCCCTCCCTCCCTCTCTCTCTCTCTCTCTCTCTCTCTCTCTCCCCCTCCCTCCCTCTCTCTCTTTCTATGTTCCTGGTGTAAAATGTTTTAAATAAATAGAATAAAATTATGTATTTAAATTCCACCTCACCCCAAAGAGCGACCTTGAGGCAGGGCTGAAGTTAGAGCTGCCCCCCCTCCCCCTCTGACACACATACATTTTTCAAGCTTGTTTTGTCTGCTGCAAAAATTACCATTCCGGCTTGTTTGTCAGTCCACGGAGTCCTCCTTTGCTCCTCCTATTTTTAGCAAGGCCAAAAGCTCTCATGGTGCTATAATTATCCCAATCAAATCCATCAAGCTGGGAGGGGAAAAAAAAAACCTTACTCCATTGCATTTCTGCAAATCAGATCCAGGTGGACGTGATGGTTTTTTTCTCCCTGGTGGGGGAGGGGGGGAAGGAAAGAAATTGCCAAATGCTTTTTGGGGTAGGTAATTTGCGGGTTTTGCCAGAAGTGGGAGAAAGAGCATTATTTCTGGGGAATTGGTTGTTCCTCCATACAAAAATTTTGGGCTATGAGAGAGGGACTGGCTCAAAGTCACCCAGACAGCTTTCATGCCTAAGGAGGAACTAGAACTCACAATCTCCTGGTGATTGGCCCAAAGTTACCCAGCTGGCTTTCACGCCTAAAATGGGATTAAAACTCACAGTCTTCTGGTGATCAGCCCAAACTCACCATCGGGTTTTTGTGCCCAAGGAGGGACTAGAATTCACAATCTCCGGATGATTGGCCCAAAGTCACCCAGCTGGCTTTCATGTCTAAGGCGGGACTAGAACTCACAGAGTCCTGGTGATTGGCCCAAAATCACCCAGACAACTTTCATGCCTAAGGCGGAACTATAACTCCCAGATTACTGGTGATTGGCCCAGAATCACCCAGACAACTTTCATGCCTAAAGTGGGACTAAAACTCCCAGACTCCCGGTGATTGGCTTTCGTGCCCAAGGCAGGACTAGAACGCACAATCTCCGACCCAAAGTCGCCCGCCCTGTTTCATGCCCAAAACGGGATTGGCACTCAGTCCTTAACTGGGTGCAAACTGGAACTCATTAACCCTACATCCTGCAAGCCGCAAGCCCAGGGAGAGTTGGCATCCAGCGAGTCACCCAGAGAGCGAAACGAAAGCCAGTTTCTCTTTTTTAACACCCCGGCCTTCCGAATGCCACTCCCCGCCTGCCGAAAGGAATTTCAAAACTGGCAAATCTTCAGCGTCTCCGAGGCACTCTTTGGCTGCAGCCATAGAAACGGTGAGTAGCAAAAACGCCGAGAAATGTAGCTTGTAGGTCGGGTGTTGTTGTGGAAAGGACATTCCATCCTCCCCAGGGGACTCTGCTTGGAGACCATATGTTCCTCCTTCAGCTGCATCCAAATGAAACTAGGAGGCGCCCATTCTCGATTCATAATTTAGCATCGTAGGACATAACGAACATCATTTGGTTAGGCTAAGGCGTATTATGCGGCAGCCTTCTTGCTTGCAAGCGTGTTTTTTTTTTTTTTAATCGCTCTTCCCTCTGTTGACGAGAGCACATGCCTCGTTTGATGGGTACTATTTTGGGAAGCTGCAGAAGCCCAATGTACAGCAGAGCACAAATGGAGGAGGTGAGAGCTTCAACCAGGTGGCTAATTAATGGCTGCTGTCCAAATTAAGTAACGCTCCGATGGTTATTATTATTATTTTTTTTAATAATAATCCAGGCAGCCTATTTTTGGAATTCTTTTTAAATCTGTGGTTTGAAATGCAGGGGAAGGAGACGGTGAACATCCGCCCAAGAGATGAATAATTTCTGGCGCTTATGAAAGGGCGATTTTTCATTCTCTTTTCTTTTTCTCCCTTCTCTCCATCTTATCTTTTCTGCAAAAGGAGGACAGGCCTCTCCGTAGAACAACTAAGTGACATGTCAAGCTGCTTTCTTGAAGAGGGGGTTTGGATTTATACTGCTGCAAGGGAGGATAGCCATTAAGCTGAGAGTTTAAGGGTTTATCCCGGCAAGATTCTGTCTATTGTGTGTAAGGAAAGCAAAAACTAGACACCTGAATTTTCTATGTCAGTGATGGCTAACCTTTTTGCATTGTGTGCCAGGAGGTGGGGCTGGGGGGGGTCACGCACACGTGCCCACACCCATAATTCTATGTGCCCTGCTCCCGTGCATAAGCATATGACAACCCCCCCCTCCCTCCACTCCTGGCACACAATGGCCCGGTAGATCCGTTTTTCTTTCTCATCTGGCTCCAGGGCCTCTCTAGGAGTCTGGGAAGGGTGAAAACAGCCTTCCCCACTCTCCTGGAGGTCTTCTGGAGGCCGAAAACAGCCTGTTTGACAAGTTCTGGTGGGACGGGAAGGCCCGTTTTTTACTGTCCCCAGCCTCTAGGGCCTTTCTAGGAGTCTGGGGAGGGTGAAAACGCCTTCCCCACCCCCGAAAGTCCTCCAAATGCCAAAATGGCCCGTTTGCCAACTTCCGGTGGGACTGGAAGTTGTCAAATGGGCTGTTTTCGGCCTGTGAGGAAGGCCGTTTTCACCCTCCCCAGACTCCTAGAGAGGCCCTGAAGCCAGGTGAGAAATAAAAATGGGCCTTTCCCACCCACCCCTAGGCCCTCCAGAGGCAGGAAACAGGCTGTTTCCCTACTTCTGGTGGGGCCAGAAGACCCAAAAATCAACTGGCCGGCACGCACATGCGCGCCGGAGCTGGGCTCACATGCCCACTGATGCGTGCCATAGGTTCGCCATTACAGTTCTATGTCATTCGTAGGCTTTTCCCAACACTCCTTCATGTGTACTGTTCTAACCTAGGCTTCCTTAGAAAGCAAACAGCACAAACTTAGTCCCGGCAAACCTCTTTAATTCATTGAGCTGTAAATTATTTTCATTTACAGTCCGCAAGGCTTGATAAACAGTCTTTCAGGGGAAGGTTATCAACCCCCACCTATCTCACGTGGAACGCTGCCAGAGAGCTAATTTCGAGATGCAGGGCAAGGCCAAACTTGGCACAGAGTCACAAACAGAAGTTTCAAATCTTGAATCGGCCTGATGAGCTAATTGCTTCCTGCAAAAGCTCACGTCCTGTTCACTTCTCTTTTATGTCTTAAGGGAGGGCCCAATCACCTCCAAGCCTTACTTCCAAGTCGACCCTGTTTCCTTAATTGTTCCTGTCTCCTGGCAGCTCTGCGCATGCACACACTGGGAACGGGCTCCCGCTGTTCTTCTGCCTCTCTGATGTCAGACTCCAGAGGCAGCAAAGAACTACCAGATGGCCTTGGCCCCCTCTCTGAGTGTTGGGGGCCAAGGCCATCTTCAGAGCCCTCATCCGAGCCTTCCCCAGACTCCAGGACTGGCCCACGTTCCTTCCAAACCTCCTCACTGTCCGAATCTGCTGGCCGCTGGCGGGCCACAACATGTACAGTTCCATAACGCAACCACAAACACAAAGAGGTGTTGTTTTAATACAAAGCGTTTCGTGACTGGTGACTTTTCCCTGCATTCATCCCGGCGCACAATCCCAATAAATTACAACACCCAGTCTAACGTTTAATTGTAGGGGATATTTAAATCTTGTCAATTAAGGGCTTTGCAAATTACCAGCTTCATGGTGGTTACCTTATTTCTCCTCCCTCGAGAAGTTGGTCACGATCAATAAATTAAAGAAAGGCCGTCTTTCGCCTCCCTTTTGATGAAAAGAGAGAGCGAGAGAGAAAACGATAGCTCGGTTGTTTATTACCCTTATTACATTATCTGTGGCAGCCAGGCAGAGAGGAGGAAAGGAGCGAGCAAAGTGTCAGGATGCTCCGAAATTTAATGAAGTGGTTCCAAATATTAATAGAGCGACTGAATAATGGAAGTGCACATTTTTCGGAGTCCTCTGACAATAACTATAAGGAGGCCTCCCGGAAGCCGGAGAGATGGAGATTGGCAATGAGAAAGTGCCACTCTGGCGTATTGCAAGACCAGGAATATATTTACCAGGGGTAAATGGGGATATTTGTTTAAATTCGGTCATTCTACAAGTCTAGGAAGGGAAGAAGGTGGGACAACGGTTGCTTTCGATCCTTCACGATGGGCAATCTGGTTTTCACTTGCTGGGAGAAACTTGACACCAGCCGGTCCTTAATTGGTGGGATTTTTGTGAAGGCAAGGCAAGAATTTGGAATTGACTGGATACCAAACCTGGGGAACAGATCTAGGATGGATTTTTCAAGGCTCAGGGGCTCATTCTGAAGGTATGGCAGTTTCGTGTAAAGTCACCTTGTGGTCCAAAGTCACCTTGTAGGAGAAATGGCATAAATATTTGAAAGAATAGAATAGAATAGAATAGAATAGAATAGAATAGAATAGAATAGAATAGAATAGAATAGAATAGATTTTTCTTCTTACAAAGTAGAATACAATGGGACTGGACGACTGGACTGGACTGGACTGGACTGGACTGGACTGGACTAGAATAGAATAGACTAGACTAGGGAATGAAATGAAATGAAATGAAATAATGAAATAAAAGAATAGAACAGAACAGAACAGAATAAAGGAGTTGCAAGGAAGGGACCTTGGAGGTCTTCTAGTCCAACCCCCTGCTTAAGCAGGAAACCCTACACCATTTCAGAAAAATGATTATCCAACATCTTCTTAAAAACTTTCAGTGTTGGATCATTCACAACTGGAATGGAATGGAATGGGATGGAACGGAACAACAGAACAGAATAACCAAGTTGGAAGGAACCTTGGAGGTCTTCTAGTCCAACCTTCTGCCTAGGCAGGAAACCCTATACCACTTCAGACAAATGGTTATCCAATCTCTTCTTAAAAACTTCCAGTGTTGAAGCATTCACAACTTCTGGAGGCAAGTTGTTCCACTGACAAATTGTTCTAACTGTCAGGAAATTTCTCCTTGAAATGAATGGATGGATGGATGGATGGATGGATGGATGGATGGATGGATGTACTTTATCTCTATGGGTTTATGGATGGCTGAACCACATTCTCACGAACATTGGCAGGACCAACTACCATATACATATTAACAAGGCACAAACACAAAACTCCCTTCTAGCACTGATGATGTTCTCTAGGTGGGTCATGAAATGTCTGCAAGAAAACTGCCAGGCTCAGGAAGCACCAAGGACCCCTCAGTCCTCCTTCTCCTCCTCTTCTCCTTCTCCACTCCACAAATACCACTCCCTCCTAGCACTGATGATGTCTCTACTAGGGTCATGAAATGCCTGCAAGCAAGCAAGCAATCTCAGGAAGCACCAAGGACCCCTCAGTCCTCCTTCTCCTCTTCTCCTTCCCCACTTCACAAATACCACTCCCTCCTAGCACTGATGATGTCCCCTGCTAGGGTCATGAAATGCCTGCAAGCAAGCAAGCAATCTCAGGAAGCACCAAGGACCCCTCAGTCCTCCTCCTCCTCTTCTCCTTCTCCACTCCACAAATACCACTCCCTCCTAGCACTGATGATGTCCCCTGCTAGGGTCATGAAATGCCTGCAAGCAAGCAACCAAGCTCAGAGAGCACCAAGGACTCCACAATTCAACCCTGAGCTACCGAGACACTCTTCTATTGGAACAGAAGTCTTTCTGAGTCTTCACTTAATCCCACTCAACTTTAATGCATGATCTCTGGTACCCCGTCTTCTCTGATGTCTTTTTCAACAAGCATTAGGGAAATTAAACTCCTCGAGAGCTGTGGAAATCCAGCAAAGCTATTTTGAGCTCAAAGGGTGTGTGAAGTGAAAAATTTGCCGGCGATCAAATGCAGGAAGGGAGGACAAGGATGAAACAATCTCACCGGGTGAGCAAAAACCTAGCAAACTAAGGGGGAAAAAGGATTAAAACCAGAATCTAGCCAGGATGAATCTCTTCCCTTTCGCTTCTGCGAGGCTGAGTGTCATGCCCCTGTCGGAGCCTGAATCCTTGGGGGGAGATGAGCTGGAACTGGAGCTGGCTTCATTGGCTTTGGAGGAAAATGGGGAAGGGCAGGGCCAGTCAGGCCAGGGCCTTTCAGGATTAGGACAGCTGGAAGGCAGGGAGGAAGGACGGCAGGATAACCAAGAGAGGCTAAGCAGTGAACATGAGAGACAGAACTCAGGCGATGACAAAGACCACCCTCTTCTGATCCTCAAACATGGAGAGGGGAGAGAAGGCGAGTGTCAGATCCCTAACATGATACTGCCATTCAAATGGAGGGAGGTGGGAGCATGGGGATAAGCTGTGTTTTATAACCTTTTTCCTGGCGCCTAAGCACCCTGCAATATTCTCACCAGTTCGGGAATGAAATAAGGAGGGAGGGCCATGTGGATTGTATCAGTTGGTTGAAAGCGAAAGAAGACCATGAGAACGGATTCTTATCTGGTTCTCAGGACGGCCATTACAATAAACATCTTCACACCTGTGGATTGGCTGAATCCACATTCGGACTGGACGGATGGATTCTAGAGCCCTATTTCTAACTGTGAAGTTTGGGAGGGAATTTAGAGTCTGCTTCGTCTGTTCTGCTATCACTTCTCAATAAAAGGTTCCTTTTGAAATACCACGTTTCAAGAGTCTATACTTTCTTGGGAAAGGAGGAGAGGCAGGTCCTTAGCGAGAACAGTGCAGATTGACCCAACTACTCGGAAGGAGAGCGCCCCGTCCCTTTTCACAAGGCACACCTGGGGACTGAGATTTAAGGAGATGCTGTAGGGAAGGGCATTTGTCGGGAACAAATGCTGAATTCCTGGAGTGTTGAGTGCCGACATTTGAACTTTCCTGGATTCCTTTAACTCTTTCTTGATTTCTGGATTACTTGCCGTGCTCCCTTGCTTTCTGGACTCTTCAACTTGCCCTGCTGGATTTATTGCTTTGCAGCCATGGTGTTCACAGTGTTGGGCTGGACTATTTGCAGCCAGAGGCTGCTGGAGGTCTGTGTGTGTGTTTGTCATCACTTTGTTCTGGGACTTGCCAGAAACATGGAAACGTTTGCGGAAATTTGGAGCAATAAAGGGACGGTTTAAACTGCCAACTGCCTGTGTTATCTCTGTGTCGTGCCCCGGGTCATCAAACTGAGGTTTAACCTTTCTCCTCTTTGGCCCTGACTCAAGCTGCGAGGACTGTCCCACCCAACGATTGCTAACTCAAAATTTTAGAGGTAACCAATGCTGTCTTTTTGGACCTTGCTGGCCTTTTGCGAGATCCTAAAAACTTTGGTTTTAGCAATAGGATGTCCATGTCCGTGGCATAGGGCCTAGCTATCTTCGAGACCGCCTGCTGCTACCGACGATCTCCCATCGACCCGTGTGCTCCCACAGAGAGGGCCTCCTCGGGGTGCCATCAGCCAGACAGTGTAGGCTGTTGACCCCCAGGGGAAGGGCCTTCTCTGTGGGGGCACCTACCCTCTGGAACCAACTGCCTCCAGAGATAAGGAGAATCCAGGACCTCAGTGCCTTCCGTCGTGCCCTTAAAACCCATTTATTTAAACAAGCCGGGCTGGCTTAAGATGAAATTTTTAACTGTTTTAAATGTTTTAAACATTTTAATTGGTAATGAGTTTTAATTGGGCCAAATTTATATATCTTTTAATTGTTTTTTAATATTTGTCCTGCATGTTTTTTTTTAGTTTTGGCTGTACACTGCCCTGAGTCCTCAGGGAGAAGGGCGGTATAGAAATTCAATAATAAATAAATAAATAAATAAAACTTACATACTGCTTCACAGTGCTTTACTGCCCTCTCTAAGCGGTTTGCAGAGTCAGCCTCTGGCCCCCCAACAATCTGGGTCCTCATTTTACCCAACTCGGAAGGAGGGAAAGCTGAGTCAACCTTGAGCCGGTCAGGATCGAACTCCTGACAGTGAGCAGAGTCAGCCTGCAATACTGCATTGTAGTACTGCACAACCATGGATGGATGGATGGAAGGAAGGAAGAAAGGAAGGAAGGAAAAAAGAAAGGAAGGAAGGGCAATAGCATTTAGATTTATATACCGCTTGACAGTGCTTTACAGCCCTCTCTAAGTGGTTTACAAAGTAAGCCTCTTGTCCCCCAACAATCTGGGTCCTCATTTTACCCACCTTGGAAGGATGGAAGGCTGAGTCAACCTTGAGCCAGTCAGGATTGAAGTGCTAGCAGTCAGCACAGGAAAGAAGGAAGGAAGGAAAAAGGAAGAGCAATAGCACTTAGACTTATATACCGCTTCACAATGCTTTGTAGCCCTCTCTAAGCAGTTTACAGAATCAGCCTATGGCTCCCAACAATCTGGGTCCTCAGAAGAATGGAAGGCTGAGTCAACCTTGAGCCATCCAGAATTTGGGTCCTCATTTTACCCACCTCGGAAGGACAGAAGGCTGAGTCAACCTTGAGCCTGGTGAGATTCGAGCTGCCAAATTGCAGGCAGCCGGCAGTCAGCAAAAGTAGCCTGCAGTACTGCACTCTAACCACTGCGGCTCATGATCCTGTCCTGTGTCACTACTGAAGAGAACACCACGGGGATTCAAATAAATAAACAAATAATTAGGAAGTCAGGGCCTAATTACCAAAAAAAAATTGCTTTCCCCAAGCTACGATCTGCCTTATCCAAATCTAGATCTTTTTTTGCGGTCCTGATTTGCAGGAACTGGGATTGAGTTTTAAACCTAGCTCAAAGTGTCTGTTTTAGCTTCTCATGGGAAGTTTGTTCTACCCTTCACAACACACGCACACACAAAGACACACAACAACAGAACTCCACTTACAGCTGCAAAACACCTCTGGGATGCTTGTCTCTTTTCTCCCCGCATTGCTTCGTTTCTGTTTCATCCATTACCTGAACGAAGTGTGAAAGCATTTCCTGCACTTACTTACCCCAGCACTGAGAATGTGTGAAGTCCATTCGTCTTCATCATTAGCTAGCTGGAGAAAAAAAAAAACCCTCAAAGAATTACTCTGTTCCTCAAATGAATCTGTTGCTTTGCTCGAGTTCGTTGTCCAGATCAGTGCAGATGGTGATTAACTATCGGTTTGGGTGAGTAATCTCCAAAAGAAAAGACTGCCATTTCGAAAGATCCTTTCTCTAAAGCATTAAGGCGGTTCCCTAGGAGAATCTCTGGAGATATTCAGTCATCCAGGTCGTTGTTCTCTCAAAGGGGCTTTTTCAAAAGGCAACAGGACTGTTGGTTTCTGGAGGAGGAGGAGGAGGAGGAGGAGGAGGAAGAAGAGGAAGAGGAGGAGGAAGAAGAAGAAGAACTAGACTAGAAGGAGGAAGAGGAGGAAGAAGGAGGAGGAGGAAGAAGAGGAACAGGAAGAGGAAGGAGGAGGAGGAGGACTAGACTAAAAGGAGGAGGAGGAGAAGGAAAAAAAAAGATGATGATGGAGGAGGAGGAGGAGGACTAGACTAGGAGAAGGAAGAAGGAGCAGGAGGATGACTAGACTAGGAGGAGGAGGAGGAAGAGGAAGAAGAAGAAGGAGAAGAAGGAGAAGAAAAACTAGACTAGAAGGAGGAAGAGGAGGACTAGACTAGAAGGAGGAGGAGGAGGAAGAAGGAGGATGAGGAAGAAGAAGAGGAACAGGAAGAGGAAGGAGGAGGAGGAGGACTAGACTAAAAGGAGGAGGAGGAGAAGGAAAAAAAAAAGAAGATGATGATGAAGGAGGAGGAGGAGGATGACTAGACTAGGAGGAGGAGGAGGAAGAAGAAGAAGGAGAAGAAGGAGAAGAAAAACTAGACTAGAAGGAGGAAGAGGAGGACTAGACTAGAAGGAGGAGGAGGAGGAGGAAAAAGAAGAAGAAGAAAGGAGGAGGAGGAGGAGGAGGATGACTAGACTAGGAGGAGGAGGAGGAAGAGGAAGAAGAAGAAGGAGAAGAAGGAGAAGAAAAACTAGACTAGAAGGAGGAAGAGGAGGACTAGACTAGAAGGAGGAGGAGGAGGAGGAAAAAGAAGAAGAAGAAAGGAGGAGGAGGAGGAGGAGGAGGACTAGACTAGGAGGAGGAGGAGGAGGAAGAAGAAGAAACGTTTCGCTTCTCAACCAAGAAGTTTCATCAGTTCACCTTGTCCCATCAGGACAAGATTGGGTGGTCCATCCGCATTTGAAAAAGAAAACATTTTGAAGACAGCAAATTCCGTGTTTTGGATAGAGAAGACTGCTGGCTTGAAAGAGGGCTACAAGAATCCATTTATGTTAGAATTGAGGGGGAGCGATATGACACCACCTATCTTGCAGCAGTTCCAAGAAGATTCCACAACCAATTGCACCCTGATTTAGGTGACCCCCAAGGGCCCAGATAACCCCACCCCCAAGTGGCCTCAAGAACTCTCAGAGAGAGTGCTAATGATCAGATGACTGCAAAGAAACACAATCCTTCAATATCCCTACCACCACCTCCATCCTATCAGAACCTATCCATCCCTCCCACCATCAGAACTAATGAGGCTTCTTGGATGAGAAGCAAAATCATCATCTTCTCCTTCTCCTTCTCCTTCTCCTCCTCCTCCTCCTCCTCCTCCTCCTCCTCCTCCTCCTCCTCCACCACCACCACCACCACCTCCACCTCCTTCTTCTCCTTCTCCTCCTCCTCCTTCTTTTTCATCTTCTTCCTCCTCTTCTTCTTCTTCCTCTTTCCTTCTTCTACTCCTTTTTCTTCTTCTTCTTCTCCTTTTCTCCTTCTCCTCCCCTTCTTCCTCCTCCTCCTCCTCCTCCTCCTCCTCCTCCTCTTCTTCTTCTTCTTCTTCTTCTTCTTCTTCTTCTTCTTCTTCTTCTTCTTCTTCTTCTTCTTTTCCAACTCCTTCCTTCCTTCCTTCCTTCCTTCCTTCCTTCCTTCCTTCCTTCCTTCCTTTCTTTCTAGAAAAAAACCTGTCCAGTTGCTTTTTGCCTTTTGAAAAAGCACCTTGGAGATTCCCTAGGATTTCTGAAACATTTGCTTTGGTCTACATCCTGCTTTAGATTCCGTTCCTATGAGCAAATCCTTCATTGGTGGTTAAAAAACCACTAGGCATATATGCGAGATAGGAAACCAATCACCTACTGTATCTGGGAAGTCGACATTTTTATGAAGCAATGGAGAAGCATCAACCTTCTCCCATTTTGGAACGTCCAAAATGCTGGAAGCTAATCCTGATCGTTTCTACCTTGAATACAATGATACCTATCAAACTCCAGAGTTAACATCTACCGTATTTTTCAGAGTATAAGACGCACCTTTTTCCCTCATAAAAGGGGGTGAAAATTTGGGTGCATCTTATACACCAAATGTAGCCCTGCCCACCCCTATGGCCTCTGCCTCCCAGCAATTTACCTCCTTGCAGCAAGAAGCAAGAAGAAACAACTCATTTCAGCTTCAGCACAGCCTAATTAGCACAAGTTGATTGTCCTTTGGATCGGCCTCCCAACTCTCAGTTGTTTCGGGCTGCAGGGATTGCCATTGCCTATTGCTGCGCGCGCCTCTGCTGCTTGCTGCAAGGAGGTAAATTGCTGGGAGCAGATTTTTTTTTCTTGTGTTAATCAAGCTATGCTGAAAACGAAAATGAAAATAAAGCAGGCTGTTTGCTGTAACAAGGCAAAATTGCTGGGAGGCAGAAGCAGATTTCTTTTTCTTGTTTTCCTCACCAAAAAAGGTAGGTGCATCTTATAGTCCGGAGCATCTTATACTCTGAAAAATACAGGTAATTACAGAGAAAGTCTATAAATCCATAGCTTTGAGTCAGACCTGCTCCCAGAGATATGATGGTGAGGTCTTCTAACTAGTCCACCTTCCAAATCCCTCCCCCCCAAATCTGAAATGGCAGGGTGTGTTTCCGAAATGGGGAGTTAGAAAGGGGCAAAGAGAAAGGCACATGAGAAAGTTCAGTCAATCTTTCCTTCCTGCTCATCAAAGAAATCTGTGATGACCTGAGGTGTGGCACGAAGGCAACACAGCCAGAGTATGAATCCCTTTATTGGCACCAACTCTGCCCCCCAAAGCCCCTTTTACAGCCTGGAGAAAAGCTCACCCACAAACCTGCGGATACTCTAGTCCAAATGCTGTAAACAGAATGACTGCAATCAATCACTCCACCAGAGCAAGATAATGAATCCCAGATGGGAAGAATACTCCCAGCAACACAGGATAGGCACACAGTAGCACAACAGTAATTCAAACAGTCAGGAGGAAATGCCAGGAATGCAGGTGACAACTAAACTCTCAACACCGGATTAATTCAGGGTTTATTCACGACAAATGCCCCTCCTTTAAACTCCATCCCCAGGTGTGCCTTGTGAAGGGAATCAGGGTCCTTTCCTTTCTCGTAAGCCACGCAACCCACGTTGCTCTCTTCTGCCTTCTTCCCTGCGCGTCCTAGGATGATGAAGGGGTGGGCTTTGGTCTTCATCTGAACCCCCTCTCCCTTGTTCTACCTCTCCCCTGCTCTGCCCAGCCTGACTTTGCCCTTCCCCAGTTTCCTCCACAGCCAACAAAGCCACTCTCCTGCTCTCTGTCAGCTGTTCCTCTTCTGTCTCAGAGTCAGACTCTGAAGCGGGGCATGACAAAGTCCATGAGGACCCTCCAGAGATGACCCATGAATGAATCCAAAAGAATCTTAGGAGTTAGAAAACAAGGAAGCATATCTCCAAACTTGAAAAAAAAAAATATCAAGCAGATATGTTGTTGCAGAGAGCCCTGTAAAACCAGATCTTTACCAGTTTGTTTGTTTGTTTGTTTGTTTGTTTACATTTCCACCTTTCCTCCCGGGGCAAATTATTTACTTACAAACACATTCCATCTTGATTTCTGATTGGAACCAGAACAAGACAAATCTGAGAGTAGAATGTGAGCTCTCCAATTTGGGGGCTAAAAATTCTGTGTTACCAAAAAGCTGCTGCGATTCTAAGGGGGAAAAAAAATAAAAAGAATTCCTAAACACAAGTCTGAATATGACAAATGGCCACAGAATTTTATTTAATTAAAAAAGGGGGAGCTTTTATATTCCCCTCGGTGAAGGCTCGCTTTGCGATCTTTCCTACTAAATCACTTAGTAAATCCTCTTTGAAAGAATGAAAAAACAACAACAACAGATAAATACTTTCCACATTCTTTGGCGCTATTTCTGGAGAGAATTAAGAGAAATTAGAAGTACCAAAGTAAGTCCACCTTACGATTTTGTTTCTGCTGGTCCTTGTTTGCTCAGATGTTCTCCTCCATCTCACGTGGATTGAGGTACGGCCTTCAGCTTCTCCATTTTTCCCTTCCCACCCATCGTGTCCCCCCCTCCCTCAAATATAAGATCCAGATGACAAACCTGAAATACTGAAAAATTAACTAGCTTGAAAACATCTAAACCATACATCAGGATTTACTTTTTGGGTCTTGATTTGGAAGGATTAGCTCAAAGAATGAGATCTTAATTTGACTTTTCCTTATTTAATTTTTTTTTTTATTTTCCCTTGTGTGTTGGCTTCAAACACCTCTCTACAAGTCCCATTCGATATATATTTTTGTTATTTTGGGATTTTGATCGTACTCTAGATGTTTTCCACAAAAACCCCAATGACCCACAGTTGGGTTGTGCACCAAGTTCTATTTCTCTCTCTCTCTCTCTCTATACTCCTCGTCTTTGACTAGTATCTCAACGTAAAGGCAGAAAGGTGAGTGGGGGAGAAAAAAAAGAAGAGATAAGAAAGAAAACAAAATCTTTTTCAGGTGTATTGTTACACTTTTTCATGGAGCTGCTCCATGTAGTTCCTTAGTTCTTTACATTCCCCCAAGTCCATGTCTTGACAAACCCATTTGATATCGTCCTCACTGCTGTTCAAAATGGAGTTGACCGTTGGGTAGCCACCATCCGAAGAGATGGTGGTGAAAGTGGTAAATTGGACACGTTTCCGTTTGGAGGTGGGCGAGGTGGCCTGTTCGTTCTTCTGCTCCTTCCCTTCCGGGGAGGTAACAGAGTCTGTGGATCGGAAGACTTGGCCGTTGAGGTTCTTCTGAGGATTGGCACTAAGGAGATATTTGCTTTCTTCTAAATCCATGCTCCGGTCAATGGCTGTGATGCATTCCTCCTGTTGGGTGGAGAAATTGAGGTGGTTCTCCAGCAGCTCAGCTCTATTACTCAGTCCTACCCAGTCGTGAGAATGCCTCAGTCCTTCTTGCTCTTCAAACGGAGCCTGCTTATGCCTGTATTTCAAGGCGAAGGTGACGCAGTTAATGAGGAACACCAAGATGGCCAAGCAGAAGACACCTAGCAAAGCATACATCCCGATTTCCAAGTCACTCAAGCCCCTGGGTGTCTCATCAGGATCGTCCTCTTCCAAATCTCCATTGCTCCTGGGCAGGTCTACCTGAGCTGGAAAACTGGTGAAGTCTATCGGGAGATTTTGCATATGACCGTCGTCGTCTAGAAGGCTCTCTCGGTCTTCCTTCTTACTCAGAATTGACTTCTGAGTGCTGGTTGTCCTGGTTTCTTCATGTCCCATGGAGGAGCTGTAGTAAGGCCCCTCTGGGCGAGATCTCTCCTGCAGGCTTGTCTTCTGACGACGATCAGTGGTCCGGTTTTCCAGGCGGAACCCGTCTCTGCCATGTTTGCTGTCAGTTGGGTTGGGGACGGTGTCATTTTGACCAAACTTGACCTTGATGTTCCCGGTACCTACTGCCAGGACGCTCTTCCTTTTGGACTTCTGGCACGATTCGCTGATCACCAGCTCTACTTTCACCAACAGGCCTTGTCCTTCTGACTCGGCCACGAGGAAAGGCCATTTAAACTTGGGGCTCTGGTGGACGGACACCACCTTCTCATCCAGAGACGTGGCCACCAAAGAAAAGTCCTTGGCGTCGTAGATATCTAAGGGCATAACTGCTCCGTCGCTGAACTGGATCCAGCAACTCATCACGGCTTCCTATTTTGGGGGGAAATGGAGACAGAATGATACTGGGACGAACCCATCAAAATGTTGTTGATTTTTTTCCATACAGGTTGTCCTCGACTTACAATGGTTCGTTTAGTGACTGCTCAAAGTTACAACAGCATTGGAAAAAAGTGACTTAGGACTGTTTTTAACACTTATGGCCATTCCAGCATCTCCCATGGTAACGTGGTCACAATCCAGACGCTTGGTATTTATACGCTTGGTTCGTATTTATGATGGTTACACTATCCCGGGGTCATGTGATCATCTTTTGCGACCCTCTGACCAGAAAAGTCAGTGGGGAAACCAGGTTCCCTTAACCTGGTTAGTGTTAGTAAGGGATTCAATTAACAACGGTGGCTGGAAAGGTTGTAGAATGGGCCAAATCTCACTTAAGAAATGTCACATTTAGCAACATAAATTTCGGGCTCAACTGTCGTAAGTCAAGGACTAACTTGTATACAGTCAGAATGCAGACTTTTGAAATACCGAGATACCATGTCAATTATTAATTTATTAATTTATAAAATTTATCAGGCGCCCGTCTTACCATCAAGATGACTCTGGGTTCTTGCAAACATATACTGTATTTTTTGGAGTATAAGACACTCCGGACTATAAGACGCACCTATCTTTTGGGGGGAGGAAAACAAGAACAAAAAATCTGTCTCTGCCTCCCAGCAATTTGCCTCCTGTCAGCAAACAGCAAATATGGGGAGGCTGAAAATGGGGAGCGCGGAGGCGGCAATCGGCAATGGCCATCCCTGTAGCCTGAAACAGCTGATGGTCGGGAGGCCCATCCAACCTGACAATCAGTTGCTTGTGTTAATCAGGTGCCCAACATTTTTAAAAATATAAATAATGTTGGGCATCATTTTATATATTTTCATGTACATTAAAAAATGTTGGGCACTTCATTTTTAACTTCCCTGTTGGCAATAATGATGTCCCTCTGAGACCAAGTAAGAAGCTGCATCTCCAACAGCCCTTAAAGTTACAGTATTTTTGTTCAGATGTCCCTTCTTTCCTTTCCATTTTTCTTCTTCAATTGTCCCTGAACATCCTGTGGCAACTGAGCTAAATGATGGTGTTTGGTTGTTGTTGTTTTTTTTTTTAAGATAAACTAATGCAGACCTCATAAAAGGGGAATATTTGTAGCTCAAGGTTGAAATGCATGGTCCTTGGTGCTCTCTGAGCTTGGTTGTTTCCTTGCATACATTTCTTGACCCAACTAGGGAATATCATCAGTGCTAGAAGGGAGTGGGGTTTGCAGAAAGGAGGAGGAGGAGGAGGAGGAGGAGGAGGAGGAGGAGGAGGAGGAGGAGGAGGAGGAGGAGGAGGAGGAGGATTGGTTAATCTTTAATGAGATTCACAGCCTTTGAGGCTGGTTAATAGCTCAGCAGCTCGAGTCCTAACCAAGGACCCAGGAACTGTTAAGGTATCGTCGGAGGATGTAAGCTGTTCCGAGCAAGGTGGTTTTTTGTAGAGTCAAAATGTTCAAGTCTGGCAAATTTAGAATTTCTAAATAGCAGGGTAGCCTTTTGGGTATTGCTCCAAGGGCTCCAATTACAATCGGGACAACACACGATTTTTTTTCCCACAGTCGCTCAACTTCAATTTGCAAATCCCGGTACTTTGTGATTTTTTTCTTGCTGCTTATCTTCAATCCGTGCATCACCAGGTATTGCAATGTCAATGAACCATACTTTTTTCTTTTCAACTATTGTGATTTTCTATGTTCTTTTCTATTATTATTATTATTATTATTATTATTATTATTATTATTATTATTATTATTATTATTTAATCTTTGGTGAGATTCACAGCCTTTGAGGCTGGTTAATAGCTCAGCAGCTCGAGTCCTAACCAAGGACTTAGGAACTGTTAAGGTATCGTCGGAGGATGTAAGCTGTTCCGAGTAAGGTGGTTTTTTGTAGAGTCAAAATGTTCAAGTCCGGCAAACTTAGAATTTCTAAATAGCGGGGTAGCCCTTTGGGTATTGCTCCAAGGGCTCCAATTACAATCGGGACAACACACGATTTCTTTTTCCACAGTCGCTCAACTTCAATTTGCAAATCCCGGTACTTTGTGATTTTTTTCTTGCTGCTTATCTTCAATCCGTGCATCACCAGGTATTGCAATCTCAATGAACCATCCTTTTTTCTTTTCAACTATTGTTATGTCAGGTGTGTTGTGGACCAAGTGCCTGTCAGTCTGAATCCTGAAGTCCCACAAGATCTTGAGTTTCTCATTCTCTAAAACTTTCTCAACCTGATGTTCCCAGTGGTTTTTGCTGTACTCAAATCCAAACTTCTGGCACAATTTCCAGTGAAATTATTATTATTATTATTATTATTATTATTATTATTATTATTATTATTATTATTATTATTATTATCATCTGTGGGTCCTTGGTTCTCTCTGAGCTTGGTGGTCTTCTTGCACATGTTCCATGACCCAAATATGATGGTGTGACCTAGTTTGAATAATGAAATGTTGTTGTAGCCCGTACACGGCCTGTGCAGCTAGTAGCTGATTCCGACAGCGAGGAGGCTGGTGTGGTGCTGCGCCAGCAGCCTGTGCAGCTAGCACTTGAGTCAGACAATGAGGAGGCTGGAGAAGATGTGGTGCCAGAGGCAGGGATTCAGCCAGGGCCTTCAGAACCTCCAGAAGCTCCCTTAAGTGAAGAGGACGAAAAGAAGGAGCCTCTTCTCGATGCACGGGTGCGCAGAGCTGCCAAAAGGCAGGAGTGGCTCCTCAGAAGGAGGTCTCCTCGAGAGTAAGGCTTGGGGCTAATTGGCCACTCCCTTAGCCTATTTAAGGAGGAATGCCGACTGAGGCAATTTGCAGGGAACAACTTCGTTCACTCTCCTTCGTGCCTTGATCTTAGTTCTCTGCAAATTGCTTCTGGGCTTTCTGCCAACCATAGTAAGATTACGATTATTTATTCTCTGGATTCTTGTAGGCTGTTAAGAAAGTTAATTAACAGCCTTTGTTTGAAAAAGACTGATTTAATTTAGTAAACTAAGGTTTGTACAGACTTTGTGTGTGCTGCATTCTTTGGGGTCCATAGCTGGGGCAGAACAAATGTCTGCAAGAAAACCACCAAGCTGAGAGAGAACCAAGGATCCCTAATGCAGACATGGAGCAAAATGAACTGAATGCTGGAAAAATGAGAAAAAGAAGAAAGAAAGAAACCGAGAAGGACCCTAAAGCCAAAGACACTTCCACTCCATCCTTACAGTGGACAGTAAGGCACATTTGGGATTTTCAGAAGCGAAGCATCACTCCAATAGCTAGAGCTGGTCCCATTTCCAAATATGGTCCCCAACTGCTGGGGCTGAGACACGCAGTCTTGAATTTTCATCTTCTGCTACCCCACCCAGCTCAAAGTCTTTCTTGAAACCCTCTATAAATTGATGGCCATGATCAACTCTACTGATAGCAGGTTGAGTCCTGTAGCTTTGGGCATAGCTGCTGGATCTCCTGATGCTGAGCTTTAGCAGATGTTCTTCAGATCATCAACCACTCCACACAAGAGGGAGAACAACTTTACAGTTTACAGAGTAACAGAGCTGGACGGGACCTTGTACTGTAGGTCATCTAGTCCAATTCCCCGCCCCCCCAAAGCAGGAGACCCTACACCATTTCTGGCAGTCCAGTCTCTTCTTGAAAGCTTCCAGTGATGAAGCTCCCACAACTTCTGAAGGCAACTTCTGTTCCATTGGTTGATTGCTCTCCCTGTCAGAAAATTCCTCCTTATTTCTAGGTTGAATCTCTTCTTGATCAGTTTCCATCCATTATTCACGTGCTTTGGAAAATAGTTTGATCTCCTCCTCTCTGTGGCAGCCCCTCAAATATTGGAAGACTGCTCTCATGTTTCCCCTGGTCCTTCTCTTCACTAGACTAGCCATGCCCAGTTCCTGTAACTGTTCTTCATATGTTTTATCCTCCAGTCTCCTAATCATCCTGGTTGCTCTTCTCTGCATTCTTTCTAGAGTCTCCACATCTTTTTTATAGCGTGGTGACCAAAACTGGATGCAGTTTTCTAGTGTGGCCTTACTAAGGCTTTATAGAGTGGTATTTGCTCTCTCTTTGCTCTCTCTCTCTCTCCACCCCCCACCCCAACAGCTCTATTCTATCCATCTCCCCAAAACCACCAGGCAGGCAAAATCACATCTGGATGGTTTCCATGCTGAAGGACCAACAAGGTTAAGATGATGGAACTTGCTGAGATAACTAAATTGACTCCTTTAATTAGAGAAAAAAAGACAATATCTACAGTACGTTTATTGCTGTCTGCAATCTCGTCTAGGCTTCTTTCTTTTTTCTTTTGCTGTGAAACAGAAAAAAATGAATTTACGATTTATGGTCGGGATGATTAGACAGGATAGATTATAAAAAGGAGAGGGGATGTGGTAACCATCGAGGAAGAGATAAATTGATAATTGGACTTATAACTGCCATAAAGAATATATTGCATGTTACTCCTTTGCAGCTTTTTTCCTTCTTTTCCTTCTTTTTTTCCCTCTTTCTTGCACTTCAAGCTTTCATTTTCTTTTCTTTTTCTGGCTATATAATTAATTTATGTTGTTGTTTTTTTCCTCTTACTTTTTTTTAAAAAAAACTTCTTTAATAAAAATTATATACATAAAAATTAAAGGACCACCAAGGTTAAGGAACAGCTGGATTTGCGGTAGAAACCTGAGTGTATAGAAACTTCTTCCCCAAAACATGTATTTTTGGCAGGTGAACAGTGCGATGTTGTATTATTTATGAGAGGTTACAAGAAGAGGAAGAAGAAAGAAAAAAAATGTGTTTTTTTTTCTTTCATCCAGGACTTGCTCTAGTTTTACTGCCCTATTTACTGGAACAATGCTTCTCTATTTAGGAGTTCGGTGGCCTTCGGGGATGAGCACCTATAAATCTAAAATGTCCTTTTAGAATAATATTAACAATCGCACAAGGACACCAGCACCAGTTCACCTGCTCCGCTGGCAAGAGTAGGCCGGAAAAAGAGATTTGGAAAATGGCGGACTATTGTCAAGGAACACTGAAAGTTTGGCATCTGCTCTCTCTCTCTCTCTTTGTGTGTGTGTATGTATGTGTGTGTAGGGGGCGTCTTTTGTTCCCATTTACCCATTTCTATTTCCCAGAAGGTTGTTTCCTCCAACTGGAAACTTTGGGGGGTCTTGGTGGGCACGAGTATCTATGATGGGAGGTGTATTGTCAGAGTAAGATTATGAGAGATGGTGACAAAGAGGAGGAAGGGGGGGGACTAATAGGACTGAAGAAGGAGAGTTGAAGTAGAAGAAGAATATTGGGGGGGGGGAAGAAGGGAAAAACTAGGGAAGGGAAGGGGAAGGGATGAATTGGGAAAGGAAGGGAAGGGATGAATTGGGAAAAGAAGGGAAAGGATGAATGGAGAAGGGAAAGGATGGAAGGGAAGAGATTAATGGGGAAAGGAAGGGAAACGAATTGGGAAGGTATGGAAGGGAAGGGAAGGGATGGAAGGGAAGAGACTAATGGGGAAAGGAAGGGAAACAATGAATTGGGTAGGTATGGAACGTATGAATGGGGAAGGGAAGGGAAGGGAGGGAAGGGAAGGGAAGGGATGAATGGGGAAAAGAAGGGAAAGGATGAATGGGGAAGGGAAAGGATGGAAGGGAAGGGAAAGGATGGAAGGGAAGGGATAATGGGAAAGGAAGGGATGAATGGGGAAGAAACAATGGAGAAGGGAAGGAAAGCAATGAATGAGGAAGGGAAGGGAAGCTATGAATGGAGAAAGGAAGGGAAGGGAAAGGAGAAAAGAAGGAAGGAAAGGATGGAGGAAGGAAGGAAGGAAGGAAGGAAGGGCAATGGGGGGAGGGAGCAAGGAAAGAAAGAAGGGAGGGTGGGAAAGGAAATGAAGTGGAAGAGGACAAGGAAATAGACATTAACAACACTGTCTGGTCCTCCATTTGGCTGCCTGGAGTTTCGTACGGCTCTTTCAAACGTTGCCAGTGCAATAGATCCTGTATTCACCTACGGCTTGTCAGCGTATCAATTGAGAAGCAATGGCTGATGCTTCAGAAAGAAAGGAGGACCCCACCGTGCTCAGACCGGACGCTTGGAGGCCCAACCAGAGAAAAGGAACTTCGGCAGCTACCTGCTTTTCTGCTTGAAGCACTTCGTGGGCGATAGCCGTAGCAAAGATTGCTCTGTTGCTTCCGGTGCTCAGCTGTAAGGAGAGCGAGAGGCCCGATACCAGCTGGATGCCCAAATCAGTGATGGTCACCTTCTCATCCAGGACGGTCACCGTCTTCTCTGCCAAGATGGCATCGGAAAGTGGGGACAGGATCTGCAGGAGGCAACCAAAGGGACAGTTCATCTCTCTACATTCCCAAGGAAATCACTTTTCCCAAACACTTGATGTGTCTCACTTGTATCTATGGAGAGAGCCTTTATTTTTTTTTCCGCCCCAGAAACCACAATGTTGTTAATCAAGATCGCAGCCCTATAAAACAACAAGGATACATTACAAAGAGCGGTTGACTTGGGACTTAAGTTTCGGAAAATAGGGACTGGGAAAGGAAGAAAGAAACGGCGGGTGGGAGGGAGGGAAGGAAGGAAGGAGGAGGGAGGGAGAGAGAGAAAAAGAAGGGAGGAAAATGGGAGGGAGGAAGGAAGGGAAGGATGGGCTGGAAAAAAGAAGGAAAATGAGAGGGAGGGAGGGAGGAAGGCAGGCAGCCGTGTGCAGCAGCTTCCAAAAAAGCCAACACAGTCCTAGGCTGCATCAACAGAGGGATAGAATCAAGATCACGTGACGTGTTAATACCACTTTATAATGCCCTGGTAAGGCCACACTTGGAATACTGCATCCAGTTTTGGTCGCCACGATGTAAAAAAGATGTGGAGACTCTAGAAAGAGTGCAGAGAAGAGCAACAAAGAGGATTAGGGGACTGGAGGCTAAAACATAGGAAGAACGGTTGCAGGAACTGGGTATGTCTAGTTGAATGAAAAGAAGGACCAAGACATGCTAGCAGTCTTCCAATATCTCAGGGGTTGCCACAAAGAAGAGGGAGTCAGGCAGGCAGGCAGGCAGAAAGGAAGGGGAGATGGGCTGGAAAAAAAGGAAAATGAGAGAGAGGGAGGGAGGGAGGGAGGGAAGAAGGAAGGAAGGAGAAAGGAAGGGAAGGAGAGATGGGCTGGAAAAAAGAAGGAAAATGGGAGGAAGGGACGGAGAAAAAAGGACCATCAGGGAACAACCTGTTCAAGGTGGGATGATCAGATGAGTTCATCCTATTTTGTTTTCACACTGAAACCTTTACAAAGATGTTCATCATGAATACATCACACATTTCTACCTGTATTTTCTCTCAACAGATAAATCTCTAAACACACCTGCTCTCCAAACCCATCTCTCTCTCTCTCTCTCTGCACCTCTAGGTGGTCCTGACTGACTGAGAACTTTGTTTTAAAATCCTGAGACATCGGGATCTTCACATTTGAAAGTGCAGGTTGAGAAAACACGGGGGGATCCCGCAAAGGGATAATACATGCAATCCCTTCTTTCCTTCTGTTATTATGTTCTATGCTCATGGGACCAGTGTCTTGCATAGATTGATTTAATTTTCCAAACTTTTAAAATTTGTTTCTGCTAAAAAAATTAAGAGAGAGAGAGAGAATGAGAGAGACAGAGAGAATGAGAAAAAGAGAACAAGAGAGAGAACGAGAGAGAGAATGACAAAGAGAGAGAATGAGAAAAAGAAAGAGACAGACAGAATAAGACAAAGAGAAAGAATGAGAAAAAGAGAACGAGAGAGACAGAATAAGACAGAAAGAGAGAATGAGAAAAAGAGAATGAGAGAATTAGAGGCAGAATAAGGCAGAGAAAGAGAGAGAAAGAGAGAGAATGACAGAGAGTGAATGAGAAAAAGAGAATGAGGGAGAGAATGAGAGAATGAGAGAGGCAGAGAATAACAGAGAAAGTTAGGGTTGCCAGGTCTGCTTCCAAAAAGTAGCGGACAAGCGGGGTGGGTGGGGTTAAGTAGTAAAAAAAAATATTTACAATTAAATTATATATTTTCTTACAAACATTTTAACACTTAAAATATTAAAATAATCACTTCAAAACTTTATTTAAAATTCAAAACATCAAATATATCATAATAATATGTAAAATATTAAATTACATTTTAATTTCATCATAAAACTTTTGAATAAAAAAAAATGTCCACTATTTTGTGAAAAAAAATAGTGAACATAATGTGAAAAAAAGTGGACTGCGCTCAAATAGTGGACACCTGGCAACACTGTGTGAGAAAAAGAGAATGAGAGACAGACAGACAGACAGACAGAATAAGACAAAGAGAGAATGAGAATGAGAGAGAGAAAGAGAGACAGAATAAGACAGAGAGAGAGAGAATGAGAAAAAGAGAACGAGAGAGAATGGGAAAGAGAGAGGGAGGGAGGGAGGGAGGGAGAGAAAATTTATAAACATGGAGCAATCCAGTGGATAAAATCTTGGCAATCCATATATAAGTGACTTGGACGAATTCTCGGGAGACAGCTGACAGGTATTCTTCCAAGTGAATGGACCAACTATCAATTTGTCACTCACTTCCTTGCTGCATTTCTCTTCCCAAATATATTCTTTGTGTTTCTGGACACAAGGCAGAGCGAAGAGTTTCTGCAACTGATAAATGTCTTTAGAAAGAGCTGTAGAGTAATGCCACTCTAACAAAGGCCCTCTTTTTTAAAAAAAAAGACTGATAAATTTACTCAATGCAATGCACAGGTTGCTGGAGTGCCATAAAAGCTTTTTGCAAAGCAGGAATGCAAAAAGAAAGGAAAAGAAAGAAAGAAAGAAAAAACCCACCACCTTATCTTCAGCTTATCCAACAGCATAAAATGAACTTTTTAGTGCTTTTCGGGGCATTCTTGAAACATAAAATGCTTCTTTCTGCTTTTGTGCTATCGTTTTGGTTCCTTCTCAAAGTAAACCAAGATCAGATTTGGATTTTTTAAAGGACTGTGGCTAAATATTCAGCGTTTTTATTACTTTACGAGACCCTTGTGGTTGTGAAATGTACCCCAGTTTTCCTATCTGCTCCCTCTTGGATTGATCATTCAGCAAGGTTCAAGAGATACAAAGAACGGTTGCAGGAATTGGGGTAGGACTAGTTTAGGTGTCAGCAACCTGCGGCTCCGGAGCCTCATGCAGCTCTTTGGGCCCTCTGCTGTGGCTCCCTATCGGGTGATCCCACCACTGGCTGGTCCCGTCCCTCACCCTCCCCTCCCAGTCACTCCTGGCCTGGCCTGAGAAGGTAAGGGCAATGGCGGGCGATGGAGAAGCGGCCAGAGCAGAGACAGAGTGGTACAGAGAGAGTGGGGGAGAGAGAGAAACATAGAGAGATACAGAGAGAGTGGGAAGGGAGGGAGAGAGAGAGATATGTCAAAAGGGTTTTGTGGTTTCCGGTGTTTTTTAACAACTGGTTCTCTGCCCTAATGACCAGCTGGGTAGGCGTGGCTGGGGGGGGTCATGTGACTGGTGGAAGTGAGTGACATTGAGTTGGCCACACCCACCCAGGTTTTGTGGCTCCCGGTGTTTTCTTTTCTGTGGGAAACGGGTCCAAATGGCTCTTTGAGGGTTGCAGGGGTTGCAGACCTCTGGACTAGAAGACGTCCAAGGTCTCGTCCAACTCTTCTGTTATTCAGTTGGATGGATTTTTGCACTGAATGAAACTTCCTAATTCACGTGCCCTCAACAACATGCTGCTTTCGTATCTTAGGTGTGAACAACTCTAGATTCTCCAGTTAGATGAAGGTAGGTATGAATCTTTGGGTCTGGTGTAGAAAGGAACCTGTCTTTTCACCCAGCCCTTCATTTTGCTCACCTGTAAGGTAGTCATTCCTAACTCCTGTCCCATTAGCACCTGTCCATCTTGCAGCTTGGCAATCCTGGGCTCTTCCACTTGCATGAAATTTTTCACCAGGTCAGTGATGTCCACTTGCCAGTCGGAGCCCAGCAGGTAAGTCGTTTGTCCTCCAGAGTCCAAGGGCTCGGCTACAAACTGGGTAAGAACTCGCACTGTTGCATGCTGGTACTGGAGAGTGCAACCTCTCCCCTTCCTCTCATCCTCCTCTTCGTCGTCGCTGTCTCTAACTGGCCTGTGAAGAGATTCAAGGCAGATGGTCAAGCCAACCTGTCAGGCCTGCCTCCGTTCAAAACCCAAGCAAGGAAACCCTCGACTCCGTTGAAGTAGAGAAGAGGGACTTATTACTGTGTTTGAAACGATAGCGGCGAAAGCAAGGAAAGATCTGAGTCCAAAGGCGGGAAAGTTGCAGGTTGAACCGGTGGTGAAATCCAATTTTTTTAAATTACCGGTTCTGTGTGCATGGCTTGGTGGGCATGGCAGGGGAAGGATATTGCATATTCTCCATTCCCTCCCCACTATCCCCATTCCCTCCCCACTCCAGGGGAAGGATACTGCAAAATCTCCATTTCCACCCCACTCCAGGGGAAGGAAACTGCAAAATCCCCATTCCCTCCCCACTCCAGGGGAAGGATACTGCAAAATCTCCATTTCCACCCCACTCTGGGGCCGGCCAGAGGTGGTATTTGCCTTTTATCCCCAGAGCTAGGGTGGGGCTTCGCTAGCAGCAGTAGCCCTTCCATCCTGAGGACTGGTCCATAGATTTCCACTGCTCTCCTCTCCTCTGCCTTCTGTGCATCTGCACGTCACGCACTGGACCCAGCTGCTCCTCCTCTTCCTCATCAGCCACCTCCAGACCTGGGGGCTGTTGACTCTCCATCTGAGGGCTGACAGACAGCCCAGGCTCTGCCTCTCTCCCCCCCCCCCCTCTCTCTCTCTGACAGCTCCATTCCCTCTTCCCCCTCGGAGCTCTCAGGTTGCCTTGATGCTGGCCCTGACTCCCACACTTCCCTCTCCTCCTCCTCTGAGTTGGCTGCTGGAGGGACCGGTGACTGACAGGCCACAACACACAGGCACAAACACAAACAAATTAAAATATAATGTGAACCCAGGTTAACCAGATAAAATATTCTGCCTGAGCACAATTTATGTATTGATGCTTATCGTCAATAAATGTACATTATATTTACCCACAAAAGTTAGATCCAGGGCCGGATTTTCCTATAGGCTAACTAGGCTTCAGCCTAGGGCCTCAAGATCAAGAGGGGCCTACATTCCCTACATTCAAATTGTTAGCAAAATTAAAATTACACTTTCACTATAGGTGAAAGGGCCTCATAAGTGGAATAGCCTAGGGCCTCTTTTCATCTAAAGCCGGCCCTGGTTAGATCTCTGTTTGAATGGAAAGTATTGCCAGTTGTTCACACTTCTTACCAACCAGGGTAGACGGAGGCTGATTTCACACAATGCGGAAATGCCATGTGGAAAAAAGATGGTTAGCTAGTTTGAGGAACACAGTGTTGTCTGAATGGAGCCAAATGGATGTTTTCAGGAAATGATGGAAGAGGAAACCAGTGAAATCCACTTACCTTCGCTACCGGTTAGGGAATGGGAGTGCACTTGCGTGCCTCTTCTGCGCATGTGCAGGTGGTCACAAATGGGACATAAGGACCAGCAGTGCATTTCAAATCCCGGCGCTACTGGTTCGCTATTGGGAGCATGCAGGCGCGCTCACTTTTCGAGCGGGTGGTACTTCTGTGCATGTGCAGAAGATTCTGCATATGCGCAGAGCATTTTTGATGACGTCTGGGTGGGTAGGGCGGAGCCTCCTGCCGCTACGGGTTCGCCTGAACTGGGGCGAACCGATAGCAACCCACCACTGGTAATGAGGTCCCAGCGGGTGGGCGGAGCCTCCTGCTGTCGGTGCTACCAGTTCGTGTGAGCTGGATAGAACCAGCTGGATTTCACTACTGAACCAGGGCATGGCATGCTTTGATGAGACCTCAGCTAGGAAGGTCCCAAGGGATCTCACCTCTTGTTAGAAACGATGGGGATCCTCCAGCCCTTGATCTGATTTAACTCGGTGTCAGAGACTTCGATTTGCAGTGGGAGACGAGGAACCCACACAGTCAATTCCAGGGGGCTGTTCAGATGTTGGTACGTAAAATGGACCACTGCATTCACTTTGCCTTTCATTTCCTTCCCGTTCACGAAGACGTAGTCACACCTTTCCGACACCTAAAAGAAGAGAGAGAGAGAAAAGAGAGAAACAATTTTAAAGAAAAGAATAATGGGATAACAGAAGAAGAGAGTTGGGAGGGACCTGGGAGGTCTTCTAGTCCAACCTCCTGCTCAAATAGGAGATCCTATACCAGGGATGGTGAACCTTTTTGCCGCCACATGCCAAAAGTAGGGGGAGCGGGTTGGTGGTGGTGTCGTGCGTATTTCCAGCCTCCGGAGGGCCTCCAGGGTGGTGGTGGTGAGGAAGGCCATTTTCAGCCTTCCTAGGTTCCTAAAGAGGCTCTGGAGCCTGGGGAGAGCAAAAAACAGGTCTTCTGGTCCCACTGGAAGTTGGCAAACTGGCCGTTTCTCGCCTCGGGAGGGCCTCCGGGAGGGGAAGGCTGTTTTCGCCCTCCCCAGGCTCCTAGAAAGGCTCTGGAGCATTGGGAGAGCAAAAAACGGGCCTTCCCCAACCCCCCCCCCAGAGTCCCTCTGGAGGCCAGAAACAACCTGTTACCCAACTTCCAGTGGACCCGAAAATCAGCTGTCCGGCATACACATGCGCTTTGAACTAGGGCAATGCTCGCGTGCTCACCGATATGGCTCCACGTGCCACCAGTGGCACGTGTGCCATAGGTTCGCCATCACAGCCCTATACCATTCCGGACAAATGGCTGTCCAATCTCTTCTCAAAACCTCCAGGGATGGAGCACCCACAACTTCTGAAAGGAAGCCATTCCACTCATTAATTGTTCTCATTGTCAGAAAGTTTCTGCTTAGTTCCAGGTTGCTTCTCTCCTTGATTGGTTTTATTTATTTATTTATTTATTTATTTATTTAATTTTATTTATTTCTATACCGCCCTTCTCCTGCGGGACTCAGGGCGGTGTACAGCCGAGATAAAACATTGCATATAAAATTTAAAAACATTTTAAAAAACAATTAAATAATTTCGGCCCAAGATTTAAAAACAACCCAATTAAAACCGAATTCAATTAAAACTGAGGGGATGGGATCAAGCCAGCCCGGCTAGATGGAATAAGTGTGTTTTCAGGGCCCGACGAAAAGTCCGGAGGTCTGATATCGTGCGTATCTCAGGGGGCAGGTCATTCCAGAGGGCAGGTGCTCTACAGAAAAGGCTCTCCCCCTGGGGGTCGCCAGCCGGCACTGTCTGGCCAACGACACCCTGAGGAGGCCCTCTCTGTGCGAGCGAACCAGTTGGTGGGAGTCTATTGGCGGCAGAAGGCGGTCTCGCAGATACCCCGGCCCTAAGCCATGGAGCGCTTTAAAGGTGGTCACCAACACCTTGAAGTGCACCCAGAAGACCACAGGAAGCCAGTGCAGCTCGCGCAGGAGAGGTGTCATATGTGAGCACCCCGTCGCTCCCATAATCCCCCGCGTGGCCGCATTCTGGACTAACTGCAGCCTCTGGGTGCACCCCAAGGGGAGCCCCATGTAGAGAGCATTGCAGTAGTCCAGGCGGGACTACATGGACTACTGCAATGGTTTTCATCCATTACTTCTTATTTTATTTTATTTTATTTTATTTTATTTATTTATTTAGTTTGTCGATCATGTATGAGATAACAGGTATAAGTATGAACATGATTATGAATACAGGAAATGGATACAAATAAATGGGGACAGTAGGACAGGGACGGAAGGCACATTGGTGCGTTTATGTACGCCCCCTTTACGGACCTCTTAGGAATGGGGTGAGGTCCACGGTAGACAGTTTAAGGTTGAAGCTGTGGGGGTTTGAGGATGTTACAACAGAGTTGGGTAGAGCATTCCAGGCGTTGACCACTCTGTTGCTGAAGTCGTATTTACTGCGATTGAGTTTGGAGCGGTTTACCTTGAGTTTGTATCGGTTGTTTGCTCTTGTATTATTGAGGTTGAAGCTGAAGTAGTCATTGACAGGTAGGAAGTTGTAGCAGACAATTTTGTGTACTATGCTTAGATCGGACCGCAGGTGGAATAGTTCCAGATTGTCCAAGCCCAAAATTTCGAGCCCGGTGGCATAAGAGATTCTAATGTGAGCAGAAGAGTGGAGGACTCTTCTCGTGAAATACCTTCTCGTGAAATATGTAGACAATAAAGGTTTGAATTGAGCTGAATTGGAGACATTGTGATTCAAAGGCTTGCATCCACACAAATTAAACCCAGAATTTCCGGTGGAGCGGGAAGAAGTTGCTTTGAAATTTTTGAACAACTTTCAGAGATAAAATTTCCTGAATCAACTGGAATCTGAATTCAAGGGCCTGGTGGCTCAGCAGACTGATAGCATTGTGATTGACACCAGCTGTCTGCAATTACTGTAAGTTTGAATCTCACCAGGCTCAAGGTTGACTCAGCCTTCCATCCTTTCTAAGGTGGGTAAATTGAGGACCCAGATTGTGGGGGCAATAAGCTGACTTTGTATAAATATATACAAAAGTATGAAGGCTATTGCTTAACGCATTGTAAACCGCCCTGAGTCTCCGGAGAAGAGTGGCATATAAATCAAATTAAAAAAAATAAATAAATCTCAACCGGAAGCTCTTTGGGAGAATCTTTCAAAATCTTCCGGGGGAAAGAATAAAACCATGTCTTCCTCGGTCCATTTCTTTCCTTACCTGGGCTTAACCTTTGATAACTCCAGATCTAGAGAAAGCTGAACAGGGCAGAGAAGAATTGAGAAACCTCTGAAGCATGTCTGAAAGAATGGAGCTGGGTTTGTTTACTGGGGGGAAGAGAAGATTAAGAGATCAACCATCTTCAAACGGGTGAAAAAAGGCTCTTGTACAGAAAAAATGAAGATGTCCCCTGTGGATCCAGAAGTATGAAAATAGTAAGAGAAGCATCTAAATAGAAAAAAGATCATAACGGGGCACTGTTGAGTTGGCTTCACACCGTTCTTATCCTCTTGAAGGATTAAACTAGAGCCAAACCTAGAGCGTGGACAACCCATGTCAGAAATCCTTAGTTGCAAGGATTCAGGCGTGGGCTGCTGGAGGTTCGCAGGGCTTTGGGAGATTCTTTGCAGTTCAGAGAACCCCCAAATCCCACTCCTGGCTGGCCCCACCCATCCCTCCCCTCCCCTCCCAGGAGTCTTCACACGGTCCGTTTTGGATGTAGGTAAGTGCAGGGCACGGGGGAGGACAAAAAATGGGCTTACTGGAAGTTTGGGAATGGGCCTCCAGAGCCTGGGGAGGCCGTTTTTGCGCTCCCGGAGGCTCAAAAAAAGCCTCCGGAACCTGGGGAGGGCAAAAACACCCGTGCCATAGTGCAGAAGGCCAACTAGGCCACGCCAACCATGGCCACGCCCACCCAGCAACTGGGCAGAGAACCTTTTGCTAAAATTTTTGAAGCCCCACTCCTGCCCATATTAAATAAAAGGATGGGGCTAAAGAGTTCTTAAAAGTCTCAGATCTTAGAATCTGAGACTGGAAGGGTTGTGTGGAACGTCTTAAGTCTAATCTCTCACCCCGGCCAAGAATTCCAAACAGAGGAACTTTGATCTTGAAGAGATCCAAAAAATGAAGCCACCACACTGATCAGTCTTTGGTTCTTTGGTCTCGATCTTAACAGAATAACATGGTTGGAAAGGACTTGGAGGTCTTCTAGTCCAATCCACTGCTCAAGAAGGAGACCCTATACCATTTCAGACAAACAGTTGCCCAATCTCTTCTTGAAAACCTTTAGTGAGGGAGCACCCACAACTTCTGAAGGCAAACCGTTCCACTGATTAATTGTTCTCACTGTCAGGAAGTTTCTCCATAGTTCTGGGTTCTAGAGAAATCGTCTCTCAAGATTACCAGTTAATACAAACTCACCATTCTTGGCCCAAAGGCAACTTCATGTTCCTCAAAATCAATCTATCCATCTGTAACAGAATAACAGAGTTGGAAGGGACCTTAGAGGTCTTCTAGTCCAACCCCCTGCATAGGCAGGAAACCGTATATCATTTCAGACAAATGGTTGTCCAATCTTGTTCTGCCCCAGCTCCGGATCCCCGAGGATGTTGACACACACCAACGGTCCTTATCAAATTTATTAAGTAGCAAGAATAAACCAAAGTCTGGCAAAGGTTGGCAACCAGCTCAGAAAACAAGATACGATAAGACTTTTCCAAAAATGCTCTGATGATAATTACAAGTTGTTTCCAGCAAGAAACTTACTAACCTCGTGTGACTTAAATAGGCTAAGGGAGTGGCCAATTATCCTCGAGGAGACCTCCTCTTCCTGAGTAGCCACTCCTGCCTTTTGGCAGCCATGCGTGCTCGAGCATTGAGAAGAGGCTCCTCCACTTCGCTCTCTCCACTTGAAGGAGCCTCTGGAGGTTCTGAAGGCCCTGGCTGAGTCTCTGCCTCTGGCACCACATCCTCTTCAGCCTCCTCGCTGTCCGACATGAGCACCGGCTGTGCAAGCTGCTGGCACGACTTCACACCAGCCTCCTCGTTGGAATCAGCCATGATCCACGCAGGCCGCTGGCGGGCCACAACAAATCTCTTCTTGAAAACGTCCAGTGTTGGAGCATTCACAACTTCTGGAGGCCAGTTGTTCCACTGATCAATTGTTCTCACTGTCAGGAAATTCCTCCTTAGTTCTAGGTTGCTTCTCTCCTGGATTAGTTTCCACCCGTTGCTTCTTGTCCTGCCTTCAGGTGCTTTGGAGAATAGCTTGACTCCCTCTTCTTTGTGGCAACCCCTTTGTGGCAGCCTCTGTCAAGGTTGCCTCATTCTTTGAGCTTCTTCCCAATGTCAGTTCAATTATGACTTGGTCCCTTGGCTGTTAATAAGTTTGGATGGTCACATCTATCATTTCCCAAGGCCTTTTTTGTCCATCTGCCAGCAAAGGTGACACACCCCTCAGTTCAGGGGCACATATGCATATCCAATAATTTATTAACTCCCATTTTACAGTGGCGATGATTTGAAGGCACGATCTATTAAACCTCTCAGCTGCTTCACTGTTTCTGGGTTTTTTTCCCTCAAAGATCGCCATCCATTACCAACTGGAATTTTTTCCCCCTGCGTGCTCCATGATGTTCAGTACAGTTCATATTTCTGACTTTGGAATGTGCGTGAATTTAAGGCCCTTTCCCCCCCCCCTCCACTTTTCTGTTTAAATGCAGATTAGATCTAAATCTTATTGAAACATCACAATCTGCGGCAGCATAATTTATGCCTCCCCCCCGCCCCCTCTCTCTTCTTTCCAGCCTAGCAGGCTGAAAAAAAAAGAAATTTATGCATAGATCCTTGGTTTGCTATTAAATGCAGAAAGTCTGGTTCGATAAAATCCTCGGACTTCTTTTTTTTTTTTTTTTGCTGGTACAATATTAGCTTTTATTCATTCCAGAGGATTTTCCCTACACACCGCTGCTTACTTCTCATTTTGGAGAGAGAGAGAGAGAGAAAAAAAACCCTGCACTAGATTTTCCTTAAAGTGTGGACAGTCGCAAAAGATTATCGTACAGCCAACGCCGAACCACGCACTGACTAGCATCACTAAGCCAGCTCATTAATTCCCATAAATGTAACCAATCACCCTGGGAAATTTCAAGAACAGAGTTTCCCCCCCCACACACACACCCCCAACTACCCCGCTTTGGAGGGCAAAACGCAAAAGCTATTTTAAATTTATTACCGAGGCTTAATTGTACGGCTTTCGGTGGCTTAACAGGAGTATTGCAATAATACAAATGGCTTAGCATAGGATTTGGCTATCACTTCCCTCTCCCCCCTTTTTCCTTTCATGGGTCGTGAGAGTTCTCAGCTTAATACCTGGTTTATTTTAATTAGGGTTCTGTATAGGCTTGGTTGTCTTACAGGATGTTTTTTTTTTGGCAGGTACGGTTGTTGGGTGCGGTTTATCCCAGGGTCAATATTTGTTTAAGCATGTTGGCGTTTTATTCAGTGGGTTTTGTACTTACTGGCTCTTTCTGAACAGCGCTGGGTAAAAAAACATGGATTATGATGATGGCGATGATAGCAATAGCACTTAAGATTTATATACTGCTTCACAGGGTGTTGCAGCCCTCTCTAAGCGGTTTACAAAGTCAGCATATTACCCCCCAACAATCTGGCTCCTCGTTTTATCGACCTCGGAAGGAGGGAAGGCTGAGTCAACCTAGAGCCAGTTGGGATCGAACTGCTGGCAGTGGACAGAGGAAGGAAGGAAGGAAGGAAGGAAGGAAGGAAGGAAGGAAGGGGAAAAAGAAGTTCAAAGCAATAGGAATAGCACTTATATACCGCTTCACAGTGTTTTACAGCCCCTCTCTAAGCGGTTTACAGAGTCAGCCTCTTGCCCCCAACAATCTGGGTCCTCATTTTACCCACCTCGGAAGGATGGAAGGCTGAGTCAACCTTGAACTGGTGAGATTCGAACTGCCAAATTGCAGGCAGCAGGCAGTTAGCAGAAGTAACCTGCAGTACTATTTATTTTTTATTTATTATTAGTCATATTTCTATGCCGCCCACTCTCCGAGGACTCTGGGTGGCTTACACCAAAGACATTATACTAAATAGCATGTTGCCCCCAACAATCTGGGTCCTCATTTTACCCACCTCGGAAGGATGGAAGGCTGAGTCAACCTTGAGCCTGGTGAGATTCGAACTGCGAAACTGCTGGCAGCCGGCAGTCAGTCAGCAGAAGTAGCCTGCAGTACTGCATTCTAACCACTGTGCCCCCTTGGCTTAATGTGATGATCAATGACAACAGAATACAATTCAGTTCCTAATCAATGCATTAAAACAAATACTACCTTTAAAAACATCGTACTCATGATGTCCTAACCACCTGATGTCAATAATCAGGAGAAAAATAAACCCAACAGAACTCAACCAGCCCCACTCTGCAGTCTCCCCCCAAGGAATAGATTTTGCCTAAAATCACCAGGGAAGGACCATCTCCGCTGTCCTAGAGGAAGAGAGCCCTAACCAAGTATGTCCATTTCCTGTTTGTCTTATCTTCTAGTACTTATGCAGGGTTTGTCAACCTTGGCAACTTTTAGATGGGTGGATTTCAACTCTCAGAATTTCCCTGACAGCCATGCTGTGTGGGGAATTCTGGGAGTTGAAGTCCACCCAAGGTTGAAAAACATTGAGTTAAAGACTTGCAATAAGTTGATCAGAATAGAGCTGGAAGGGACGTTTGAGGTCTTTATGAGTATATCCATCAACTGGAATAGGACATAGTAACAATGTCAGCCAATTGGTAGATGAGACAGGCTGAAGCCAGGGCATGTCTTAGTCTGCAGCTTCTGAGTCTGTGCGGAGAAAAGTGAAACTAGTCTCTCTGCTGTACTCTGTGTGTGAACATGTCTGCTAATCTGAGCTGACATGAAACTGTTCTCATCTGTTGGTATTGTATATATACACTGCTCAAAAAAATAAAGGGAACACAAGCAGAAGACATCCAAGATCTGAATGAATGAAATAGCCTTATTAAATACTTTGTTCGTTACATACAGTAGTTTTGTGTTCCCTTTAGTTGTTTGAGCAGTGTATAAACTACTGTATGTACAGAACAAAGTATTTAATGAGGCTATTTCATTCATTCAGATCTCGGATGTCTTCTGCTTGTGCTCCCTTTATTTTTTTTGAGCAGTATATATAGATATTCTTGTATATAAAGAAGTTAATGAATCAGTTATCTGTGTGTGCTTCTGGATTTGAATTTTCCAAGAAACTCTGATAGTCTTCTAGTCCAGTGATATGCTCAAGCTCAACCATTTCAGACCAGTGACTGTCCAGTCTCTTCTTAAAGGCCCCCAGTGACGAAGCACCTACAACTTCTGGAGGCAAGCTGTTCCACTGGTTAATTGTCCTCACTGTTAGGAAGTGTCTCCTTAGTTCCGGGTTGCTTCTCTCTTTGATCAGTTTCCACCCATTATTTATTTTTTTTTTCCTTGCCTTCTGGTGCTTTGGAGAATAATTTGACTCCCTCTCCTCTTTGTGGCAGCCTCTCAAATACTGGACTACTGCTATCATGTCCCTCCCAGTCCTTCTTTTCTCTAGACTAGCCAAACCCAAATTCTGCAACCGTTCTTCATATGTTTTAGTCTCCAGGCCTTTAATCATCTTAGTTGCTCTTCTTTGCACTTTTCCCAGGTTCTTCTTCTTTTTGGTCTGTTCTTCTTTTGTCAGATAGACAGATTCCACTAGAAGTAGATGTTCTCCAAGATACTGACACACCAAGCCACTGAGACAGGTGATCTTGAAATGGGATTCTTACCCTTCGCATCCAGTAATAAGACGACTATCAAAATGGAGATGGGCTTGGAAATCCTTAAATAAATTTCTACATCCAAATCCTGAAAACAGTAACAGAGTTGGAAGGGACCTTGGAGGTCATCTAGTCCAACCCCCTGCTCACGCAGGAGACCTATACTAGGGATTCGAACCGCCGAACTGCCGACCTTTCTTGATCGACAAGCTCAGCGTCTTAGCCACTGAGCCTTGTTGTTGAGTTCCGGTCAGCACAGTAAGTCCATTAGCTAAACCTCATTTCTGAAAATGTTCAACTTTGCTCAACGACACACTCTATAAAAATTCAGGTCCAGAGCATTGGTGTGAGCATGTATATGTGGGTGTGGGTGTGGGTGAACCTCTCCCCCACTTCTGCCACCTTCTTGCATGCCTGCACGCACACACATTGGCCCGTGGAAGTCAATTTAATTGGGAAGCGTCAGGGCAGAAGAGGTGAGAAACTGCCACTCACTCAGTCTGTAAAAATCAGAGCGACAAAGCATCACTATGAATTATGGATGGCAGGACAGATGTGGATGAAGGAGACGGATGCGGCATTCAAGGCAGGGAAGAGCACAGGATTTGGGAAAATACTGCAGCGAAGCAGCATCTGTCATTGTCTACTTAGACATAAGGTAGGCGAACATGAGAGAAAATGGGTTGGATGATCCATTCCAGCAACCCACAACATCTGCTCGGGGACTTCGTTCTCCTCTCTGAAAGTTGTCACCGACTGAGCCAGATTTGTGTCTTGCCTAGCCTTTCCTAAACTGGTCCTGTGCAGGACCTTGGACAGCGGCCAGTGATGGTGTCAATATAGTGTTTGGAAGCCTATGGAGATTCTCAGCCATCCAGGTCATGGTTTGTCCCAAAGGTGCTTTTTCAAGAGGCAACTGGACTTTCTTTGAATATCCACTTGCCTCTTGAAAAAGTGTCTTTGGGACATGCTGGTTGGAAGTGTGGTGAGCCCCCACAAACTTGCTTTGTGCCTTCTACGTAGCTTGCTCTCTTTTTAGATCAGGGGCATCAAACTCAAGGCCTGCGGGCTGGATCCGGCCGATGGGGTGTTTTAAATCGGGCCCGCGGGAACGGCCTGGAAACAGCAAAGGACCGGCCAGCAAAAACAGGGCACGGGAAAAAGAAAAGGAAAGAAAAAAAAAGAAAGATGGAAAAAGAGCAAGGAAGGAAAAATAAGGGAAACGGGAAAGGAAGAAGAAGGGAGAAGGAAGAGGGAAGGAAAGAAAAGGAAGGAAGGAAGGAGGGAGGGAGATTATAATGAAAGTGAGGAAGTCCTGCCTTAGCACTTGGTTACAACAGGTGCCCCCAACATGAGTCCTGTGTCACGTCCACCATGGCCACGCCCACCCACTGGCCCTCTTGAGGTCAAGCACAATCCTGTTGCCCTCAATGAAATCAAGTTTGACACCCCTGCTTTAGACGGTGGAGATGTTAATTCCCCCGGAAGAACTGAAGCCAAATGGTTGTACGTCAGGAAAGATACATTGCCGCCACCCTTGGAGGTGCTTCTTCATCCATCACAGTTGATCCATGGATTGCTTACTGGGTCCCTACTTAAGCGCCAACCTTGTTTTTGGGACAATGCCAGGTCTGCCATGCGTCGGAGAGCAGCCCGTAGGAAGAGACCCGGTTGCATGCCTAAAAAGACTCGACACATCGAGAAAACCATCATGCTCAGAGATTAGTTTGGGGGGAAGCTCTTGATTCCAGGTCTCTTGAGAGAAAACTGCTGAGGAGAAAGATGTTGTTTCCATCAGAGAACCCTGGATTTCAGGAGGGTTTTAGTGTCCCTGGGACTTTAATCACCCTGCTTGGCTCTTGAGGTCATCCTTTCCCGGCACAAGCGCTTTCTGCATCCATAATGTAGACTCTGACAGCAATTCATTCTCTCTCTCTCTCTCTCTCTCTCTCTCTCTCTCTCTCTCTCTCTCTCTCGCACGCACACACACACACACACACACACGAGAGAGAGAGAGAGGGTGAGGGAGAGAGAGAGAGGGAGGGAGGGAGAGAGAAAGGGAGAGAAAGAGAGAGAGAGGGAGAGACAGGGGGAGAGAGAAAGAGAGAGAAAGAGAGAGGAAGAGGGAGAGGGGGACGGAGAGGGGGGAGGGAGAGAGGGAGAGAGAGAGAGAAAGGGAGAGAAAGAGGGAGAGAGGGAGAGAAAGAGGGAGAGAGGGAGAGAAAGAGAGGGAGAGAGAGAAAGAGAGAGAGGGAGGGAGAGAGAGAAAGAGAGGGAGAGAGAGAGGTGTTGACTTAATGGGACACTTGGCAATTACAGTCCATGAGCAGAAGGAGCTGCATTTTTGCTCAGATGGGCTAGTAAAGCTTTGGTTCTGGCTGGGCTGGACCTTGGAGAGGGAGAAGGAGGCATCTGAGCACATTCAATCTTCTTAAAGGTTTGGCCCAAAGGCAACGCTGTTGAAGCTCCATCACTACCTTTCCGAAGATTTTAAAAAAGCATCTTGACACCCTCACTAGACCCTGTCCAAGGGCATCCTTCAAAGGTCTAAAGCAGCACCCCCACCCCAACCTTTGGGCACCAGGGACTGGTTCCATGGAAAGAGGCTTTTCCGTGGACCAGAAGGGGTGTGGTTTCACGTGCTGCCTGCATCCCATGGATGCAGGGGTGGTATTCACTTACCTTCACTACCGATTCGCAAATATGAGCGTGTGCACAGGCACAGAGCCTTCCACGCATATGCAAAGTGTCAAAAACAGGACGTGATGACATCCAGGTGGGAGGCAGAGCCTCCCGCAGCCACCGCTACAGGTTTGCCCAAACCAGATAGAACTGGCTGAATACCAGCACTGCATGGATGGGGCTTCACCTGTTTGCGTGGACCGGTTTCTGGCATGTTGCGGCCCAGTGCCGGTCCATGGACCTGGGGTTGGGGACCCCGGTCTAAAGTATGAACCGCCACCAAATAGAGCAAATTGTTCCAGTCATCAGTCTAGTTTCCTCCTCCAGAACTTCATCCCATTCCATAGCCTCAATTTTCCAACTTGGTCTTCACTCCCTTATAATAATTCCACGTGTCTTTCTTGGTTCTTGGGGGCCTGACATTAATCCCTTAATCCAAACCTCTTTCTGGGAAGTATCTGAGCTGGCAAAATAGCCTCCCTCTGTTGCTGCTACTAATATATCTGTACCTACCCTGTTTTTCCGAAAATAAGACCCAACCAGAAAATAAGTCCTAGCATGATTTTTCCGGATGCTCTACCCGCCAAAATATGCCCCAGTCAATTGTCAGCCACATGGATGCATTTAGTATTGTAAAGGTAACAGTAAAATTGTTAAAACAGTAAAAGGTCTATGCACCTTGTTATTAACACAGCTGCCTGCAATTTACTGCTGGGTCCTCAATTTACCTACCTTAGAAAGGATGGAAGGCTGAGTCAACCTTGAGCCTTGGCGAGATTCGAACCTGCAGTAATTGCAGGCAGCTGGTCTTAATAACCAGCTTAATAACAGGGTGCCTTAGACCATTGTACTACCAAGGCTATTTCCCCCAAAATAAGACCTAATCGGAAAATAAGCCATAATGCATCTTTTGGCGCAAAACTTAATATAAGACCTGATCTTATTTTGGAGGAAAAATGGTATATCTATATCATCTATATCTCTCTATCTCTATTTTAAAAGAATAACAAAATAGCAGAGTTAGAAAGGACCTTAGAGGTCTTCTAGTCCAACCCCCTGCTCAGGCAGGAAACCCTTATAGACAAAGGGTTCTCCGATCTTTTCTTAAAAACCTTCGTTGTTGGAGCACCCACAACTTCTGGAGGCAAATCATTCTTCCAAATATTTTGTGGGGTTTTTTTAGATTTTATTTTGGTATTTACTGACCTAATGGATGTAATAAAGTTACTTGATTTGATTTTGACAGCAGGATATTGTTCTGCTGCTACTTTTTAGCAGCTGGCATCTGGTGCTCCTTTTTTGTGATTGGGAAGGTTGAGAATACGTAGCCATCAGGGCTCTTAACCAGCGGTGGTTGAGTTTCTGTGGCTCTGCTCTATTTGGCTCTTAAAACTGAATGAATTCATGGCCATCATCCCAGCCAATCAGAGCGAATGCCGCACCTTCAACTTCATGCTAGATCTGTGATGGCGAACCTATGGGCACGCCCACGCTCAGCTCCACCGCAAATGCACATGCACTTCCCACCGGCCAGCTAGTCTTTAGGTCTCTGCCGTGCATGCGTGGGGGCGAATGCGGGGGATTCACGCGTGCAAACACGGGAGGCAGGGCACATACACGGGGGCACTCACATTGCATTTTGGGGGTTCACATGTGCATGCCCCCCCTGCACCCCATTTTGAGCCTGGAAGGCCTCCTGCACCAACCTGAGAGCCAAAACGGGGTGGGGGGGGCACCATGCAAGGGCCCCCATGCCCCATTTTGGGCCTGGAAAGACTCCTACACCAACCTGGAAGCCAAAATGGGGCACGAGGGGACCGGGGCACATGTGTGGGGCGGGGCGCATGCGTGGAGGGCACTTGCATTGGATTTTGGGGGTTCGGGCACGTATGCGTGCATTCGCTTTGGGCACTCGGCACCAAAAAGGTTAACCATCACTGTGCTAGGTGAAGAAGATGACTGAACAAGCCAAGCCCAGAGATTCATTGTTACGGACAGACGTTTTAGCGGACATCCGTTAACTCCCTTTTCTTCAAATGCAACTTTTCCTTGGATACTTTCTCAGAGAGCGAAAAGTGGAAAGAAGAGGGAAAGAAACCCAACTCTTCCTCTAAATTCTTGTGGCTTAATTTTAAATATTATTTCCTTTCTCAGCATTGTAATTTCCATCCACCCCACATCGAATGGACCACCCGAGTGATATATGGAGCAGCAGATGCAAATGGAGAAAATTCTGGGCGAACATCCAGTGCGAGCCGTTAATCCTCAAATACCTCTGGAATGGATGCTCCTGATCAAGGGCTCCATTATTATCTCCAGATGAAGAGGGGACTTAATGAGTAACCATTAGTTGTTGTTTTTTTTAATTGTTGTTATTGTTTTAATTCTCTTTAGGAGAATCCGCTCTCTTTTTCCCTCCGGTTTCCTGAGGATAGATAGACTCCAGAAATATTTCCACCAGAAAATATTTCTACTTTGGCTTGCATTTTTATTAACGGAAACGCTTCCCACTATTGATGTCCAACCTATTCGGAAGCCAAACATCTGAGGGGGAGGGGGAAAGAGAAATAGGGCTTCACTGGCAGTTTGCGGGAATATCAAGGCCGCATCCCATCCGTACAGCTCGAGCTGAGAGGCTTGCTAACTTATTATGGGCAATTATGTTGATTGAGTCTATTTCTAGCCTAAGGAAGAGGGACCTTCGTGGCTTTGAAGCATGTGGGAGACAGGCTGTTGCAAAATCAGCCAATGTGGTTGATGAAGAGGAAACAGCCTTTGAGCAACATGGAAAAGCAGTCGGCAGTTTCCAGATAATGACCATCAGTGTGAGCGAAATATGTCCCCTGAACCATCGGACAGCAAATGATCGGAGCCACCTTCGGTTACCAACATTCTGATCTCAGCTGCAGCCTTCAACTCATTCTACAAAAGAGAGGCCAATGTGTCCGGATTCGTCTTTTCTTCTCAAGGTTGCTTGTTACGATAATTAGACTTAGATTCCAGGAGAACACACACAAAGGCTGTTTGGCTTCACGGCCACGCTGGACTCGAGGTCCCAAAAGCGAGTTGACAGTCTCCAATGTTGGGGAGGGTGTTTAGCAGTGGTGGGTTCCTCCCGGTTTGGCCCGGGTTCAGCCGAGCCGGTAGCGGTGACGATATGACATCACCGAACCGGTTCTGCCCCCCCGCCCCTGCCCCGCCCCACGTTATTCTTACCTTTTATTCAGCCCCCCCCCCCCAATCTATTGCTGCCTCCTGAGTCCCAGCTGATCTGCTAGAAGGAAAAAAGCTGTTTAAACTCTTGCCTCGGGGCTTCAAAGGGCCGCCCTACAGCTGATCAGTGTTAAAAGGCAGTGTGGTGGTAGACCGGTGCCTGCAAAAACAAATGAGTAGACCAGTGCCTCCAAAAACAAATGGGCAGACCGGTACAGCTCTGCAAGCAGTTAAAAGCCTGGTAGACCAGTACCTCTGCTAAATCCTAAAGAATTGTCACATGACCATCAAGCCACGTCCACAAAATAAGCCACGCCCACAAAACCGGTAGTGAAAAATTTTAGAACCCACCACTGGTGTTTAGGAATTTTAAGAGGAGATGAAATGGATACCGTAAACCTGTGCAAGGGTTCAAACCAGTGGTGAAATCCAAATTGGTTTGCTGGCTGCGCATGTATGCCAAACACGCACTATGTTTCCATGCACAGTGCACACCAAAAGGAGGCTTGGGAAGGTAAGTAGAACAGCGAGGGAGGATCAGCTGTGGCATGATTGAGGATTTCCGGCTTTCTAGCAAAGCTAAACCCTGCTGCACAGCTGATTGACGGAAATACCGGTTCTGTTAGTCTAAGTGCTATTGCTTTTCCTTCTTTCCTTTCTTTCTTTCTTTCTTCCTTCCTTCCTTCCTTCCTTCCTTCCTTCCTTCCTCCCTCCCTCCCTCCCTCCCTCCCTCCCTCCCCTCTCCCTACTGCCAGTAGTTTGATTCTCACCAACTCAGAATTGATTCAGCCTTCCATCCTTCCGAGGTCAGTAAAATGAAGACCCAGTTTTTGGGGGGCAAGAGGCTGACTCTGTAAACCACTTAGAGACAGCTGTAAAGCACTGTGAAGCGGTATATAAGTCTAAGTGCTATTGCTATTGCTCTTCCTTTTCCCCTTCGTCCCTCCCTCCCTCCCTCCCTTCCATGGTGCGCAGTGGTTAGAATGCAGTATTGCAAGCTAATTTTGCACCACTGTCAGCAGTTCGATCCTGACCGACTCAAGGTTGACTCAGCCTTCCATCCTTCCAAGGTTAGTAAAACGAGGACCCAGTTTTTGCGGGTGCAAGAGTCTGACTGTGTAAACTGCTTAAAGAGGACTAGAAAGCATTGTGAAGCAGTATATAAGTCTAAGTACTATTGCTATTGCTCTTCCTTTATCCCTTCCTCCCTTCCTCCCTCCCTTCCTTTCCTTCCTCCCTCCCTCCCTTTCTTCCTTCCTTCCTTGATGGTGCAGTGCTTAGAATGCAGTATTGCAAGCTAATTTTGCCCACTGTCAGCAGTTCGATATTGACCAGCTCAAGGTTGACTCAGCCACCCATCCTTCTGAGGTGGGTAAAATGAGGACCCAGATTGTTGGGGGCAAGAGGCTGACTCTGCAAACCGCTTAGAGAGGGCAGCAAAGCACTGTGAAGCAGTATATGAGTCTACATCCTATTGCTAAAACCAAAGTTTTTAGGATCTTGCAAAAGGCCAGCAGGGTCCAACTTAATCTCATTCAGTTTGTATTCCACACTAGGAGAAAATGTTTTTTTTTAAAAAAAATCTTCCATAGGGACAAAGTAACTAAAGTAGACAATTGTTGTCTTTCTAAAGAGACCCGGGATGAACCCCATCTCCGCTGCCAATCACTCACCATCCTGGCAAAAAAAAAAAGAAGTGTCTAATTAGAAGAACAAAGAACAAAGCCCGTGTAATTGTGTACCTCGTGTTTTCTTTTTTCCTTGACAGACGCGTGGGCAGAGCGAGAGGCACATTTCGCAAACAAGTCAAGGTGGCAATAAAAATTTCTCCACCACCCCCCCCCCCCCCACAGTCTTGGGATGATGTGCCAGACGGAGCTTTACATCATCAAAGGATGACGTTTTGCTGAAGCTGGATCAAAACGACTTTGCAAAACAAAAACTGTTTCAAAAGAATTCTTCTGAATTGCATATCCTGCTCGAGCAGGAATTGCTATACCAGTGATGTTAACCTTTTTTGTGCCAAGTGCCCAAAGCGTGCCCGAACTCCCAAAATACAATGCTAGTGTCTGCCCCCCCTGCACATGTGCCCCACCCCCGCCCATGCATGTGTGTTCCCCCATGCCCATTTTGGCTTCCAGGTTGGTGCAGGAGGCTTTCCAGGCCCAAAATAGGGCATGGAGAGTCCTCGCGTGGCACCCCCATGCCGAGGGGTGAAATGCTCCTGGTTCAGACCGGATCGCCTGATCCGGTAGCGATGGAGGCGGATGGTTCAGAGAACCGGTAGCAAAAATCTCTGCCCCCCCCCCACCATGCCCAGCTGAGCCGTGCGATCATCAGAGGCTTTTTTTTTCTTTTAAATGGCTCTGACGATCCAAGCTCTAACGATCCAAGGTGAGTTGCCTGATCGGCAGAGGCTTTTTAAAAAACCCTCTGCCGATCAGGCAACTCACCTTGGATTGTCAGAGCCATTTAAAAGGAAAAAAATTTCACCACGGCTCGTGCCCCGTTTTAGCTTCCAGGTTGGTGCAGGAGGCTTTCCAGGCGCAAAATAGGGCATGGGGGGGGGGTCCTCGTGCTGCGCCCATGCACCTTGTTTTGGCTTCCAGGTTGGTACAGGAGGCCTTCCAGGCCTAAAATGGGGCACAGGGGGGCACACACAAACCCCCAAGATGCAATGCAAGTGCCCCCTGTGCATTCCTCTTTAGTTCTAGGTTGCTTCTCTCCTTGATTAGTTTCATCCATTGTTTCGTGTCCTGCCTTCAGGTGATTTGGAGAATAGGTTGAACCCCTCTTCTTTGTGCAGCACCCACAACATATCTGTTCTGTCCCCTCCCACGAGTGGTCTTGCAGAGGCTCAAATAGCCCAGCAGTAACAAACGCAGACTAGATAGATTGAAGCTGGCCCTTTAATAAATAGTTCTCTTCCAAAGAGAAGAGTAGTCCAATAGTTACCAGGCAATGTTCCAAAGGTCTTGGCAGATGGCCAGCAGACTAATGCAGGAATGCAGATTCTTGTCAAAAAAACCTCCAAACTAACAGTTGTAAATCCACTACATCCAAAACGCCAACAAATTGTTCACCACGCCTTTCCAGCCCAGTCTCACCCCTTTTATACTTTGTAGGGTGTGGCCCTACGTCTCCTGACCACACCTCTTGGGACATGGCAATAGCTGTTCTCTACGACGTCTCCTACGTCTCTCTCTTGCATCCAATAGGGGCTCCCCCTCATCGTTCCCGGCCTCTGTTTCCTCCTCAATTTGGTTGGGGTCCATAGGCACGTCAGCAACTGTCAGTTCTTGCTGACTCACCAGTGAAGACGGCCCCTCCAGCACATAGCTCGTGACAGCTTCCTCCTCCTCCATATCATCCTCTGACTCAGCATGTGAAGATAAATCAGCCTCCGGGGCCGGGGTCACAACAGTATCTCTGGAAGGTTTTCAAGAAGAGTTTGGACAGCTATTTGTCCAGGATAATAAAAGGTCTCCTGTTTAAAACAGGGAGCTGGACTAGAAGACATCCAAAGTCTCTTCCAACTCTGTTATTCTATGTTCTCTGTTGGGCAATGACATTCGGATCCTTGGTTCCTGATTTCATTCCTGAAATTGTTGATACTCCAAGAGAAGGAAAAAGCAGCCACTGAGTTTTCTCCAGTTTCAGAAAAAAAATAATGATAAAAACTAACTTCTTTTTTCTCTAACGACAACCGTATTCTGCCCTTCCTCCTGTCCAATGGTCAGTGATTGCCCTGGAGGTTTTTCCATCCCTTCTTTCAAATCCTTTCCCTTCTTCTTTCTTTACAGATGGAGGCTAAAAATACTTGAACGTGCAACGTTAAAAATAGAAGAAAGATCTAATACAGCAAGATACACATCTAAACAGAACCGTTGTGAAAGTAGGTGCCGTATTAAATGCCAAAGAACTGTAGCGTCAGAGCAATCTTCAGCTACTGTTCAGGAGGTCAGAGAAGATCTAAAAAGAGAGAAATATTCTGGACTATTGTGGCTCTTGATCAGAAAAAAGGATCTTAGATCTGCCCACCAGTGACTAAGACACTGAGCTTGTTGGTCAGAAAGGTCGGAAGTTCAGCGGTTTGAATCCCTAGTACAGGTCTCCTGTGGGGTTGACTAGATGACCTCCAAAATCCCTTCCAACTCTGTGACTGGTACCAGGCTGCATAAAAAAAGGCAATTCAGGAACAAGAGAGAAGTGGGCAGTGTTTTTTTTTTTTCCCCACAGGGCAAAAAAAAATATTCTGGCACGGGAATGTTACTAAATTTGCTTTCTGTAAGGAGAAGCACAGAGCACTGAGTGGGAAGTGTTGAAAGCTCTTCTGTGACATCAAATGTTGGCTAAGTAACTAGATGGCAGCCGTGAGAGTTGGACCGCAAGGAAGGCTCAGCGCCGAAGATTTGATGCTTTCGAATTGCAAGACTCTTGAGGTTCCCTTGAAGGCAAGACCCAATCAGTCAATCCTAATCCTAAAGGAAATGAGAGCGATCAATCAGTGGAACAGAAGCTGCCTTCGGAAGTTGTGGGAGTTTCCCACTCTCTCTCTACCCATCTACTATCTACCTACCTACCTACCTAATCTGTCTCCATCCATCCATCCATCCATCAATCATCCATCTTTATCAACTATCTGTTTGTCTACCTGTCTACCCATCTACTATCTACCTACCTACCTACTTAATCTGTTTCTATTTATCCATTCATCCATCTTCTCTCTCTCTCTCTCTTTATGTCTATCATGTCTGTCTGTCTGTCTATCTATCTATCTATCCATCCATCTTCTTTCTATCTATCTATCTATCTATCTATCTATCTATCTATCTATCTATCTATCTCTATCATCTATTTATCTATCTATCTATCTATCTATCTATCTATCTATCTATCTATCTATCTATCTACCTTCTATCTATCTATCTATTTATCCCAACTCTAGGGGGCAGTGCTCCTCTCCGTTTCAAAGCCGAAGAGCCAGCGCTGTCCAAAGACATCTCCGTGGTCATGTGGCCGGCATGACTCAACGCCAAAGACGCACCAAAGGTGGTCCCTATTTTTCTACTTGCATTTTTTACCTGCTTTCGAACTGCTAGGTTGGCAGAAGCTGGGACAAGTCACGGGAGCTCACCCCGTTACGCGGCACTAGAGATTCGAACTGCTGAACTGCCAAACTTTCGATCGACCAGCTCAGCGTCTTAGCCACTGAGCTAACACTTAGCAACATAAATTTTGGGCTCAATTGTGGTTGTATGTTGAGGACTCCCTATATCACTCCCCCACCTCTCCAAACAGCATTTGATTACGTGGTCCCTTCCTCAAGGCCTTCTCCTCTGCCCCCAAATGATGTATCTGTGGGATGACTTGCAACAGACCCAGAATAAACCGGGAGGGAGCAAATCAGCCCTCATTCTTTGCTCTTCTTCTTCCCCCCGCCACTTCTTTCCCTCTTGATTGTATAATAAAATCAGGTAGCCTGCTCCCCAAAAGGGGTGTTTAGTATTCATACAATTTTAAACAGGCTTTATCTAGTCTGAGTAACGCTGTCTGTGCTTTGTTCAGCCCAAGGGATTCCTTGACAGACGAAGAGGAGATTATCTTCTGCTCCCCGTCCCTATCCCTCCCCCCTTCTTCTTCTCCTAACACCTTCAGCTCCTGAATTTCATATCTGGTATTAAATCCCAACTCCCTTTCATGATATATCTTCGTGTCAACGCTCCCTTCTATTGCCGCGTCCTCTCCTCCTCTCTTCCAATTTCCTCTATTATTCATATTTTATCCAGTAATAACATCTGGGTAGATTGAGGCAGGGACTGCCACTTCATATTTATGAACTCAAACACGCCGGGTCCTTATTACTGGATGTTTATGGGAGTCCATGAACAATAATGTAACAGGGAGAAGTAGAGTGGGTAGATTGTCTTTTGCTCGTGGTCGTTTCCTTCTAATAGCCAACTCAGCTGGAGGATACTAGCAGACCTGGAGACAAATTTGGTCCGTGAACAAGAAGGCAGAGATATCCTTTACTCGAGGGAAGGCTCAGTTTCGCAACAACAACAATAGGCATCTTAAAGACAACCCAACGGTTGGAAAAGGAACAACAATGAGCAAGACTCATTGCCTTCATTCAGAAAACTTGATTCAGATTAACAGAGTTGGAAGGGATCTTGTAGGTCATCTAGTCCAACCCCCTGCCCAAGCAGGAGACCCTACACCATTTCTGACAGATGGCAGTCCAGTCTCTTCTTGAAAGCTTCCAGGGATGAAGCTCCCACAACTTCTGAAGGCAACTTCTCTTGTTCTCTCTGTCAGGAAATTTCTCCTTATTTCCAGGTTGAATCTCTCCTTGTTCAGTTTCCATCCATTATTCCTTGTCTGGCCTTCGGGTGCCTTGGAAAATAGCTTGACCCCTTCCACTCTGTGGCAGCCCCTCAAATATTGGAAAACTGCTCTCATGTCTCCCCTGGTCCTTCTCCTCACTAGACTAGCCATGCCCAGTTCCTGCAACCATTCTTCATATATTTTAGCTTCTGGCCCCCTAAATCATCCTGGTTGCTCTTCTCTGCACTCTTTCTAGAGTCTCAACATCTTTTTTATAGTGTGGGGACCAAAACTGGATGCAGTATTCCAAGTGTGGTCTTACTAAGGCTTTATAGAGTGGTGTGAGTACCTCCCTTGATCTTGATTGCCTCTGTTGATGCAGTTTAGGATTTAACCAGATGTTCAGCAGCCAGCTAGTTCTCACCCTTCGGAAGACTTCTGGGTTGATTTCCTTCTCACAGACAAGATCTTTTATGTTTGTTTTATGGTGAACTTTCATGAAACCCCGATGACAAAACTGGGACACGGGGCATCCCCAGGGACATTGAGCCTGAAAGTAGAGCATGTTTTATGGATTGGTGTCAGCTGTCTAGAGTCATCGGATGAGTTAGATGGCCCTATCAAGTCCTGTCAATAAATAAAATAAGATCCCTCAGAAGATCTATATGGTTCCCATCTTGAGGGCGTGCTGGAGAAGAAATCCTTTGGGAGATCGGCATCATCTCCCCAGAGATCAGACTTGTTCCAATCCTGCTGGTTGTCAGATCCGTGTATCTGCCATTCTTCGTGGAAGAAGTGGGGTGGTGGGGATTTGTAGTTGTCACATTTAGTTCTTTTCCTATGTGTCCTAAGTATCCAATTTCTTGCCTGGTCCTCTTTGTATAAACTTTAACCTGATTTATAACCATTGCCTGGTGCCAGGAATGCCTGGAGAATTCTCACACCTCGGGAAATGAAAGGGGAGGGGGGGAGAAATGAGTGGATTAAAAAATGACCCTGAAAAGCTCTTCATATCTGTTTCTCAGAGAGGCTGGTACAATTCATCTTCACACCAGTGGATTGGTTGGAATCCACATCGGAAGATGGGGAGGGGGTTCCTAATGTCCTTTATCCTGAACTGCGCACCCTGAGGGACCCCAGAGCCTGCTTTGAGTTTTGACTTGCTTTCATCCCTTTCAATTATTTGTTTGTTTGTTTGTTTGTTTATTCAATTTATATGCCACCCTTCTCCAGAGACTTAAGGCGGCTTACAATGCGTTAAGCAATAGCCTTCATACTTTTTGTATATACCTGCTTAGTAGGGCTTTCAGCCCCCGCTAAGTGGTGTTCTTTTTTATACAAAGTCAACTTATTGCCCCCACAATCTGGGTCCTCATTTTACCTACCTCGGAAGGATGGAAGGCTGAGTCAACCTTGAGCCTGGTGAGATTTGAACTTGCAGTAATTGCAGGCAGCTGGCAACTAAGTTTAACAGCACTTAGTCCACTGCGCCACCAGGTTCCTTTTGAAACACAAAGTTCTCAAGAGTTCGGAAGTGGGGGGGGGGGGGGGAGAAGCTGGTCCTTATACTGGCCTCTTGCAAAACATTCAGAATTTGGTTCCACCATCAAGGATGGGTCTCCAATGGCACGGGTGAGCTCGTTTCTTGGCTATATTGACTGTGGGATGCAGTCAGTGTTCTCATTTGCTAAAAGATTTATTTTTATAATGATAGATGGTGTTTTAATTCTAATTGTTGGCCGCCCAACAACATGTATGTCAGGGTTCCAAGTAATAGACCCGTAGCAAGCAAAAAACTCCGACGCAGGTAGATTCCTCAAAGAATAGGTTGATTGGATATATCATATTGGCACAGATCTGGTGGAAACCGACTCTGAAGGCTCCCACGGTTTTCACCTGATTAAAAGTAAAAGTTTGTCACTTTCTCAAAACAATCAGTCACATGGTCCAATCACACTGCTGTTTGGTTGCCTGGTGACATCACTCCTCCTTCCTCTGACCAGGTGTGAGAATGGCCTTGGTTCCCAAGAGGAAAGTATTTTGTTTTGGCTACAAAATCCCAGCTATCTCAAATCCCCCCTCAGTATATGAGATGAAAGGCCATCTAAACGTATTAAATAAATAAAAATAGGTCCAGAAAGGGGAGGGATCCCTGCTAATAAGTTGCACAGCTGTCCCACCTCCAAGAATTCCTCACAAACAGATGTGAATTTATTGGCTGGACTGACTTCTGCTGAATAATTCTCTTCCCTTCCCTCTATCCCTCCCTCCCTCCCTCTTTCCTTTCCTTTCCTTTCCTTTCCTTTCCTTTCCTTTCCTTTCCTTTCCTTTCCTTTCCTTTCCTTTCCTTTCCTTTCCCTTCCCTCTATCCCTCTCCCCCTCTTTCCTTTCCTTTCCTTTCCTTTCCTTTCCTTTCCTTTCCTTTCCTTTCCTTTCCTTTCCTTTCCTTTCCTTTCCCTTCCCTTCATTTCCTTTCCCTTCCCTCTATCCCTCCCTCCCCCTTTCCTTTCCTTTTCTTTCCCTTCCCTCTATCCCTCCCTCCCTCTTTCCTTTCCTTTCCCTTCCCTTCCTTTCCTTTCCCTTCCCTCTATCCCTCCCTCCCCCTTTCCTTTCCTTTCCTTTCCTTTCCTTTCCTTTCCTTTCTTTCCCCAAAGTGCTTTTTCAAGAGGCAATTGGACTCTTGTTTTTCTTTGTTTCACTTCTTATCCAGCAAGCTTTTTCAGCTGAAGAGGCTGAATGAGCTGAAGAAGCTTCTTGGATGAGAAGCAAAACATCTTCAAAGAAAAACCAGAAAGTCCAGTTTGAAAAAAGCACCTTTGGAACAAGGGTGACCTGGATGACTGAGAATCTCCACAGACATTCAAAACTTACTCTTTGCTGGCCTCTAGTGGTAAGCTGGACAATGGCAGCCCAGATATAGTACTCTTGGCAAGACAGTGTAAGAGTTGACAAAACTCTATAAATAACGTAGCCTTCGTAGAGCAGGTGGTAGACAGTCCTTTGACAATCACAGCCAAGAACTGAGACTGTGAGGACGTTCAGAAAATAGAAGTTGGTTGGCGGGAGTGTAAATAAAATGTTCAGAGCCTCCCCTTAAATAGAATTGCCAGGAACCAGGAAGCAGAAGTTAAGACTGGATCTCATAAGGTTTACTGTTCAGCAAACATCGCTCTTCAAGGATGTACTCATGCTGTCCAGGAGGACACTTCTAGGGTTATCTCAGGGACTTCCTTGCCCCAGTTTTTTTTTTTTTAATCCATTCTGGTTCAGCTTAAGGTCCTCCCTGTCCTGAAATCAGAAGGTTTGGAGAACCAAGCCTTCTCTACTTTGACACATGCTGCCCTCTTACAGTAGCTCTGGTTCCTAAGAGTTTCCTCCAAACCTTATTTATTTATTTATTTATTTATTTATTCATTCATTCATTCATTCATTCATTCATTCATTCATTCATTCATTCATTGGTTCGATTTATATGCCGCCCTTCTCCGGAGACTCAGGGCGGCTTACAATGCGTTAAGCAATAGCCTTCATACTTTTGTATCTACCTGCTTAGTAGGGCTTTCAGCCCCCCCCACCCTTAAAGCAGTGTTCTTTTTTATACAAAGTCAGCTTATTGCCCCCACAAACCAGGTCCTCACTTTACCTACCTCGAAAGGATGGAAGGCTGAGTCAACCTTGAGCCTGGTGAGATTTGAATTTGCAGTAATTGCAAGCAGCTGGTGCTACTTAACAGCGCTTTAGTCTGCTGTGCCACCAAGGCTCCTTCCTTTGTAGATGAGATTCCCTTAATGACCGCCTTGATTAGCCATGTGAATTCTGGTACCCCTTGCGGATGTAAGTCAAGGACTACCTTCAGATGCAGCAGAAGCTTCTGAAGAGTGTCGGTTGGGGACATACGCCCCTTTGTGTGTTTGTGTGTATGTGTGTGTGTATGTGTGATGTTTCCACACTGCAGTTGTCTAGTATTTTGATCACGACCATCTCCTCCTCCTCTCCATCTGCAGCTCCCTTCTAGCACTGATGAGGTTCCCTAGTTGGGCCATGAAATGTTTGCAAGAAAACCACCCAGCTCAGAGATCACCAAGGACCCCACAGTCCTCCTCCTCCTCCTCCCTGCAAATCCCAATCCCTTCTAGCACTGATGATGTTACTTAGCTTGGTCACGAAACATCTGCAAGAGAACTACCAAGCTCAGAGAGCACCAAGGACCCCACCATCATCCTCCTCCTTAAACTCCACTCCCTTCTAGCACTGATGATGTTACCTCATTGGGTCACAAAATGTCTGCAAGAAAACCACCAAACTCAAAGACCCTCCTCTTCTTCCTCCATTAAACTGCACTCCCTTCTCGCACTGATGATGTTACCTAGCTTGGTCATGAAACGTTTGCAAGAGAACTACCAAGCTCAGAGAGCACCAAGGACCCCACCATCATCCTCCTCCTTAAACTCCACTCCCTTCTAGCACTGATGATGTTACCTCATTGGGTCACAAAACGTCTGCAAGAAAACCACCAAACTCAAAGACCCTCCTCTTCTTCCTCCATTAAACTTCACTCCCTTCTCGCACTGATGATGTTACCTAGCTTGGTCATGAAACGTTTGCAAGAAAACTACCAAGCTCAGAGAGCACCAAGGACCCCACAGTTCAACCCCAAACTACAAATATGATCTTCTATCGAAACTTCCTTATAGCACAGTTATTGTTCTCTAGTTGGTCCTCCTCCTTCAGGGGAATGGAGATGTCTTTTGGGAAAAAGACTCAACTGATCCTTCTCTTGATCTTTCCCCAAAGCCGACTCTTCAATCATTCTTCCAGGAGGCCAAGAATGTTCTGAAGCTTTCTATTTCACAGGAGATGGACTGTGTGGTCTTTTTCTCTGTGAGAATACCTGCCACCTCTTTTTCCTTGCTGGCTCCTGAGATCTAAACTGATCTAAACCCTATTTGCAGGATCGCTAATTGGCTGTCGTTGGCAAGCCTTTTGGCTCCATCAAAAGCTCCAAGCGACTCCAGCAGCCACCAGCTTCAGAAACCTCCAATTTGGTGAGATGTCAAGAGATGACGACGGCCGACTGACAATACTGCCGAAAAGGCCATTAGAGGGAAGCTCCGCCCTTCAATTCCCAGAGATGCCAAAATTGTCAGATTATTCATGAACTGGCCAACGAGACATGGTAGCAAGGTCAGCCAATGAATAGGCATAGCAACTAAGTCAGCCAATTGGGAGGTGAGACAGACTGGAGCCAGGGCGTGTCTTAGTCTGCAGCATCTGAGTCTGTGCAGAGAATTGAAAATGAAACTAAGCAGTCTGTGCATGCAATCTGCTCTGCTGAAATGAAACGAACTGTTCTCTCCTGCCTTGTGTTCTGCCTATAACTTCTATCATGTTGAAAGAAGAATCTATATTGGTATTGTACATTTATCTTCATGTATTATTGTGCATATAAAGAAGTTAATGAATCCAGCTGAATCAGTTAACTGGGTGTGCTTCTGGATTTGAATTTTGCAAGAAACTCTGATAAAAATGACCCTGAACAGTCCAAGCTGGAAATATTCAGCTAATGAAGACGGCAATTGTCATTTCTTCCATCTCTTGCTTGCTTGCATTGCTCCTAGCTTTTCTCCACGCAATCAATGACAACTGGCTTTGCAGACACAGAGTGTGTCTCCAGAAGAGAACCAACTCACCGGGCTATCAACCCTTGACAGACTTGGAATTGGGTGCTTCTTCTCAAACTTCTCAAACATAGTGGCGCAGTGGTTAGAGTGCAGTACTGCAGGCTACTTCTGCTGACTGCCGGCTGCCAGCAGTTTGACAGATCGAATCTCACCAGGCTCAAGGTTGACTCGGCCTTCCATCTTTCCGCGGTGGGTAAAATGAGGACCCAGATTGTTGGGGGCAAGAGGCTGACTCTGCAAACCGCTTAAAGAGGGCTGTAAAGTATTGTGAAGCGGTATATAAATCTACGTGCTACTGCTATTGTTCTTCCCTCCCTCCCTCCCTCCCTCCCTCCTTCCTTCCTTCCTTCCTCCCACTGCCAGGAGTTTGATCCTGACCAGCTCAAGGTTGACTCAGCCTTCCATCCTTCCGAGGTCGGTAAAATGAGGACCCAGATTGTTGGGAGAAAGAGGCTGACTCTGTAAATTGCTTAGAAGGGGCTGTAAAACACTGTGAAGTAGTATATAAGTCTAAGTGTTATTGCTATTGTTCTTCCTCCCTCCCTCCCTCCTTCCCTCCCTCCCTCCCTCCTTCCTTCCTTCCTTCCTTCCTTCCTTCCTTCCTTCCTTCCTTCCTTCCTTCCTTCCTCTCACTGCCAGCAACTTGATCCTGACCAGCTCAAGGTTGACTCAGTCTTCCATCAGGATCCAGATTGTTGAGAGCAATATGCTGACTCTGTAAATTACTTAGAAAGGGCTGTGAAAGCACTGTGAAGTGGTATATAAGTCTAAGTGCTATTGCTAAACTAGAGAAAAAGAACTATAATGTCCCAGACAAAGAAGAGGCTTCTGGGAGCATGTGGAGGAAGAAAGAGCAAGGCACTCTGGATACTGGTTGAAGAGGCTCTCTTACTATTTATCAATCAACCCAGCAGAAAAGGATAAGAAGCTCTCAAGATGTTCTTCAGTCAATACTGCTGAAAGCTCCAGAGGCAAAATGTGGAGCACGCTCTTCAACTCAGAGTAAATAGCAATAAGCGACAGTTAATGGGGTCCTTCAGCTACTTTAAGCTCGACGCTTTGGATTTCTGCGAGGAGAGGGATACTCAAAGAACGCCTGAGACTAACTACTAGAACTTCTTTATGAAGCCATGGCTCATGGGGAGTCATCTCACTTCACAGCCCCGAGGAAGGAGGAACTTGATCCAATTTTGAGTTAGACCTTCTGTTCTCCATCCTCTTGGGATGATCAGGAGAAATGCCTCCCTGTTTACACCTAGGTGTTCTATGAACACCTTATTGGGGCACCGTTGGACACAAATAAGACGACAAGAAGGAATGATGCACTTTGGAGGAGAAGATCAAGGGGACACCAAAAGATACTATGTTTCCCCCCAAATAAGACTGGGTCTTATTAACCAGCACCAAGGTACCTTCTTACATGCCTGGTGGCTATGTCCTGAAGTGAAAAAGTACTGGACCAAGATATAAGGTTGGCTATAAGACCAAATAACTTGTCAAATTGAGCTAAATCTGGAAACATTTCTCCTGGAAATATTAAAAACTAAATTCGATTTAAAAAAATACGATCTCTAATCCTACATATATTAACAGCGGCAAGAATTGCGTTCGCGCAATATTGGAAGGAACACAGTTTATCACCAGAGGGACTGATCATCCAGAAAATATATGAATGTGCCGAAATGAATAAACTTACCCTAGAATTAAAAGAAAAAGATGATTCGGAATACTACGAGGTTTGGGGAAAATAGTATAGGTGGATAGACAATAGAAATAAAAATAGGTACTATACACAAGGAAGTTGAGGACTTGACATTCAATGTACAAATATGTATATAATGTATATATTACATGAAGTGTTAATCCAAAGTATATAAAAATGACGCTGTCTGTTTGACTATGTACTAGAGTTATGGAAAAGAAAAACTACAATAAAAATTATTTTTTTAAAAAAAGATTGGGTCTTATATTAATTTTTGCTCCAAAAGATGCATTATGGCTTATTTTCCAGTTAGGTCTTATTTTGGAGGCGGGTCTGGATGGGGAGAAATAGGCTCAGACTCAACCCCTCCAACACCGAGTGGCTGTGGTTCCCGGCGTCGCGATATAGTCAGCTGGTGCCATCACTGACTATTGGGGGTGAGTCATTACCCCCCACAGAGAGGGCCTGCAATCTGGGCGTCCTCCTGGACGCATGGCTGTCTTTAGAAGAACATATGACGGCCGTGGCCAGGGGGGCTTTTTATCAGGTTCGCCTGATCCGCCAGTTGTTGCCCTTTCTGGACCGCGACGCCTTGCGCACAGTCACTCATGCCCTTGTCACCTCCCGACTGGACTACTGCAATGCTCTCTACATGGGGCTCCCCTTGAAAAACACCCGGAGGCTCCAGCTGGTCCAGAATGCGGCCACGCGGGTGGTTATGGGCGCAACTCATCGTGCCCACGTGACACCCCTCCTGCGCGAGCTGCACTGGCTCCCAGTGGTCTTCCAGGTGCGATTCAAGGTGTTGGTTACCACCTTTAAAGCGCTCCATGGCATTGGACCTGGATACCTTCGAGACCGTCTTCTGCCACCAGTAGCCTCCCACCGGCCAGTTCGCTCCCACAGAGAGGGTCTCCTCAGGGTGCCATCGGCCAAATTATGTCGGCTGGTGATACCCAGGGGGAGGGCCTTCTCTGTGGGAGCCCCAGCCCTTTGGAATGAACTGCCTCCAGAAATTCGTAAAATCTCTGATCTCCGTGTGTTTCGCTGTGCCCTCAAAACCATGTTGTTCCGCCAGGCTGGGCTATCAATGTAAAGATTTTTAATTGGTTTTAAATGGGATTTTAAATTTGGGGTTTTATAAATTGGGCCTATTATTTAATAATTTTAATTATTTTTAAATTTTGTCTGTCTTTGTGTTTTTAATTAGGCTGTATATCGCCCTGAGTCCTTCGGGAGAAGGGCGGTATAGAAATAAAATTAATAAATAATAAATAAATAAATAAATAAATAAATAAATAAATAAATAACCCCGTCTGCTGATGATCTTAACTGGGGCTTATTTTTCGGGTAGGGCTTATATTACAAGCATCCTGAAAAATCATGCTAGGGCTTATTTTCCAGTTGGGTCTTATTTTTGGGGAAACAGGTTATCACTCAAATAAGTCAATACCAAGAAAAAGATAAGGACACCTTACTATTTTCTGGGCAGTGGGAAACTAAGATCAACCAAGTATGACTTTTAAGATGGAGGTAAACATTATTCACATTTCCACCTGGATTTGTCTTCCCCACAAACTATATGTCAACCCTGAAGAGAACCTGGCTGAGGCCATCTTTGAGGCTTCATGGTTGCCACAAGGCAAAGGGGGAAGAAAGAGAGGGGGGAAATTAGATAGCTCGGCTTTGCCGTCAAAATAAAACGTTTTCTTGTGGGAACCAAGGTCATTCCAACCGGTGGCTGAGAAGAGAAGTGGAGTAACCAAGCAACCTGCCAGCACCTTTATTGGACAATGTGACTGATGACCTAGGGCGGGGGAAGGGGAAACTTTCACTTTTTAACTTGGTGAAAAACATGGGAACTTTCAGAGTCAGCTTTCACCAGTTGTGCCAATATGATGTAGCCAATAAATAACGGGTGTCAAGGCCTAGGGCTGGATCCGGTCCATGGGGTACTTATATCTGTCCTGGAAGTAGTAAAGGACCAGCCCATGGTGCCTCTGCCAGCGAAAACAGAGCTTGGGGAGGGCCACATGTGGCCCTCCCGAGCTCTGTTTTCGCTGGCAGAGATTTGCAGGAGGCCGTTGCAGCCGAAAACAAGAGCTCAGGAGCCCGTTTTTGCTATGAGAGCACTCGGCCGCCACAGTAGCCCCCAACACGAGTGACGTTGAGCTGGCCATGACCACCCTGGCCATGTACACACACACACACACACACACACACACACACAGTCAAACACAACCTTGATGTGGCCCTCAATGAAATCGAGTTTGACACCCCTGCAATAAATTGTTCCTTGAGGAACCTACCTGCCTCAGAGTTTTGCTTTCAATGGGTTCATTACTTGGAACGCTGACACTATAAATGAGATCACATGGCTAGTCTTAAACTTACCTACCTTGGTAAGAGGCCCAGGGGTTTATACGCAGAGGTTTGTTTGTTTGTTTTGTTTGTTTTATTAAATTTATATACCGCCCTACTCCCGAAGGACTCAGGGCGGTGAACAGGCACAGAATAAAATACATAAATACAAAAGTTAGAAACAATTTAAAACCAAATTAAATAACTTAGCCCAAGACAATTAAAAATCCCAATAATTTAAAACAAATGAAAATTTCAGTTTAAAAAATTAAAAGAAAGGAGAGAAAATTAGGCCAGGCCGGCTTGCTGGAACAGGAGGATCTTAAAAGCACGGCGGAAAGTGCGCAGACTCCGAGGTGGGAGTCACATATCATGACAACTGGTTTTCCCAGCACCGGAAATGTGAGTGTGTGTGCACTGTCCACGCATGTGTGCAGCGTCACAAAACACGGGAATTCGCTCGTGTGTGTCGTACATACATGCATCTAGCATCACATAACACGAGAATTTGCTTGCACGCGCCATCCACACATATGTGCAGTGTCACAAGACACGGGAATTCGCTCATGCACACCATCCGCACATGCGTGCAGCGTCACAAGACACGGGAATTCGCTCACGCGCCATTCGCACATGCGCATACATTCAGCGTCAAACAAAACAGCGATATAGGATGGGATTGCACCCAGGCAGGTGTGGGGGAGGGGTGAGAGAGGGGCGGGTCCGCCTGCAGGTTGCAACTACCGATTCGCTTATACCGGTTCGAACCGGCAGCAGCCCACCACTATTTATACAGATTGATTTTAAGAACTCATCAGTGCAAACGCTTACCATATTTTTCAGAGTATAAAACGCACCTTTTCCCCAAATAAAACGAGGGTGAAAATCTGGGTGCGTCTTATACTCCGAATGTAGCCCTGCCCAGCTTCTCAAACAGAGGTTTCAGAGGCTGAAAAAAGCCTCAGAAATGAAGCTTCAGGAAAAAAAAGCCCCCAAACAGAGCCTTGGAGGCTTTTTTTTCTGAAGCTTTGTTTCAGAGGCTTTCAGAGGCAGGAAAAAGTTTTTTCTGAAACTGAGTTTCAGAAGTTTCAGAGGCAGAAAAAAAGCAAAAAAAAAGCAAGGCACAGAGCTCACACCCAACGAACCTGTTGCTAAAATTCACCTCTCGAAACAGCTGATTGGGGGTATTCTTGGAGGCCGATCCACCTGCCAATCAGTTTTTTTTCTTATTTTCCTCCCCAAAAACTAAGGTGCGTCTTATACTCCAAAAAATACAATACCTTAATCACATCTTCATCTGTGGACCTGCACTCCACGGATTCTACAAGATCTGTCACTGTTCCATCTTCTTCCACCGAGACCACCTTAACGGGGACAGCCACAGTTTTTCCCGTGAGGATGGCGGTGTTTAGGATCTCTGCTTCCTGAAAGACAAAAGCGTTATCAAATAAGGAAGATATAGGAGCAGACATGTAACAACAAATAAGAGGAAACAGAAAAAATGCAGTTTGTAGAAATGAAATTGTGTACACTGTTATTTATATGTTTAGAGAGGACTGTAAAAGCACTATGAAGCAGTATATAAGTCTAAGTGTTATTGCTAGTGCTATTTTCCTTCCTTCCTTCCTTCCTTCCTTCCTTCCTTCCTTCCTTCCTCCCTCCCTCCCTCCCTCCCTCCCTCCCTTCCATGGTGCACAGTGGTTAGAATGCAGTATTGCAGGCAAATTCTGCCCACTGCCAGCAGTTCAATTCTGAACAAGCTCAAGGTTGACTCAGCCTTCGATCTTTCCGAGGTGGGTAAAATGAGGACCCAGATTATTGGGGGCAAGAGGCTGACTCTCTAAACTGCTTAGAGTGGTCTGTAAAGCACTATGAAGCAGTATATAAGTCTAAGTGTTATTGCTAGCACTATTTTCCTTCCTTCCTTCCTTCCTTCCTTCCTTCCTTCCTTCCTTCCTTCCTTCCCTCCCTCCCTCCCTCCCTCTTTCCTTCCTCCCTTCCTCCCTCCCTCCCTTCCATGGTGCACAGTGGTTAGAATGCAGTATTGCAGGCAAATTCTGCCCACTGCCAGCAGTTCGATTCCAAACCGGCTCAAGGGTGACTCAGCCTTCCATCCTTCCGAGGTGGGTAAAATGAGGACCCAGATTATTGGGGGCAAGAGGCTGACTCTGTAAAATCGCTTAGAGAGGGCTGTAAAATCACTGTGAAGCGGTATATAATTCTACCTGCTATTGTTATTGCTGGTGAATGGAAATCACCCAAATCACCCTCAAAGTCCTTAATTGCTCATCTAAATAGTTTTCACTTCGTGGTTTTTCAAGTCTGACCTGATTTTACTTGTAGAAGGGAAGATGACATTAAGGGTTGCGGAGGAGGTAGTTGACTTTTCCTATCTTGTATCGATATATATCAGTTTTTCTAATCTAACATGACATAGAGAGAAAGCTGTGATACTTTAAAGGAATAGAGATCCTTTAGAGTACTTCAAAAGCAAGCTGCTGCTTTCAGAGAGATACAAAGCAAAGCCTCTTTCCTTTTCAGCTCAGTCAGCCTGTTTTGGGATTTGCCGTCCCCCACCCGAAATGTGACAGGCTCTGAGTAAACATGCCGAGATTTGCTGAATTAAATGGCAAGAAAGTCTGTTGTGGCCTGGGCTTACCGAGTCATTACAAGACACAATTAGTCCCAAACAAATCTATTTTATGGTAACAGCCGAGAGTTACGTTCATTCCCAACTGAGTCCCAATTAGTTGCAAAACAAGTCCTTCGGAAAAAGTTCTTCAGGATAATCACTAACCTTTTATCTTCTTTGACACCCTGCCGAAGGCCTCACTTGGCAAAGCCCCATGGAGTTCAGAAAGAAACAAGAGATGCCGACTGGAAACAGAGTTAGCAACGTTGCTTTCCTGCAAAAAGGCCCAAGTGCCTTTGTTTCTCATATCGTCACCACTATCGGCTCGGGAGAACAGGGCCGAACTGGGAGGAACCCACCACTGATGTAAGGCGAGAACTAGCTATATTCTTTAAGGGGATGTTTGCTCCAGTGGTGGGATTCAACCAGTTCGCACCACTCAGCTGAACTGGTCGTTAAATTTCTGGTTTGTCCTGCCCACCCTGCCACTTCCAGAAGTCCCCACGTGCCCCTTTTTGGCTCCCAGGCAATGATGAAATCCAAAATTTTTTACTACTGGTTCTCTGGCTTGGTGGGCGTGGTATGGCTTGGTGGGCGTGGCAGGGGTAGGATACTGCAAAATCTCCATTCCCTCCCCACTCTGAGACCAGCCAGAGGTGGTATTTGCCGGTTCTCCAAACTACTCAAAATTTCCGCTACCGGTTCTTCAGAACCTGTCAGAACCTGCTGGATTTCACCCCTGCTCCAATGTAAGTGCAGGGAGGCCTCCTAAGCCCAAAACAGGATGTGTGTGTGTAGGGTTGTGGCGTGGCATGGCCCCCCGCGGCCCGTTTTTGCTCCCAAGGGGGTGCAGGAGGCTGAGTGCTGCCTGTTACACACCCCTGGCCACACCCACCATGGCCACGCCCACCCAGCCAGTCATTAGGGCAGAGAACCGGTTGTTAAAATTATTTGAATCCCATCACCAGTTTTGCTCACGCTCTCGCATAAACCATAAATCTCTCTCTAATAAGCCCCGTGCGTTTGAAATTCTCCCCTCTCAGTTCGGGAGAAGAAAAATGAGAAGCTCTCTGCCCAGATTAAACAGCAAGAGGGATCTTTGCAAAAAAATAATAATAAAAATGCTCACCCATCTGGTCTCCTAAGGTTAAGGGGATTCCAGGAGACCCCTGAGGGAAAATACCTAAAGAAATGATTTCATTTGCAAGACACAACGCCGAGTACTTAAAAGAGCATCCGGAGAGATTGATAGGTCAGTTCCCAGCGTGTAAATGAATTAAAAAAAAAATCTAGGATGTTGCTAATTTCACAAAGAGAAAGAAAGAAAGAAAGAAAGAGAGAGAGAGAGAGAGAGAGAGAGAGAGAGAGAGAGAGAGAGAGAGAGAGAGAGAGAGAGAGAGAGAGAGAGAGAAAGAGAAAGAAAGAAAGAAAGAAAGAAAGAAAGAAAGAAAGAAAGAAAGAAAGAAAGAAAGAAAGAAAGAAAAGCAGGGGGAAGATACTTAAAACTGTACCAAACCTTTTTGAAAGAGGACTGCATTTTTTTTCCAGCCGTAACTAATACAGGATTATTGAAATGATTCAGCTGGTAGAATGAATAGCCTTAAGTGTGATTATCCGGTAAGTGGCAAATTCTGCAAACAGTTGGTTTTTTTCTTTTTTGGGGGGTTAAAAAAAAAATGAAATGACCCCGAGAGTCAGACAGGGAAATCCATTTTGGCATACAAAAATGTTACACTCATCGGCTGAAGGATTATACAGAACACGTAATACAGATTAATAGAATTTGGAAGGGACCCTGGAGCAGTGGTGAAATCCACATTTTTTTGCTGGCGTGGCTTGGTGGGCATGGTTTGGCTTGGTGGGCGTGGCAGGGGAAGGATACTGCAAAATCTCCATTCCCACCCCACCCTCAGGCCAGCCAGAGGTGGTATTTGCCGGTTCTCCGAACTGCTCAAAATTTCCGCTACCGGTTCTCCAGAACCTGTCAGAACCTGCTGGATTTCACCCCTGCCCTGGAGGTTTTCTAGTCCAACCCCTTGCTCAAGAAGGAAACCCTATACCCGGGATGGCGAACCTATGGCACACGTGCCACAAGCTGGCACGCAGAGCCCTTTCTGTGGGCGTGCGAGCCATCGCCCAGCTCAGCTCCGCCATGCATATACACACAACTCCTGCCGGCCAGCTGATTTTCAGGATGCGTGGGGTGACACACGCACATACACGAGAGGGGGGATGGCATGTATGCATACGTGGGGGGTGGGGGGAGGGCAGGAGGGCAGTGCCCCCCCTCACGGCTCATTTTTGGGCCCAGGAGGCTGCAGGGAGGCCTACTAGCAGTGGTGGGATTCAGCCGGTTCACACCACTTTGGGAGAACCGGTTGTTAACTTTCTAAGCGGTTTGGCAAACTGGTTGTTGGAAGAAATCATTAGGGCAGAGAACCGGTTGTTAAATTACTGTTCTGTCCCCGTCCCAGACATGCACCCCCACAGACGGCCCAGAGTTAATAAGCTACACGAAAGAATCTTTGAAGATAAAGCTGGCAGCAACCCAGTGGCTAGCTGCCAATTCAGACTTTACTCACACAAAACAAAGATTAGACTGCCAGCATTCCGATAAAGCAGGCAAAGTTTCTGCAATACAAGGATTAGTCCAAATGCAGTCTGACAAGGCAGGCAGAAGTCCAGTAATGGATCATTTCTATTTTTTGCTTGTCACAAACTGAACCGGCCACCACACCCACATTTATACCCTGTGGGGTGTGGTCCAGTGACTCAGCTAATCTCTGGCATGCCTTCCCCTCTACTGCGCACGCTTCTCCCTGCGGCTCTGCTGAGGGTCCAGCCAGCACTTATCTCCTTCGTTGCTGTCCACCTGTGGCTGTGGGGACGTGCTTGGCTCTGGGCCTATCTCTTGGCCTTCGGTGTCCTCCGGAGGCATTGCCAGAGAGGAGGGTCCTGGAGAGGGAGGCCTTGCCATCTCCTCTCCCTCACTCTCAGAGTCTGCATCTGTCGATAGCCCAGGCTCAGGCAACGGAGCCACAACAATTACTTGAATCCCACCACTGTCTACTAGGCCCTAAAAAGGGGGCGGGGGAGCACGGGGGAAGTGTGGAGGGAAACATGGGGGGGGTCGTGCATGCATGCACAGGCCCCCCGCTTGGCATTATGGGTGTTGGCGCACGACAAGAAAAAGGCTAGCCATCACTGTCCTATATCTTTTATAGTTACCATTTATAGATTACAGTTAGCACTGTTTGGAATTATAAATAAATAGTGACTTATGCCCCATTCAGTTTAAATGGTAGTCTAATAGTTTAGATTTGGATCAGTTTGATTCGGGTTGCTTAATCTTTTTTATTTATTTATTTATTTATTTTTGAGAAAGAGAATAAGATTGTGCACACTTAAGAGAAGTCTTTCTGAGCTGGGGAACAAATTCAGAGGTAATCGATTCGACAATTCAATCTGAAAGCCATCTCAGTTTGATAATTGGATGAAAGAACTGTCAAATCTCCAAATCACAGCTCTGTAAAATACATGGCAATGGAAAGAAAAAATTCATTTACCGTCTATATGCATAAATACATATATACAACGCATATACAGCCAGTCCTCGACTTACGACCCCAATTGAGCCAGCTCAAAATTTCTGTTGCTCAGTGAGACAGTTGTTAAATTAATTTTGCCCCGTTTTACGACCTCTCTTGCCACAGTGGTTAAGTGAATCACTGCCACGGTTAAGTTAGTAACCTCGTTGTTAAAAGAGAATCTGGCTTCCTCGTTGACTTTGCTCGTCAGAAGGTTGCAAAACACGTGATCCCGGGATATTGCAACCGTCATAAAAATGAATCAGCTGCCAAGCATCTAAATTTCGATCACATGACCCATGGAGATGCTAGAAAGGTCGTAACTGTGAAAAAAAAGGGGCGTAACTCCCTTTTTTCAGTGCCGTTGTAACTTTGAACCAGTGATGGGTTTCAAATTTTTTTTTGTGGTGGGTTTCGAATTTTTTTTTACCTGTGGGTGTAGCTTGGTGGGCGTGGCTTGGTGGGCATGGCAGGGGAAGGATATTGTAAAATCTCCATTACCACCCCACTACAAGGGCAAGGATACTGCAAAATCCCCATTTCCTCCCGATCAGATGGGACTCAGGAGGCAGAGAATAGATGGGGGCGGGACCAGTCAGAATTTTTACTACCGGTTCTCCGAACTACTCAACATTTCCGCTACCGATTCTCCAGAACTGGACAGAACCTGCTGAAACCCACCTCTGCTTTGAATGGTCATTAAACGAACTGTTGTAAATCGAGGACTACCTGTCTGTTTCACTTCAACCCAAACGGAGTCGAGGGTTTTACTTTCCCAGGGGATCAGATTGGGGCAGGTCTGACACAGTCACAAATTCAAAATCCAGATCCTTGGCAACTAAGTACGTATGATTGCAGCAGAGTTTGCCGAACTATTAATATATTGGGGCACCTGCAGATAAGCCTATTAGCTTTAACTACAATCTAGGGCTGCTCTTTGTTTCCTTAATACAATACCGAATTAAAGAGCCATTAAACTGCCATCAAACTGTTTCAGGACATTAGCAGCATGTGGGATTTTCAACACATAATTTGCAGGCGTTGGAAAGCGGTGGGGGGGGAATCAGGGGAACCGGATCGGCAATTAACTCCCATCAAGCAGCCACGGAGGTTCAGCGTGGAGCATCAAACCTAGCGTGTGCCACGGAAAGAAAGAAGGCCACGTTAAGATTCACCAACGACTTTCAGCCACAGTTGGAATATTGCAGCCAGTTTTGGTCACCATGATATAAAAAAGATGTTGAGATTCTAGAAAGAGTGTAGAGAAGAGCAACCAAGATGACTAGGGGGCTGGAGGCTAAAACATACGATGAACGGTTGCAGGAACTGGGCCTGGCTAGTCTAGTGAAGAGAAGGACCAGGGAAGACAGGATAGCAAGTCTTCCAATATTTGAGGGGCTGCCACAGAGAGGAGGGGGTCAAGCTATCTCCCAAGTCACCCGAAGGCCAGATAAGGAATAATGGGTGGAAACTGAACAAGGAGAGATTCAACCTGGAAATAAGGAGCAGTTTTCTGACAGGGAGAACCATCAACCCATGGAACAGAAGTTGCCTTCGGAAGTTGTGGGAGCTTCATCACTCGACACTTTCAACAAGAGATTGGACTGCCATCTGTCAGAAATGGTGTAGGATCTCCTTGGGTGGGTGGAGAGGGTTGGACTAGATGACCTACAAGGTCCCTTCTGACTCTGTTAATCTGAATCTATCTAAGGTGATCAAGGGCCTAGAGACTAAAACATATGAAGAATGGTTGCAGGAACTGGGCATGGCTAGTCTAGTGAAGGAAGGACCAGGGGAGACAGGATAGCGATCTTTCAATACTTGATGGGCTGCCAAAGAGAGGAGGGGGTCAAGCTATTTTCCAAAGCACCTGACGGCCAGACAAGGAATAATGGATGGAAACTGAACAAGGAGAGATTCAACCTCGAAATAAGGAAGCATTTTCTGACAGTTAGAACAATTAATTGGTAGAACGGCTTGTCTTCAGAAATTGATTTAAAGCTGACCAGCCATTGTAAGGCTGTAGACTGAGAATGAGTCAGCAGGGTCATTGCTACTTTAAGAAGCTGTCTATATAAGGGAGGCCATGACCGGGCATCTCTCTCTCTCTCTCTCTCCTCATGTATCACTCTCCTTGTTGTGTTCTATCTGCATTGTAGATCTTCGTGTAGAGTTGAAGATTGATTGATTGCCTGGTATGTGCCTACCACGTGTATGTCTGTATATAGACCACTGTTTTTAATGACAAAACCTCTCTGTCCGGTATTTTGCTCCTGGGTTGTCTCAAAATAGTAACCACGCTGTAAACACTCTGACAGGGTGCTCAATCACTGGAGGCTTTCAAAAAAGACCGGACAACCATTTGTCTGAAACGGTATAGGGCAGTGGTGAAATCCATTTTTTTTTACTACCAGTTCTGTGGGCGTGGCTTGGTGGGCATAGTGTGGCTTGGTAGGCCTGGCAGGGGAAGGATACTGCAGAATCCCCATTCCCTCACCATTCCAGGGGAAGGATACTGCAAAAACTCCATTCCCTCCCCACTCCAGGGGAAGGATACTGCAGAATCCCCATTCCCTCACCACTCCAGGGGGACAGATACTGCAAAATCCCCACTGCTGGAAGGGAGTGGGGTTTAGATGAAAGAGGAGGAGGAGGAGGAGGACTGTGGGGTCCTTAGTGCTCTCTGAGGTTGGATTTAGATTTACAAATTTACAGATTAACAGAGTCAGAAGGGATCTTGTAGGTCATCTAGTCCAACCCCCTAGACCCTAAACCAGGGATGTCAAACTCGTGTTGTCATGTGGTGTATCGGGACTTTTTCCCCTGTTCACTAAAGCGGGCGGCGAGGGGCCAGCATGTGATGCATCCAGCCTGCAGGCCACGAGTTTGACACCCATGCCCTACACCATTTCTGACAAATGGCAGTCCAATCTCTTCTTGAAGGCCTCCAGTGATGAAGCTCCCTTCTGAAACCTCTGAAGGCAACTTCTGTTCCATGGGTTGATGGTTCTCACTGTCAGAAAATTCCTCCTTATTTCCAGGTTGAATCTCTCCTTGATCAGTTTCCATCCATTATTTCTTGTCTGGCCTTCGGTTGCTTTGGAGAATAGCTTCACCCCCTCCTCTCTGTGGCAGCCCCTCAAATATTGGAAGACTGCTGTCATATCACCCCTTTGTCCTTCTGTTCACTAGACTAGCCATGTCCAGTTCCTGCAACCGTTCATTGTATGTTTGAGCCTCCAGTCCCCTCATCATCTTGGTTGCTCTTCTCTGCACTCTTTCTAGAGTGACAGTCTCTTTTTTATACTGTGGTGATGAAAACTGGATATTTTCTTGCAGACATTTTGTGACCCAATTAGGCAACCTCATCAGTGCTAGAAGAAAATGGGGTTTTCAAAGAGGAGGAGGAGGAAGAGGAGAAGGAGGAGGAATTCTGGGAGTTGAAGTGTGCTAGTCTTAAAGTTTCCCAGTTTGAGAAAGATTGCCATAGAATCTCTTGATTCCATTCACACCTCTCACACCTCGTCCCTTTCCTCTTGCGTTGGCAGCTATCATCCGGTGCATCAAAAGATCACGCCTCAGCCATGCAAAACTAATTTCGGATCTTATTTAGCATCAGGTCCCCGAATTAAGAAACTAAGTGACAGCTGTTTAATTAACTCCTTAAGCTGATTAGACAGCATTACCGCAATCCCCCAAGGAAGAGTTTATATCTGTCAAGAGAGCCTAAGGCTGTGTTAATGCTTCTGTTTAAATTTAGTAAGCTTCTAAACCAATATACTCTAAAATGTTTGACATCCTCAAGGAGGTGGCCAGCTTCACCATTCCCATGTCCCTCTCGAGTCCTCCAGATGCAGAGCCTTGGCTGGCAGGCTGGCCTAAATGAACCAAGGCCTGGGTTGGCTACAGATGTTAATTGAGGATTATTAGCGACAGGCAAAAGGAGAGAAGAGAAGGAGAGGAATAGAAAAGGGAAAGGGGAAGGAGGGGAGGAGGAGGGAGAAGGAGGGGAGGAGGAAGGAAGAGGAAAGGGAGGAGGAGGAGGAGAAGCAGAAGCAGAAGATGAAGGAGGAGGAGGAGAATAGGATAGGATAGGATAGGATAGGATAGGATAGGATAGGATAGGATAGGATAGGATAGGATAGGATAGGATAGGATAGGATAGGATAGGATAGAATAGAATAGAATAGAATAGAATAGAGGAGTGGAGTGGAGTACAGTAGAATAATTGAGGAGACCTCAGAGATCTACTAGCCCAAGCCGCTGCTCAAGCAAGAGACATATATCATTTCAGACAAAGGGTTGTCCAGTCTGAAGAAGAAGGAGAAGAAGGAGAAGGAGGAGAAGGAGAAGATGAAGGAGAAGGAGAAGGAGAAGGAGAAGGTGAAGGAGAAGGAGAAGAAGGAGAAGGAGAAGGAGGAGAAGGAGAAGAATAAGGAGAAGGAGAAGGAGAAGGTGAAGGAGAAGGAGAAGAAGGAGAAGGAGGAGAAGGAGAAGATGAAGGAGAAGGAGAGGAAGAGGGAGGAGGAAGAAGAGGAAGAGGAGGAGGAGGAGGAGGAGGAGAAGGAGGAGGAGGAGAAGAAGAAGAAGAAGAAGAAGAAGAAGAAGAAGAAGAAGAAGAAGAAGAAGAAGAAGAAGAAGAAGAAGAAGAAGAAGAAGAAGAAGAAGAAGAAGAAGAAATAATTGCCCATTCCCCCAATAACAGCAAAAGCTGGACATTTGTTTCCCCCAGGGACGTCCCAATGGCCTTGCAAGTGGTCTATCTCTGTTTTACACGATGCCTTTTCATAGGAATTTGCACTGGCCTCCCTACTCCCACTCTACCTATCTGGAAACCTAGGTTGATTGGTTTGTTCAGGTGAGCAGGACATCACCTTATGCTTTATCAGCTGGAAGGCAACATGTCAGCTTCAATGACAATTGGCCATGCCTGTCGCTTGCTTGTCCAAATCACAGAACTCATCAAGTTCTTGAAGTCAAAAGGCTGTCAAGTGCCGAGAAACCAGTAATTAATTTCCAGGTTCTGACCGATCATTCCATAAAACTCTGCACGATCCTGAGCAGCTCAAGGCTGACTCGGTCTTCCATCCTTCTGAGGTGGGTAAAATGAGGACCCAGATTGTTGGGGGGGCAATATGTTGACTCTGTAAACCGCTTAGAGAGGGGCTGTAAAGCACTGTAAAGCAGCATATAAGTGCTATTGCTATCTATCCATCCTCCCTCCCTCCTTCCTTCCTTCCTTCCTTCCTTCCTTCCTTCCTTCCGTCCTTCCTTCCTTCCTTCCTCCCTCCCTCCCTCCCTCCCTCCCTCCCTCCCTCCCACCCTACCTACCTACCTACCCCCTTCTTCCTTCCTTCCATGGTGCACAGTGGTTAGAATGCAGTACTGCAGGCTACTTCTTTTGACTGCCGGCTACAGCACTTTGGCAGTTCGAATCTCACCAGGCTCAAGGTTGACTCAGCCTTCCATCCTTCCGAGGTCGATAAAATGAGGACCCAGATTGTTGTGGGCAAGAGGCTGACTCTGTAAAACCGCTTAGAGAGGGCTGGAAAGCACTGTGAAGCGGTATATAAATCTAAGAGCTATTGCAATTAATGGGAGTGGTTAGGAGGAGGAGAGGGGGCCCTGTGGGCTCCTTGATGCTCTCTGAACTTGGTGGTTTTCTTGCAGACATTTCAAGACCCAACTAAATAACATCGTCAGTGCACACGCAGCAAACTGAGAATTGCTAGGGAGGAGCCAACCACAAACTATCTAAATTTTGCTGTCTCTTGGTCTTCTGGAAGGCAGCCCCTCCCTCCCTCCCTCTTGGAAATCCAGGCTACATTCCACCACAGCTCCCCAGTTTACCTATTAACTGTTGAACGACCCGATTTCAACAGTCCGCCGTTTGATGAATGACTCACTCTGATATTGATAAGAACCGATCAATATTGATTAAAAATGCACCACTTGAATTTAGCTAAGGAGCAACCCGTGGAAAAATAAAAACAAAATCTTTTGCAGCAAGGAAGAAAGGCGGAGAGAAGAAGCACGACAGAGATGGACATAAGACCCAGCTGGACTACAGGTATTCCTCGTCTTACGACCACAATTGAGCTCAAATTTTCAGTGGCTCAGTGAGACATTTGTTTAGAGAGCTTTGCCTCATTTTATGACCTTTCTCGCCACAAGTTGTTCAGTGGATCACTGCGGCTGTTAAGTTAGTCACACGGTTCTTAAGCGAATCTGGCTCCCCCCCCCCCGACTATGCTCACCCGATGGTTGCAGAAGGAGGACACTGAGGCCGTCATAAGCGTGAACCAGTTGCCAAGCATCTGAATTTTGACTAGGGGATGTTGCTATGGCCGTAAGTGAAAAAACGGTGAATAGGTTACTTGGAATGGTCACTAAATGAATGGTTGTAACTCAAGGACTACCTGTAGTTTTATGCTGAGGAGCTCGGATGGAGAATGGGACAAATGATTGGACACTTCCAAACTGGAGCAGTGGTAAGCCCCTTCTGATCAGCCATTAGAGAAGGCTGTTAAATCAATGATTCCTTTATTAGAAGCACCAGCAGCCCCGGCAAAAAGTTTCTCTCTCAACGCAGGCTAACAAGTCCAGCCCGCCGGAAGATGAATAATTGTCTGCCACATCTGTTCATCTCCGTCCTCTGCCTTTTATCCCCAGAGCTAGGGTGGAGCTTTGCTAGCAGCCTTGACTCTTCCATCCCAAGGACCAGCCCATAGATTTCCACTGCTCTCCTCTCCTCTGTTGTTCTGTCCCCGTCTCACACACGCACACAAACAGATATCCAGGGGTTAAATAAAACTGGCAGACAACAAATTCTTTCGATAAGAGGACTGGCAGCAACCCAGTAGTTGCTTGCCAAGAACTTTATCCATAAAGGGAGGGGTTGTTCCTCCGACAGATTAAGCCAAACAAGATACACACAGTTCAAGAATTGTCAAGTCCAGTCCGTATTAATTCCAAGGCAGATATCGTTTTTGCAAAGATACAATGTGACTCGCTAGTAGTTTAGTTTTGTCCGTCCCAGAGCCTGAATGGCCACCACACCCCCTTTTATCCCCTGTGGGGTGTGGTCCAGTGACTCAGCTTAATCTCTGGCACACCTCCTTTTCTGCTGCGTGCGCCTGTTTCTCCGACGCTGGCGTGGATCCAGCCAAGACTTATCTCCGTCACTGTCCGACTGTGAGGAGATACCTGGCTCCTGGCCAATCTGTCCTCCCTCGGGAAACACCTGAGGCATTGCCAGAGAGGAGGGTCCTGGAGAGGGAGGCCTGGCCAACTCCTCTCCATGTTTGGAGCCTTCTCCCTCCGATAAGTCGGCCTCGGGGGTCAGAGTCACAACATCTGTCTTCTGCGCATCTGCGCATCAGGCACTGGACCCAGCTGTTCCTCCTCTTCCTCATCAGCCACCTCCAGACCTGAGGCCTATTGACTCTCCATCTGAGGGCTGATGGACGGCCCAGGCTCTGCCTCTCTCTCTCTCTCTCTCTCTGTGCCAGCTCCATTCCCTCTTCCCCCTTGGAGTTCTCAGGTTGCCCTGATGCTGAACCTGAATCCCACGCCTCCTCCTCCTCCTCTGATTTGGCTGCTGGAGGGGCCGGCAGCCGACAGGCCACAACAGAGGAATTTTCTAACAAGACCCCTGGAAACCTGCAAACAGCAGCTGCAGAGCCGTGCCAAGTACAGTGTGGCATTCGGCAACAATTGCTTAATGTCTAAATCCCGGCGGAACGATTTACCCCCAGAACTTATGTTAATGTCAGCTCGCTGCACTCAGAAAATAAATCTCATCTCAATAGCAGGTTATGTCTTCGGGACATGCAACGTGATTTCCATAATCTGATGAATGGAAAGGAATTACACACAAGGATTTTTATTTTTTTTTAAACACCCGATGACCATGTTAGGTTGTCATTTTTTATTATTATTGGCAGTTATCAAGGCAGGGCCCAGCCGGAAACGTGAGAAAAATAGAAAACCGGCAGATTCATTTACTACAGTCGTTCGTGTTGGTCTTACCGACGTTCGGCACCATCCGGATTCCGCCATGTGTCACCGCTACAGACCAGTTAGGCGGTGCAGATAAAAGCAAATTCAATTCTCAATCTGGAGAATGACACCCCGATGTACACTTCTGCAATTTCTTTAATCAATTCGGACGTGAGTGGAATTTTTTTTTTTTTAAGGAAAGGAATGCATTCCCCTGCCCTGTGTCTATTTCATCCGCACAACAACTCCTTGAGAAGGAGGTGTATTTCTCGGGAGGAATACAAGAATAACCACGATGGAGGGAATCATCATTGACAGGGGTGACCATGTACGTTATTAACCCTTCCAAATCGCTCGTAGGGAGATTGGCTCAAAGTGCAGCCAAACGTTGCAAAAAAAACCTCCGCTTTCGATCTATTATTTTGGGTAATTTTATTCAAGATTTTTGTGTTGTTGTTGTTGTTGTTGTTTTTTAAAAAGAGAGATTAAAATATGAATGCAAACTGGTGAGAAAAGAAAAGTGAGAAAAGGAAAAGAAGAAAAGAACCAAAGAGAAAGTTAAAAATGCATGAAAGGAAATAAAAGAAAAAGTTATCACGGATGATGTTACGTTGTTCAGTAATGAAACATCTGCATGCAAATAACCAAACTCTGAGAGCACCAAGGATCCTACAGTCCTCCTCCTCCCCCTCCTCCTCCTCCTCCTCCTCCTCCTCCTCCTCCTCCTCCTCCTCCTCCTCCCCTTCCTTCTTCTCTTCTCTCTCTTTCACTCCCTCACTTTCTTCTAGCATTGATGATCTATTTTGGCAATGAAAGATCTGCAAGAAAATCACCAAGCTTGGAGAACATAAGGAGCCTTGGTGGCGCAGTGGACTAAAGTGCTGTTAAAGTAGCACTTAGCTCCCAGCTGCCTGCAATTACTGCAAGTTCAAATCTCACCAGGCTCAAGGTTGACTCAGCCTTCTATCCTTCCGAGGTAGGTAAAATGAGGACCCGGTTTGTGGGGGCAATAAGCTGACTTTGCATAAAAAAGAACACCGCTTAAGGGGGGCCGAAAGCCCTACTAAGCAGGTATATACAAAAGTATGAAGGCTATTGCTTAACGCATTGTAAGCCGCCCTGAGTCTCCAGAGAAGGGCGGCATATAAATCTAACCAATAAATAAATAAATAATAAACACCCAGACTCACGGGCCTCCTCTTCCTCCCCTCCTCCTCCTCTTCTTTCCCTTGTCTCCATTCCACAAACCCTCACTCTCTTCTAGCACTGATGATGTTACCTACTTTGGCAGTGAAACATCTGCAAGAAAACAACCAACCAGAGAGCATCGAGGACCCCACAAATGGAGGGGGGGGGGGGAGAGAGAGAGAGAGATAAGTAGCTTCTGATCTTCTTTGCAGCAGTGATAAATACAAATTTGCCTCTTTATGATTACAACATAATTCTCTCCTTTCTATCATCTATTTTGCCCAAACCTGAGATTCATTTTCCCCCCTTTTTCATGCAAAAAAATCCCCTTTTATTAGGAGTTTTCAGGCATGTCTGCTTTTAATCCAGAAGAGAGGAAGACAACGCATTCAGAGTGACACCTCTTTTCTTGCAGCGCTCTATGGAGGCCCCTTGCTTTAGAAGAAGTGGGTGGACATCAGATGATAAAGTTCAGGTCATTTCCCATTAATCTTTGATGATGGTAATGATGATGATGATGATGATGATGGTGATGATTATGATATCCATTGACCTGGGTGCACCTCTTGATGATTCTATGGACCAGGTCTCTCTACATCTTCCAACCAGGCACTACTTCTTTCTCTTTTTCTTTGCTGTGTTGATGTAAATCTTTGATGGAGTCCAGCCACGGTCTTCACTGTACAATCAAGATCAAGGAAAGTACTAATACCACTCTATAAAGCCTTAGTAAGACCACACCTACAGTACTACATCCAGTTTTGGTCACCACACTATAAAAAAGATGTTGAGACGCTAGAAAGAATGCAGAGAACAGCAACCAGGATGATGAGGAGACTGGAGACTAAAACATATGATGAATGGTTGCAGGAACTGGGCATGGCTAGTCTAGTGAAGAGAAGGACCAGGGGAGACAGGATAGTAGTCTTCCAATATCTGAGGGGCTGCCACAGAGAGGAGGGGGTCAAGCTATTTTCCATGGCACCCAAAGGCCAGACATAATGAACTCTGAGAACAATGAACCCATGGAACAGAAGTTGCCTTCAGAAGTTGTGGGAGCTTCATCACTGGAGACTTTCAAGAAGAGACTGGACTGCCATCTGTCAGAAATGGTGTAGGATCTCCTGCTTGGGCAGGGGGTTGGACTAGATGACCTACAAGATCCCTTCCAACTCTGTTAATCTGTAATCTTTGGCAGCCTGATTTCTTTTTACCGCAAACTCTTCCAGACACAATCGCTTTCTCCAGTGAGAATACCCTCATTCTACCCTAAACATGTTTCTCTGCTCTGAAGGAGTTTGTACATCTGAATGTAGATTTTGCTTGGAAAACTCTCCTTACTATTGACTGTAGACTTCACACATTGTCCTGGAAATGCCATACAGTTGGTTTTCCCATTTACAAATTTTTGGAAGATGCAAAAACGGCGTTGATTGAATCACCAATGGACCAGGTTGGTTAAGAGAGCTACTTTTCACCAAAAGAGTTTTTCTTACACCTCTACGATAAACAGTGCTTTTGTGACAGGTTGGGATATTAAATCCACAACTTGCATCCATCAGCTCACATCCATCTGCTATATTGATTACTTTTAGACATTTCCTTTTGTAGCCATCGGGCTGATAAATGAGCACCGGAGGCTCCAGGTTTGAGAAGCTAAGATGAGTTTAGTTAACAGTTTAAAAAACCAAAAAAACAAACAAACAAACAAACAAAAACAAACAAACAAAAACAAAAACCAGGAGTTTTAATATAATGGAACAAATTGGCTGAGAGCCTAAGAATTTTTGGATCAGCAGAAGATCAAAGTAGACAGTCATTGACATGAAGAACTGTCACAAGAAACTGACATTTCTAATAAGTCCATCAAGGGATATGAACCTGGTTAGAGGACTCCAATGATCTGTTTGGCCACAATAGCTGGTCTTCTACAGCAGGAGTAAAATGAACCTCTTCATAGTCCCGAGTAAATTTCTCTTTCATAAATACACATACTCCAAACCTTCTTGGGTTCTTCTCATCCAGATGTCCCCTAAGAGTTGAGATTTAGAAACGACAGGGTCTTAAAAGGTACCCTTGGTGTTATCTGGCACTCAGCACCCAACTGTCAGAAACCTTACTGGTCTCTCAGGTGAGAAGAATACTGATGTCCTTCTACAAGTCATGAACATGAGTTGGTGGCTACCAAAAAGGTTATTATTAGGTTAGGAGCCGCCATGGCGCAGTGGTTAGAATGCAGTACTGCAGGCTGCTTCTGCTGACTGCCGGCTGCCTGCAATTTGGCTGTTCAAATCGCACCAGGCTCAAGATTAATGCAGCCTTCCATCCTTTCGAGGTCAGTAAAATGAGGACCCAGATTGTTGGGGGCAAGAGGCTGACTCTGTAAACCACTTAGAGAGGACAGTAAAGCACTGTAAAGCGGTATATAAGTCTAAGTGCTACTGCTATTGCCCTTCCTTCCTTCCTTCCTTCCTTCCTTCCTTCCTTCCTTCCTTCCTTCCTTCCTTCTGCAGTGGTTAGAATACAGTATTGCAGGCTAATTCTGCCCACTGTCAGCAGTTCAATCCTGACTGGCTCAAGGTTGACTCAGCCTTCCGTCCTTTCAAGATTAGTAAAACGGGGACCCAGTTTTTTGGGGGCAATTGGCTGACTCTGTAAACCGCTTAGAGAGGGTGGTAAAGCACTGTAAGGCAAAATATAAGTCTAAGTGCTATTGCTATTGCTATTAAATCTGTCACAGGTCTGGAGGTGGCTGATGAGGATGAGGAGGAACAGCTGGGTCCAGTGCCTGACGTGCGGATGCGCAGAAGGCAGAGGAGAGGAGAGCAGTGGAAATCTATGGGCTGGTCCTTGGGATGGAAGAGCCACTGCTGCTAGCAAGGCCCCATCCTAGTTCTGGGGATAAAAGGCAGGAGGCAGAGATGAATAAGTCTGGCAGACAACTATGCATCTTCCGGATGGACAGACTTGTTAGCCTGTGAGAGAAGCTTTTTGCCGGGACTGCCGGCATTCCTAATAAAGGAATCTTTTGAGTTCACGTCAGAGGGTTTGCCGTGTTTGGGGAGCTGGGTCAGAACAACTACCTGTACAAATAAATCGGGCCACATGTTTCTTCCTCTTGCAGGAATTATTCGAAGAGGCTGGGTGCCCACTGTATAAATTTACCCAATAAGTAAATAAACCCCCTGTACTATAAATTCGGCAATAAACATGGGAAAATTCATTTGCAGGCTTTGAAGGGTTTTGGACGCTGATGCTCCAAGACCAAAAAACAAACAAACAAACAAAAAAACCTCCAATGTTTCCCAGAAAAGACCTCGGTTATAATTGCTCTCTCCAGATTTACAACCTCATAAATACAGACCACCCTGCTTCCATTTGACCCAGCTCAAAAAAAAAAGTTATTCCCAAATGCTGGCTTTATTGTCCATAAAGGGTAACTGTTAATGGGGAGGGAGAAAGATTTGAGATTTATGCTGATGGAAACTTTTTCTTTAAAGATATATGTCCGTGGCCAATAAAGCCAGTAGGTCAATCTTGCATTGGACTCTTCTTAATTGCTCGGCGTTAGAGTGCTCCATGTTAGACATGCCATACTTTTCGGAGTATAAGATGTACTTTTTCTCCCCCTCAAAGTGGGTGAAAATTGCAGTGCATTTTATAGACCGAATGTTGCCAAAGCCCCGCCCACGCTTTGGCTGTTTTCGGATTTCACGTGTCACATTTCTGACCTCCACACATTGCATTTTCGGCCGGTTCTAGGTGGCGGGGATCGGTGTTGGTGAATGGGTCGCACCGAACGGGCCACAGCGGCGGAGAACAGGCGGCGGCGAATGAGCTATGGCGAACAGGTGGCGGCGAATAGGCCATGGCGAACGGGCTGCGGTGAATGGATGGTGGCAAATGGGCAAAGGCAGATATTTTTTCTTGTTTTCCTCCCCTAGAAATGTAGGTGGGTCTTGTACTCCGGTGCGTCTTATAGTCTGAAAAATACGGTACTCAAATACGGTTCATTCTAGAGAGCCATTTCCTTAATGAGTCAATAGGACAGTGTGTTACTCACTTTTTTAATCTCGTGCTGCTTTTTCCTTAGCCACCGTCTGCAACTTCCCCTAAGAAGTAAAACTGGGATCCTGTTTTGTGTCCCCTTTAAAAACAACCCCACAACCACAACCGCAGAACTGGTTAGGCTGTTGTTTCATTTGTACTGATGGATTGTACCACGGGACTCTTGCTGACTCCGTGATAGTGAAGGGCTTTTAATTCCAACTTCTTCTTTTTTAAAAAAAAAAAAAAATGCTTCACTTTTCAAGAAATAAAGGGTTGGTGGTTCATCACTAAGACAGAAATGGCTGTCAATGAAATTGGGCTGCCTGAAATGAAGGAGAAGGTAGACATCTGTTGTGGCCTGTCAGTGGCCTGTGCAGTTAGTAGCTGATTCGGACAGTGAGGAGGCTGGTGTGGTGCTGCACCAGCAGCCTGTGCAGCTGGCGCTCGAGTCGGACAATGAGGAGGCTGGAGAAGATGTGGTGCCAGAGGCGGGGATTCAGCCAGGGCCTTCAGAACCTCCAGAAGCTCCCATAAGTGAAGAGGAAGAAGAGGAGGAGCCTCTTCTTGATGCACGGGTGTGCAGAGCGGCCGAAAGGCAGGAGTGGCTCCTCAGGAGGAGGTCTCCTCGAGAGTAAGGCTTGGGGCTAATTGGCCACTCCCCTAGCCTATTTAAGGAAGGACGACGACTGATTCAATTTGCAGGAAACAACTTTGTTCATATTCCTTCACATCTTGATTCCAGAAACGTTTGATTCAGCTCTTGTTTATCTCTTGTCAGTTTTCCTGCAAATTGCTTCTGGGCATTCTGCCAACCACAGTAAGATTACCGTTATCTGAAATACTGTGCCTCAGAATTGAGTTATTATTCTTTGGATTCTTGTCAGCTGTTAATGAAATTAAATTAACAGCCCTTGTTCAGAAAAGACTGATTTAAACTGTACTTGTGTTCGAACAACAACTAAGAAAGCTCATTAGTCGTCCTTAATTAGTAAACTAAGGTTTGTACGGACTTTGTGTGTGCTGGGTTCTTTGGGGTCCATAGCTGGGGCAGAACAACATCCGTGCTAATGTTGTGTGGGGGAGGGGCAGCTTGGTGCTCTCTGAGCTTGGTAGTTTTCTTGCAGACGTTTCGTTACCAAGCTAGGTAACTGTTGTGGTCCGCCAGCAGCCTGTGGAGCTGGCAGCAGAATCGGACAGTGAGGAGGCTGGGGAAGAACATGTGCTAGTCCTGGAGTCTGGACAAGGGCTCTGCATCAGAGGCAGAGATGGGGCCAGGGCCATCTGGGAGTTATGCACAGACTCCGGAGCCTCCAGAGTCTGATATCAGAGAGGCGGAAGAACAGGAGGAGCCTGTTCCTAATGCACGCATGAGCAGAGCTGCCAGAAGGCAAGAACAATTAAAACTAAAGGGACGACTCAGGAGTAAGGCCTGGAAATGATTGGCCCCTCCCATAAGGCTTAAAAGAGGAGCAAAGGCACGTGGGTCCTTTGCAGGAAACCAACGTTGTTAATTCTGTTCCCAGTCGGCATCTCTGTTTGATTCTGGACTCCGTGTGGCTTTGCCAAGTAGGTCTTTGGCAGAGTGTCAAGGAAGATAAAGGTGTGTGATCATCCCGAAGGACTTTTTGTAACTAATTGGAACTCAGCTGTGAATGAATGTAATTCACAGCTGTTGCAATAAAAGAGGTTTTTGGGACTACTCATGTGTTTTAATGACTCAGGAAGCCTAGGGGATAACAGTGACATCATCAGTGCAAGAAGGGAGTGGGGTTTAATGGAGGAAGAAGAGGAGGAGGAGTAGTCTTTGAGTTTGGTGCTTTTCTTGCAGAAGTTTCATGACTCAACTAGGGAACAATAACTGTGCTATAAGGAAGTTTTGATAGAAGATAATATTTGCAGTTCGGGGTTGAACTGTGGGGTCCTTTTTGCTCTCTCAGCTTGGCTGTTTGCCTGCAGACATTTTGTGACCCAACGAGGTAACATCATCACTGTTAGAAGGGAGTGGGGTTTGCAGGGAGGAGGAGGAGGACTGTGGGATCCTTGGTGCTCTCTGAGCTTGGTAATTTTCTTGCAGATGTTTCATTACCAAACTAGGTAACACCATCAGTGAAAGAAGGGAGTGGGGTTTAGAGGAGGAGGAGGAGGAGGAGGAGGAGGAGGAGGAGGAGGAGGAGGAGGAGGAGGAGGAGGAGGAGGAGGAAGGATATCCAGGGGAAAGGATATTGCAAAACCCCCATTCCCTCCACACTCCTGGTAGGGAGGTAGGGAAGTCTCAAACTGGTAGGGAAAGTAAGTGGATACCACCCCTGTTAGTGAGGTTTAAGCATTAGCAGAGGCACACTCTCCTTAAATGAGGAGTTGTTTGTTTGTTTCCCCCCTGACTCTCTTAAAAGAAAAGAAAAGAAGTTATTTTTCTAAAAAAAAAAATAAATGCTATTTTTCTCTCTTAGCCTTGAATAGCCAAGCAATTTTCTATCAACGTAAAAGACCCAGGGGAGACGGAAAAAAAGCCCAAGCAAAACAAACAGAACACTTCATCAAGGACACCAGAAATTGCAATCAACAGGTACCGGCCTGCAAACATTTAAACAAATCACTTCATCAGTTGTGGTGCATTGTGTAGCAGAAGCGCGGGAGAATTCTTATGTAAAGGCCAAGGGGCTGGCAGATGGCGAGGCCGGTGTGCAGATACGAGGGGCGTTTTTTGCCTGATTGAGAAACTCACTGGAGTCGCATACACATTACGGGGATTAGACAAGCCATGGATGAGTAATTAAGAGCACCACTGAACCAGTGTCAGCTTAGCTGGTGAGCCGTTACTCAAGAAACGGTTGCATATTGCTAATGTTTTGTGCCACGTGGAACTCTGCGATAGAAGGGAATATTTGTAGTTTGGAATTGAACGGTGGGGTCCTTGTGTTCTCTGAGCTTGGTGGTTTTCTTGCAGACGTTTTATGACTCAACTAGGTAGCATTATCAGTGCTAGAAGGAGGGGAATTTGCAGGGGGGAGGAGGACAGCTGTGGGATCCTTGGTGCTCTCTGAGTTTGGTGGTTTTCTTGTAGATGTTTCATTGCCCAACTAGGGAACATCATCACTGTTATCAGGAAGGCGGTTTGTAGAAAGGAGGAGGAGGAGGAGGAGCAAGAGGAGCAAGAGGAGGAGCTGGAGGTGCAGGAGGAAGACAACTGTGGGATCCTTGGTGCTCTGAGCTTGGCTGTTTGCTTGCAGGCATTTCATTACCCAACTAGACAACATCATCAGTGCACTCTGAGAGTGTTCTGCCCCAGCTACAGGTCCCAAGGAGTGTAGCACACACACACAGCTCCAAAAACTCCGTTTAATACAAACAGACCCCTTTCAAAATGCAGGCTTTAACCACCAATGTCCTTATCAGCCTGCTATGAATTACAGAGATTAAACAAAGTCCGACAAGGGTTGGCAATCAGCCCAGAAACCAAGTTGTAACAAAAAACTCACTCTCAAAATGCTCTGCGTAGGACCAAATGTTGTTTCCAGCAACGTTTGCTATCTGTGCGCAAACTTAAATAGGCTAAGGGAGTGGCCAATTATCCTCAAACCTTACTCTTGAGGAGACCTCCTCCTCCTAAGTAGCCACTCCTGCCTTTTGGCAGCCCTGCGTGCTCGAGCATTGAGAAGAGGCTCCTCCACTTCGCTCTCTTCACTTGAAGGAGCCTCTGGAGGTTCTGAAGGCCCTGGCTGAGTCTCTGCCTCTGGCACCACATCCTCTTCAGTCTCCTCGCTGTCCAACTCAAGCACTGACTGCACAGGCTGCTGGCGCAACACCACACCAGCCTCATCGTTGTCGGGATCAGCTACAATCCGTGCAGGCCATTGGCAGGCCACAACAGAGAGTTGCTAAGGAAAAGCCGTCTTAATGCTCTGTCTCTCAACCAGACTAAATGTGAGGGAGTGTGGGGTTTGTTCCCTGTTTATATGTATACAGAAGCTTGTCCTGCTAGGGTTGGTGGTGGTCGGAGTTTGAGGTTCGGCCATCAATAGTCAGTTTGGGATAACCACATTTACACACCATTCAAAGTACAAAAAACAAAACAAAAAAAAAAAAAAAAAACCCAAGGAAGCAATAGGAGCAGAACCAGCAGCCTGCAGCGGGATAAGTATGTAATTCGTGCATAAGTATGCAGCCTCGCGTGCACCTTTCAGTTTGAGGCATGTGTGTGCGCGCAGTTTGGGCACGGTGTCTAAAAGGGGTTGGGGACCCCTGCCCTAATCAATGAATGACCAAGAGGAAAGCCACAACCCCTCCGACAGAGAAAGAGATGACCCTTAGGGAACAAACAGGAGAAGAGGGGACATAGGCCACAGCTGCATAATGGCTCGAGAAAGAAACTCAGAAAGGATCCTCCATAACTTATCAGGCTGCACAAAAGAGATTTGTGCTTTCAGACGTGCCAGATTCCGTTCATGCAGTCTTACAACAAAGCAGAATTAGTTCACCCAGTCATATTTCCTGGTTCTGGTCCGCCTAGGAAAGTTAGACATCGGGAAAGATAAAGGTGGAAAGGAAAGAAGCTGTCCGAGGATCCAGCTTTTCCAAAAAAACTGCCGATTTGTGCTCTGTTTTGTCAATAAGGAGGAAGATTTGCAGTCTGTGAGAACTTACTCGCTGCTCTAAATCCTCTCCGAGCTACCCAAATTGGCTCCTGAGATAAAAAGTCTGCTGGAGTTTGATACATTTATCAGGGCAAAACAATGTCTCTCGGAATGCCAGCTATTCTTCAAGGCGCTTTCAACACCAGATCAGGAAAGCCGAGAGGGACAGCAATGAATCACTTACCTATCGACACCAATGGCTTCAGATAATTATCAGCCTCTTATTGTCTGTGCAGTGCACTGAAACAATAGTTGTCCCTGTGATTTAATTTCTGGAACTGGCAGCTGGCTTCTCGTACTCCGCTCCCCCTCCCTACACACCGCTCAAGGAAGTAATAAGACATTGTTTTTATGCCTAGTGTGGTGCACACAACAGTCACACCCTGACAGGTTCCCAAAGTGAAGCATTGTTCTTTTATTTGACTAAATATACTGGGTGAATCGTGCCTTATTATATCAAACATAATCCATTCCCGCTTGGATGAATGAGCAGCCGAGGGAGAAGAGAGGGCGGGAAATGTTGATGGTCGTCAAAGCTCGTGGTTACGAAAACCACCGACCTTTGTCCCCAGCTGCAGAGGCTTGACAAAGCTGACTGTCAGCACTCCAGTGCTGACATAAGGAAGAGAAGAGGACGCTTGACTCTTCACCTACTTATTTTCCCTGAAGATATTATCCCCTAGGAGATGGGATGGGAGGGGGGACATTCCTGTGAGCTGAAGTAGTAGATATGGGGAGAGTGACTTGGAAGATGGCCAATGAGACGCAGAGAATTGGGGAACGGAAAGGGAGGGTTTGGGGTCAGAAGGTCAGTGCTGACTACGATGGAGTCGGGGACAGATTGTTGTGCTCAATAAATGAAAGATTTCATCAAAGACTATTTGTTTGGAAATGCAATTTATTTGAGACGACATCGTAACCTGACACTGACATGTGTACGCCTTGTTGCTAATGTAACAAGGAGATGTGATGTAATGTAATCAGGGGTGAAATCTAAAATTTTTCCCTACCGGTTCTGTGGGCGTGGCTTGGTGGGGGAGGTGTCCTGTGACTGAGTGGGCATGGCCAACTCAATGTCACTCACAGCCACGCCCACTCAGTCACAAGACCCCCTCCCACCAAGTGACACCCACAAAACCTGGTAGGAAAACTTTTTAAATTTCTATTCTGCTGGCGTGTCCTTACCTTTCTCCCGCGGCTCCACCCACCCGCCCCATTCCCCGGAGTCGGGGAATGCACCATTCCCCGACTCCTACTGCTCACCTTTCTCCTGCGGCTGGCTGTCAGGGAAGGCAAGCGGCTGAAAATTACCAGAGTCGCTCCCTCTCCTTCTTGAATGAGCCACTTTGGTCCATGCGCCGGCTGCGCAAGGGCACACACAACCTGCCACTGATGAGTGAATTAAATAAACGGTGTGTGCAATTGCCCTAAATCAGCTCCACCATGCATGCGCGCGTGCCTCCCACTGGCCAGCTGATTTTTGGGTCTCTGCTGCACATGCAGGAGATGCACGCACATGTCCATGCTGCCCTGCCCCTCCCAGAAGTTTCCACGTGGCCCGTTTTGGATGCCAGGTAAGTTCAGGGATTGCCTGGAGGCTCTGGGAGGGCGAAAACCGGGCCTAATGAAAGTCGAGAAGCGGGCCATTTCCGGCCTCCAGAGAGCTTCCAGAGGGCCGGGAAAAGCTGTTTTCTCCCTCCCCAGGCTCCGGGAAAGCTTCCGGAGCCTAGGGAGGGCAAAAAACAGGCCTAACGGGCCTACTGGAAGTCCAGAAAGGGGCCGGTTCTGGCCTCTGAAGCCTTTAGGGAGGCCTGCTATGCCCAAAATAGGGCGCGGGGTGGGGGTCATGCATGCATGCACGAGGGAACGCAGGCGTAGGGGCAAGAGGCGGGGCAGTGTGGGGGTCACATGTACATGCGCAGGGGGAGGCAGGACGCATGGGGAGCATTGCATTATGGGTATGGGCACACGCGCACGTAATCCCCCGCGCTCCCCCCTCCTCTTTTGGCACGCGATGGCAAAAAGGCTTGCCATCACTGTTGTATACAATTGAGCTGAAAACCGATATTGCATTAATATTGCACTATGCCATAGAATTCAAAAAGGTTGCAAAATTGAACACGCCTCAGTCTTAAATACCACCGTAGCAATGGCAATTCTGGTTCCAACTCCGTAAGTTGGAGTTGGAACCTGGTGACGCAGCAGACTAATAGCCTGTTATTATCATTCAGCTGCCTGCCATTACTGCAAGTTCGAATCTCGCCAGGCTCAAGGTTGACTCAGCCTTCCATCCTTTCTAAGGTAGGTAAATTGAGGACCCAGTTTGTGGGGGCAATAAGCTGACTTTGTATAAATATACAAAAGTATGAAGGCTATTGCTTAACGCACTGTAAGCCGCCCTGAGTCTCTGGAGAAGGGCGGCATATAAATCAAATTTAAAAAAAAAAAAAAGTTGAGGATTACCTGTTGTTCAAAAAAACCCACCGACCCCCGCCCTCGAAAGTTTAAAGAAGCTGCCATACCACGACCGATTGTATGTAGTATTTCTCCAAAGAGAAATAGAGCGTGATTCAATCCCTTTCTCTTGTAGCTACACAACAAAGATATTTTCATCCGCCTTAAACCTTCCTTGTCAATGATCTCTTTTAAAGAGTTGTGTTATTCCTTTTTTTCCCCCTCAAATCAAAGAGCATGTTACAAAAAAAAAAATAGAAATAAAACCACCCTCTTTAAGTCCTCTTAAAATCCTTTGGGAAGGATGTGCCCAAGAAATGAGTCACCGCAGGAGGTTTAGATGGATGGATAGGGATCTTTTTTCTAGGATGCTCACCAAAGGATAGAACAGCTGGAAATAAAATGTCATATACTTTCCTACAAAGGAAAACCAGACAGCTCTCTATTTTTTAAAATGTTGTAGATGCTATCTTTGTCGACTCCAAGCATTTGACGGCCATGACCGGGAGGATGTTTCATCAGGTTCACCTGATTCGCCAGTTGCGTCCCTTTATGGATCGGGACTGCCTACACACAGTCACTCATGCCCTCGTCACTTCCTGCCTGGACTACTGCAACGCTCTCTACATGGGGCTCCCCTTGAGGAGCACCCGGAGGTTCCAATTGGCGCAGAGTGCGGCCGTGCGGGTGGTTATGGGAGCAACATGGCGCTCCCGTGTGACACCTCTCCTGCGCGAGTGGCACTGGCTCCCGGTGGTCTTCCGGGTGCGCTTCAAAGTTTTGGTCACCACCTTTAGAGCACTCCATGGCTTAGGACCTGGTTATTTACGGGACCGCCTACTACCACAACCAGCCTCCCACCAGCCGGTATGCTCTCATAGAGAGAGGCTCCTCCGGGTGCCGTCAGCTAAACAATGTCGACTGGCGGCCCCCAGGGGGAAGGCCTTCTCTGTGGGGGCACCCACTATCTGGAACGAGCTCCCCCCAGAGATACGGAGGTTCCCGGATCTGCGCACTTTCCGCCGTGCTCTTAAGACTCTCCTATTCCAGCCAGCCGGCCTGGCCTAATTTTCTCCCCTGTTTTAAAATTCTTTTAAATCGAAATTTTAATCTGTTTTAAATTATTGGGATTTTTAATTGTCTTGGGCTAAATTATTTAATCTGGTTTTAATTATGTTTTTTTAACTTTTGTATCTGTGTATCTTATTTTGTGCCTGTTCACCGCCCTGAGTCCTTCAGGAGTAGGGCGGTATATAAATCTAATAAAACATAAACAAACATAAACAAAAGCTGGAGAAAAATCCAACGTGGTCTCCAACGAAGCGTTGTCAGAACCAGGGGTGGGCTGCTGGGGGTTCGCAGAGGTTCGGGAGAACCTCTAGCTAAGATTCTGTGCAGTTCGGAGAACCCCCAAATCCCACTGCTGGCTGGCCCCACCCACTCTGCCCTGCCCCTCCCAGGAGTCCCCACATGGCACGTTTTGGATGCAGGTAAGTGCAGGGCGCGCATGGAGGCTCGGGGAGGGTGAAAATCAGGCCTACCAGAAGTTCAGGAAGGCCAGAAACAGTCCCATTTCTGGCCTCCAACGGGCCTCTGCAGCCTGGGGAGGCTGTTTTCACCCTCCTGGAGGCTCGAGAAAAACCTCTGGAGCCCGGGGAGGGCAAAAACGCCACCAACCCCCTCCGCCGTGGTGCAGGAGGCCGACTAGGCCATGCCCACCATGGCCACGCCCACCCAGCAACCGGGCAGAGAACCCCTTGCTAAAATTTTTGAAGCCCACCCCCTGGTCAGAAGGGCTTAAGCATAAATGAAGTTCTTAAAGGAACATCTGCCAAACCTCTGCTTGAACTTTCACCAGGAGAACTCAGACTGAAGTTCTTAAGGTGGCCTGGGACAGAAGGCGTCAACGTAGGTTGGTTTGTGGGTTTATTTCCATCTGGAGAGCAGAAAAGAGGGTGGGAGAAACCTCCAAGCCTTGAGGAGATCTATCACCCTGCTAGCTGAGAGGAAGAAAAGTGGGAGAACGAGCATTATTCCATTGCAAATATTTAAGGGTGCCAAGAAACTAAACACCTCGAAGGACCTAGAGAACATTTTAGAAACATTTGTAGAATAGAATAGAACAGAGTGGGAAGGGACCTTGGAGGTCTTCTAGTCCAACCCCCTGCCCAGGAAGGAAACCCTACACCACTTCAGACAAATGGTTATCCAACCTCTTCTTCAAAACTTCCAGTGTTGGAGCATTTACAACTTCTGGAGGCAACTTCTGTTCCACTGATTAATTGTTCTAACTGTCAGGAAATTTCTCCTTAGTTCTAGGTTGCTTCTCTCCTTGGTTAGTTTCCACCCATTGCTTCTTGTCCTGCCCTCAAGTGCTTTGGAGAATCGCTCGACTCCCTCTTCTTTGTGGCAGCCCCTGAGATATTGGGACACTGCTATCATGTCTCCCCTAGTCCTTCTCTTCATCAAACTAGACATACCCAGTTCCTGCAACCGTTCTTTATATGTTTTATCCTCCAGTCTCCTAATCATCTTTGTTGCTCTTCTCTGCACTCTTTCTAGAGTCTAGAACGAGTGAGTGCCAAGTGCCATCGGTCAGGCTGTGTCGACTGGCGACCCCCAGGGAGAGAGCCTTCTCTGTGGGGGCACCTGCCCTCTGGAACGAATTGCCCTTGGAGATTTGGAGGATCCCGGACCTACGCACCTTCCGCCGTGCCCTCAAGTCTCTGCTGTTCCAACAAACCGGGCTGGCCTAATTCCAATTCTTTTCAACCTTTAATCTTTAATTTTAATTTTTAACTCTCGAGGTTTAAAAATGGGTTTTTAATTAGTTACGGGCCATATTCTTTAATATATATTTTAAATTGTTATTAATTTTTCTATTTGTGTGTTCTTATTCTGGCTGTACACCGCCCTGAGTCCTTCGGGAGAATGGCGGTATATAAATTCAAATAAATAATAAATAATAAATAAAATAAATAACATCTTTTTTACACCATGGCAACCAAAACTGGATGCAGTATTCCACGTGTGGCCTTACCAAGGCCTTATAAAGTGGTATTAACCCTTCACATGATCTTGATTCTATCCCTCTGTTGATGCAGCCTAAAACTGTGTTGGCTTTTTTGGCAGCTGCTGCACACGGCTGGCTCCTATTTAAATGGTTGTCCACTAGGACTCCAAGATCCCTCATCCCTCTTGCTATTGAGCAAGGTACCACATATACTGTACCTGTAACTGTAGCATTTTTATGCTCAACTGCACTGGTGGCTGGTGGAGTCTCATGAAAACTGAAATTAAGCAACCAAAATAAGTAGTCTAGGATAACTAAGAAGGAAGTCCCATCCAACTCAATGGAATTCTATACGATTCTCATCTTCTTGGAAGATTAGATCCAGGCTGATGCTTCTGTAGGCCTTCCATAAAGCTAACAATGAGATCTACTGCTGGGCACCAACAATGGGTTCCACCGGCATTCAGCCCAAGATTAAAACAAACGGGGTCCAATAACCTTCTCTTGAAGTTACATCTTCTTGATGATTTCCTGATTGTGCCATGAAAGCCCCTGGAGGTCCCCAATGAGTTCATCATTTATGGTGGAGAAGGAAGCCATTGGTGGGCCTCCATCCCACGTCTTCTCCTTTCAGCCCTAGGATCGGATAAGGCATCTTCTAGAGTTCTCTTTCATCCTTTATTTTTTTTCATGGCTCTTTTGGCTCCTTTTCAGATAAAGGCTGAAAAGGTCGAAGCCAAGAAACTTGAGATGTCCCTAGGGGCAGTCCGCTCTTTGAAACTCATCACTACCTCTTCATTTGACAAAGGGATCCCAACTTACAATGGGCTTAATTGGTAGCCCAGAGGAAAGGGTCTATTTTTAGAAGATCGAAGCTAAGATCTCCCAAAGAAGGAAGTGAGGGGAACATCAATCGGTCAAGCAGCTGAAACCGGCCACTTGTGTATCATTATTTATATCTTTGTGGGATTCCTTGAATCTCTTCCCCAAAAAACATAGAGACATTCTCTGTGCTAACAATTCACCTCTGCAGGATCTGCTTCCTGCTGGTCCCCCCCAAAACAAGCTGATTGTCAGGTTTCGATGTCGTCTCAAATAAAATAAATTGCATTTCCAAACAAATAGTCTTTGAAGGAATCTTTCATTTTATTAAGCACGACAACCTGTCTCCAATTGTGGCGTAGCCAACACTGACTTCCTGACCCCAAACCTTCCCTTTCCGTTCCCCAATTCTCTCCGTCTCATTGGCCATCTTCCAAATCACTCTCCCCATATCTACTACTTCACCTCCCAGAAATGTCTCCCCTCCCATCTCATCTCCTAGGGGATATTATCTTCAGGGAAAATAAGTAGGTGAGAAGTCAAGCGTCCTCTTGCCAGCTGCCCCCTCTTCTCCTTCTTATGTCAGCACTAGAGTAAATGCAGGTTGAAGTGCTGACACTGATGTGACAGAAATAATGATTAGGCAGGCTAAAAAAAAACCCTACCAAAATCAGAGCTGGAGCTACAAATACAGGTAGTTCTCGACTTAAAACAATTTGTTTAGTGACCGTTCAAAGTTACAGCAGCTCTGAAACATGATTTATGACTATTTTTTCACAGTTACGACCTTTGCAACATCCCCTTGATCACATGATTGTCAGGGTTCCGAGGGATGCCCTAATTAAATCATGAGCCTCAAGCCAAGCTTCAAAAGAAAACCAGTGATTTATTAGGAGCTTCATGTCGGCACATTCCCAAGTGAAGCCAGCTCTGACCCTACGTAATTTAAGCCCCAATTATGACTCTGTTTCCCCCCTCCACACAGGGTGTGTCATCAATCATGTTCGCCAACGGAGCAATTTTTCAGGTTGTATAGGTCACTTCCCTCCGGCTGCTGTAAGTAACCCTGAGATACAGCCTTGAGAGAGATAAGCATGGAATGTGCATCTGGTCTTTGGCTGCTCTACCGTTTCATCAATTTCCCATCCCCCCCTGGCCTATGGCAACTCGAGAGCAGGCCAGGGATGCTTTGCGAGTTGACATTGATCAAAATTCAGAGGCTTGGCAACTGGTTCATATTTATGACTGTTGCCGTATCCCAGGGTCACATGATCCCCTTTTGCGACCTTCTGACAAGCAAAGTCAATGGGGGAAGCCAGGTTCATTTAACAACCGGGATACTAACTTATTAACTGAATGGTGCGGTGGCCTAGAGGCGGAGCTCTCGCCTCACAATCAGGAGGCTGTGAGTTCGATCCTAGCTAGAGGCAGATATTTCTCTCTCTGGGCACAATGAGAATATATCTGCTGAAAAAAACCTCTGCATTGGCGACAGGAAAGGCATCTGGCCAGTAAATACTCAGCTCCATTCAGTTGCCCCGACTCCATCACTCAAGGGATTACGGGGTCATTAAAAGAAGATGATGATACTAACTTATCAACTGCAGTGATTCATTTAATGACTGTGGCAAGAAAGGTGGTAAAATTGGGCACTTAATCACTCGACAAATGTCTCACTTAATAATACAAATTTTGGGCTTAATTGTAGTTGTAAATTGAGGGTTGCTTGTAGATTTCTTTGCCTTTTTAATTTTTTAAAAGGTTTTTAAAGGTAGACTGACCAAGCTCCATTCCTGAGCTGAGTGCCTTTTTATGTTAGGATCAAAACACAGGCAAAGCTAAAAAAATTTCTTATACTTCTATCCCTTCGGGCTTTATTTATGCAAAAACCTTTAAGCCTATAAAAAGTTCTGGCGTGTTAGAGCATGACTGCCTCTATTCTCCTCGGCGACCCAAATAACTGGTAAACGTAATCAGATTAGGCTGAACGGAATTTTTAATCTTAATTTCGCCATTTCTCGGACGGGCAATGGAAAGGAATTGGGAAGGTTTCAAACGCATTTCATTGGGAAGGCACAAAAGATTCTTCGTGACAGTCTTTGAAGAGGTATATAGAATAGAATAGAATAGAATAGAATAGAATAGAATAGAATAGAATAGAATTCAGAATTACATTGGAACGGAACGGAACGGAACGGAACAGAACAGAACAGAATAGAATAGAATAGAATAGAGTATTATTTATTTATTTATTATTTATTGGTTCGAGACTCAGGGCGGCTTACAATGCGTTAAGCAATAGCCTTCATACTTTTGTATATACCTGCTTAGTAGGGCTTTCGCCCTCCCCCTCCCCAAGCAGTGTTCTTTTTTATACAAAGTCAGCTTATTGCCCCCACAATCCGGGTCCTCACTTTACCTACCTCGAAAGGATGGAAGGCTGAGTCAACCTTGAGCCTGGTGAGAATTGAACTTGCAGTAATTGCAGGCAGCTGGTGCTACTTAACAGCACTTTAGTCTGCTGCGCCACCAAGGCTCACTAAAAATTACATTGGAATGGAAGAGAAGAGAAGAGAAGAGAAGAGAAGAGAAGAGAAGAGAAGAGAAGAGAAGAGAAGAGAAGAGAAGAGAAGAGTTGGAAGGGACCTTGGAGGTCTTCTAGTCCAACCCCCATCGGCCCCTCCAGCAGCCAAATCAGAGGAGGAGAAGGAGGCGTGGGAGTCAGGGTCACCATCAAGGCCACCTGAGAGCTCCAAGGGGGAAGAGGGAGTGGAGCTGGCAGAGAGAGAGAGAGAGACTATTGTGGCTCCATTACCTGAGCCTGTGTCATCGGCAGGAGAGGACTCCAAGAGTGAAGGAGAGGAGTTGGCAAGGCCTCCCTCTCCAGGACCTTCCTCTCTGGCAATGCCTTCGGTGTCCTCCAAAAGTCAAGAGATAGGCCCGGGGCCAAGCACGTCCACGCAGCCACAGGTGGACAGTAATGAGGGAGATGAGTCTTGGCTGGATCCTCAGCAGCGTCGCAGAGATAAGAACGCGCAGCAGAGGAAGAGGCGTGCCAGGGATTAGGCTGAGTCACTGGACCGCACCCCACAGGGTATAAAAGAGGGTGTGGTGGCCGGTTCAGCTCTGTGACAAGCAAAAAACGGATATCGGACGACCTTCTTTGTATTTACTGGACTTTGTTGATTATTGTGTATTGGCTTTGTTCCCAGATGAAGGGAGAAACTCTCCCCTCATGAGTAAAGAATACCTGGCAGCCAGCCACTGAGTTGCTGCCAATTCTGATACCAGATAAACTGTTGTCGGCTGAGTACTTTAATTGTTGCCTGTCTGTGGGGGTGCATGTGTTAGACGGGGACAGAACAGAGACAGAGGCAGAGGCTGGTCCGTCTGTCAGCCCTCAGATGGAGAGTCAACAGCCCCCATGTGTGGAGGTGGCTGATGAGGAAGAGGAGGAACAGCTGGGTCCAGTGCCTGATGCGCAGAAGGCAGAGGAGAGGAGAGCAGTGGAAATCTATGGGCCGGTCCTTCGGACGGAAGAGCCATGGCTGCTAGCGAAGCCCCACCCTAGCTCTGGGGATAAAAGGCGGGAGGCGGAGACAAATAGATGTGGCAGACAACTATTCATTTCCCTGCCGGACTGAGTTATTAGTCTGTGTTGAGAGAGAAACTTTTTGACGGGGGTTTGGGGGGGTGGGGTGGCGCTCCCAATAAAGGAATGAGTTCACGTCCGAGGGTTCGTCATACTTGGGGAGCTGGGTCAGAACAGCTTTCACCTTGTCAACCCCATCCCGTCCACCTGAACGCTCCCTTTAAAGGACACCCGGAGATGGATCTCCCGTCCTCTGCTAATTCCTCTGTCTTTTAACTTTTAAGTATGTTAATGCATCTTGAATTAATTTCCATGCGTTAAAGTACAAGCTGGACTCATAAAAGTGACAAGTTGACTTTTTCAGGGAGAATGATGTCGGGCTCATGAGCAATGGCAGCGTAAATGAAAATTAGCCACAAGACAATGTTAATTATGCTTTATCCATTAACGGGAAGGTAATTGAACCGTTTGGGTTTTTTTTTCCCGCCGCGAAAGGGAAAACCCCGCCTGCTTCTCGTAAAGGGGGACGGTGGCATTTAATGTGCTAATTAAAGTCAAAGCATTGCAACACTATTTGTGAGATAGGATGTACCTGTTCAGTGTGGAGCCGTTCCAGAAAATGACTGCTGGGATGACAAAGTCTTGAAGGACTTCTTCAAATAGAGCTTATGCAACTAAACACCAGGATGGATGGCAGAGAAAGTTCTTAGGAGTAAATTTGGAAGCTGCCCAGAGTCGTTTTGGAGTTCGGTGGCTACTCAACCTACTAAATAAATATCCTGATTGTCCAAGAACATTGGAAAAAACGTCAGAAAATTCATCTCTTCTCCTTGGGTTGTCCTTAACATCTTTGGATTTAGAGATGGCTGCTTTATTTACCTGCCAGGCTAATGGCATTTACGAGACCAATCAAATCTCCCTCTGTCCAGGGAGATTCTCAACCATTCAGGTGATGGTGGTCCCAAAGGTGCTTTTTGCAAAAGGCAAAACTGGACTTTCTTGGGGTCGTTTTTTAATTCTTTGAGTTGAAAAGTTCTTCCGTTCTGACACAGTTGGGGGATCTTGGATGAGAAGCGAAACGTGTTCAAAGGGGGAAAAAAATCAAACGAACAAACAAGTCCAGTTGCCTTCTGTAAAAAGGATCTTTGGGATAATCAAAGCTTTTAGAATAGAATAGAATAGAATAGAATAGAATAGAATAGAATAGAATAGAATGGAATGGAATGGAATGGAATGGAATGGAGTGGAGTGGAGTGGAGTGGAGTGGAGTGGAGTGGAGTGGAGTGGAGTGGAGTGGAGTGGAGTGGAGTGGAGTGGAGTGGAGTGGAGTAGAGTAGAGTAGAGTAGAATAGAATAGGGAGGAGAAGGAAGGAAAGAAGGAGAATAGAAGAGGATAAGGAATAAAGAATAAAGAATAAAATAGAATAGGGAGGAGAAGGAAGGAAAGAAGGAGAATAGAAGAGGATAAGGAATAAAGAATAGAATAGAGTAGAGTAGAGGATAAGGAATAAAGAATGGAATGGAATGGAATGGAATGGAATGGAATGGAATGGAATGGAAAGAATAGAATAGAATAGAATAGAATAGAATAGAATAGAATAGAATAGAATAGAGAGGAGAAGGAAGGAAGGAAAGAGAATAGAAGAGGATAAGGAATAAAGAATAAAGAATAGAGAAGAGAAGAGTAGAGGATAAGGAATAAAGAATGGAATGGAATGGAATGGAATGGAATGGAATGGAATGGAATGGAATGGAATAGAATAGAATAGAATAGAATAGAATAGAATAGAATAGAATAGAATAGAATAGAATAGAGCAGAGCAGAACAGAACAGAACAGAACAGAACAGAACAGAATAGAATAGAATAACAGAGTTGGAAGGGACCTTGGAGGTCTTCTAGCCGAACCCCCTGCTTAGGCAGGAAACCCTACCCCACTTCAGACACTTTTGTTGAAGCGGATAGAATCTCTATCAATTCAGCTATGCCAATCTGTGACTTTTGAGATGCGTTGAGACTCTAACTCCGGTCATTGTCTAGAAAAGGATGGACATTTGGTCCAGGACTTCTTACAAAGTGTCTATGGAGATTCTCAGTCATCCAGGACATGGTTGTCTCAAAGGTGCATTTTTGCAAAAGGCAACTGGCGTTTCTTTGTTTTTCCTTGAAGAGGTTTTGCTTCTCATCGGAGAAGCTTCTTCAGTTCTGGAGAACAGTACAGGTTTACAAGATCGGGTTCTTTAAACCAAGAATTACTTCTTTTTTAAAAAAAAAAATCCTCTTTTTCATATTCTCTCATGGTGGTGAATCATTTTGGAACTACTAGAGATACTGTTACTGTAATATCATGCCTGGGCAGGACACAGTATAAAAATGAGTGATATTCTTGTAGCTTGGCTGATAATTCTTTGGACTGCCACAAAGATGGTGACAGAAACATTGAAGGAAACTTGCAGATGGCTGTGTGCAATGTGGCATTCTAATTAAAGCTTTCTAGCTTGCTTTTATTTGGGTTTTATTTAACAAAAAAAAAAAAAAAACCAGGCTACTAATTTACAGATGCAGAGATTCATAGGTTTATAAAAGCTTAGCTTTGAAGTCCCAAAGATGCTTTTAAAAGGCAACTGGACTTCCTTTGTTTTTCCTTGAAGAGGTTTCGCTTCTCATCCAAGAAGCTTCTTCAGTTCTGTCCTTCAGTTCTCCAATTCTCCAGAACTGAAGAAGCTCCTTGGATGAGAAGCGAAACCTCTTCAAGGAAAAAAACAAAAGAAAGCCCAGTTGCCTTTTATAAAAGCCACTTTTGGGGATTTCTACAAAGCTTCGAGTGGCCAAAACCCAACCCCGAAGAAACATCTGCCCCAAAGGAAAAAAAGAAAATTCTGCGAATGGTTCCACCCTGAAACAGCCTTGTCCTCCTTCTCTTTCGCAAATCGAAATATCAGATCAACAGCTATAATAATATTAACTGACATGCCGCCAAAAAACATAAAAGAAAGCGTCTTTATATATGAAAAAGTAATATGAGCCAAATGGATTCTCGCCGTTGGTTCCTTTGGGAGATGGAGGGGAAAAAAACACCCTTAGTTATTTCACTGTGGGCAAAATTTCTATTTGCATTTAAATTGACATCAAACAGTAGATGAAGATTCTAAAAATGTATCTCCCGCCTTACCTGCGAACCGCATGAACAAAATTTCATTATGGGCTGCTATTTTCCCTTAATACAAATTTGGATCCCCCCCAGCAGCTTCAATAAAGCCATCCGTTATCAGCTGAAAAATACTCATCCCCCAAAATTGGGTCCTTAAGATTCTCCAAGATTCGAGAAGGATTTGAAACCATTTTCTGCCCCAGTTTTTACAGCAGGCATGTCAGCTGACGAGCCCCACAACTTCTAACCCCATACAAAAAAAGTTGCCGAGACTCTAGAAAGAGTGCAGAGAAGAGCAACAAAAAGGATTAAGGGGCTGAAGCAGGGGTGGGATCTTAATTTTAATCTGGTTCGCTGAACTGGTTGTTGCAAGGACTGGCTCACTGTGCACACCCCACCCTGCCCCTCCTAGGAGTCTCCACGCAGCCTGTTTTGGATGCCAAGTAAGTTCAGGGCCTACGTGGAGGCTCTGGGAGGGCGAAAAACAGGCCTAATGGAAGGCCCAATTCTGGCCTCCGGAAGGCCTCCAGAGCCTGGGGGAGGCTGTTTTTGCCCTCCCAGAGGCTCGAGAAAAGCTCCGGAGGGTGAAAACCAGTGGTGGGATTCAGCCAGTTCACACCACTTCGGGAGAACCGGTTGTTAACTGTCTGAGCAGTTTGGTGAACTGGTTGTTGGAAGAAATCTGTTCTGTCCCCGTCCCACCAATGCACCCCCACAGACGGCCCGGAGTTAATAAGCCACACAACAAAGTCTTTGAAGATAAAGCTGGCAGCAACCCAGTGGCTAGCTGCCAATTCAGACTTTACTCACACAAAACAAAGATTAGACTGCAAGCATTCCGATAAAGCAGGCAAAGTTTCAGCAATACAAGGATTAGTCCAAATGCAGTCCGACAAGGCAGGCAGAAATCCAGTAACGCAGAGATCATGGGTTATTTCTAGTTTTTTCTCGTCACAAACTGAACCGGCCACCACACCCACATTTATATCCTGTGGGGTGTGGTCCAGTGACTCAGTTAATCTCTGGCACACCTTCCCCTCTGCTGCACACGCTTCTCCCTGCGCCTCTGCCGAGGGTCCAGCCAGCACTTATCTTCTTCGTCGCTGTCTACCTGTGGCTGCGGGGACGTGCTTGGCTCTGGGCCTATCTCTTGGCCTTCGGTGTCCTCCAGAGGCATTGCCAGAGAGGAGGGTCCTGGAGAGGGAGGCCTTGCCAACTCCTCTCCCTCACTCTCAGAGTCTGCATCTGTCGATAGCCCAGGCTCAGGCAATGGAGCCACAACAGAAATCATTAGGGCAGAAAACCGGTTGTTAAATTATTTGAATCCCACCACTGGTGAAAACGCCCCCCTGCCGTGGTGCAGGAGGCCGAGTAGGCCATGCCCACCATGGCCACACCCACCCAGCAACCAGGAAGAGAACCGGTTGCTAAAATTTCTGAATCCCAGCTGCTGGAGGCTAAAATGTATGACAAACTGTTACAGGAATTGGGAATGTCTAGTCTGATGAAAAGAAGGGCTAGGAGTGACGTGATAGTAGCGTTCCAACATTTGAAGGGCTCCTACAAAGACGAGAGGGTCAAATTATTTAGCAAAGCACCAATAGGCAAGATGAGAAACAATTGGCAACTAACCAAGGAGAGAAGAAGCAGCCAAGAACTAAGGAAAAATTTCCTAATGGTGAGAGCAATCAACTAGTGGAAAAAGCTTGCCTTCAGAAGTTGTGGTGATCCATCACTGAAGACTTTCAAAAAGAGACTGGACAACCCTTTGTCTGAAATGATATATAGGTCTCTTCATCGAGCAGGAGGTTGGACAAGAAGACCTCTGAGGTCCCTTCCATTATTCCACTCTGCTCTGCTCTGCTCTAATACACTCCATCTCTTCTTTTTTCTTCTCTTCTCTTCTCTTCTCTTCTCTTCTCTTCTCTTCTCTTCTCTTCTCTTCTCTTCTTCCCTTCCTTCCATCCCATTCCATTTCATTCCCCTTCATTCTTTTCTGCTTCTATTATCCCATTCTCCTCCTTCTCTTCTCCCCTTTCTTTCCCTTCTCCTTCTCCTTCTCCTTCTCCTTCTCCTTCTCCTCTCTTCTCTTCTCTTCTCTTCTCTTCTCTTCTCTTCTATTCTATTCTATTGCATCCCATCCCATCCCACTTCATTCTTCTGTGCTTCTACTAGTCCCATTCTCCTCCTTCTCCCTTTTCTTTCCCTTCTCCTTCTCCTTCTCCTTCTCCTTCTCTTCTCTTCTCCTCTCCTCTTGCATTCCATCCCATCCCATCCCATCTCATTCCACTTCATTCTTCTGTGCTTCTACTAATCCCATTCTCCTCCTTCTCCCTTTTCTTTCCCTTCTCCTTCTCCTTCTCCTTCTCTTCTCTTCTCCTCTCCTCTCCTCTTGCATTCCATCCCACCCCATCCCATTCCACTTCATTCTTCTGTGCTTCTACTAGTCCCATTCTCCTCCTTCTCCCTTTTCTTTCCCTTCTCCTTCTCCTTCTCCTCTTCTATTCCATTCCATTCCATCCCATCCCATTTCATTCTTCTGTGCTTCTACTAGTCCCATTCTCCTCCTTCTCCCTTTTCTTTCCCTTCTCCTCCTCCTCCTCTCTTCTCTTCTCTTCTCTTCTCTTCTCTTCTCTTCTCTTCTCCTCTCCTCTCCTCTCCTCTTGCATTCCATCCCACCCCATCCCATCCCATTCCACTTCATTCTTCTGTGCTTCTACTAATCCCATTCTCCTCCTTCTCCCTTTTCTTTCCCTTCTCCTTCTCCTTCTCCTTCTCCTTCTCCTTCTCCTTCTCCTTCTCCTTCTCCTCTTCTATTCCATTCCATTCCATCCCATCCCATTTCATTCTTCTGTGCTTCTACTAGTCCCATTCTCCTCCTTCTCCCTTTTCTTTCCCTTCTCCTCCTCCTCCTCTCTTCTCTTCTCTTCTCTTCTCTTCTCTTCTCTTCTCTTCTCTTCTCTTCTCTTCTCTTCTCTTCTCTTCTCCTCTCCTCTCCTCTCCTCTTGCATTCCATCCCACCCCATCCCATCCCATTCCACTTCATTCTTCTGTGCTTCTACTAATCCCATTCTCCTCCTTCTCCCTTTTCTTTCCCTTCTCCTTCTCCTTCTCCTTCTCCTTCTCCTTCTCCTTCTCCTCTTCTATTCCATTCCATTCCATCCCATCCCATTTCATTCTTCTGTGCTTCTACTAGTCCCATTCTCCTCCTTCTCCCTTTTCTTTCCCTTCTCCTCCTCCTCCTCTCTTCTCTTCTCTTCTCTTCTCTTCTCTTCTCTTCTCTTCTCTTCTCTTCTCTTCTCTTCTCTTCTCCTCTCCTCTCCTCTCCTCTCCTCTCCTCTCCTCTCCTCTTGCATTCCATCCCATCCCATCCCGTCCCATCCCATCCCATCCCGTCCCATCCCATCCCATCCCATCCCATCCCATCCCATCCCACTTCATTCTTCTGTGCTTCTACTAGTCCCATTCTCCTCCTTCTCCCTTCTTTCCCTTCTCCTCCTTCTCCTTCTCCTTCTCCTTCTCCTTCTCCTTCTCCTTCTCCTTCTCTTTCTCTTTCTCCTTCCCTCCCCTCCCTTCCCCTCCCCTTCCCTCCCCTTCCCAGAGTTTACAGGCTCGGAGGAGAAAGGCAGGAGGTGAAAATGGACCCTGCTTTCCTTTCTTTTTTTAATTGATTGGGAAAACGGATCGGAGATAATATGGATGCTCAGACTGATTGCAGACGATTGAAAAATGTCCGTGCGTAACAAAGTGTTTGAGCGAGTCCCAGATCGATGTGCTCACTTCACGTTATTGAGTCAGTTGGGTGCTCCAAATCAGCCGGAATCGCAGCGCATCGATTTAGACTGTCAAAGATTTGGAAGGGGAGGGTGCACAATGATGCAGAAATATGGGACGGAAGAAAGATGACGTGTGCCACAATAAAAGGGAAATGCACCGAAAACAGTTTTAAATAAAGTTTAAAGCACGTTTTCCTTCTTCTTCTTCTTTTTTTTTAATATAAAAAAATACCGGTCACCGAGTGAGAAGAGGAGGAAAATAAAAATAAATAAGAACATGGGGTGAGATTTTCCAGCACTCTTAATAACTAAACAGCAAAATGCAAAGTCAAGAGAGCATATTTGTTCATAGGGTGAGAGGTTCATTTTATTTTTTTACCAGTTTTTGGCTCAGCCTCTAAAAGAATTAATGGTTGGAGTAGAAACCAAATGCAGATTTTTTTAAAAAAAAAAAAAAAATCTGTTCCCAGCTTGTCTTTTCCCTGTTATACGAGCTCTTGAGGCAAATGAATTCCAAAATCTGATCATTTAGGAGGGCAGTTTCCATCTTTCTTATTGCTATAGTTGTCTTTCACTCATCTTTGAGCATAAAAATAGCAGAGATTGTGTACTTGTTCTCCTGTTTATCCATCCATCCATCCATCCATCCATCTATCGATCTATCTATAAATCTATCTATCTATCTCAATCTGTCTATCTACCCATCCATCATCTATCTATCTATCTATCTATCTATCTATCTATCTATCTATCTAGAGGAGGTTGGCTAGTGATTAAGGTGGTAGCCTAGAAACTAGAAATGGTGAGTTCTAGTTCTGCCTTATGAATGAAAAACTGGCTGGGTGACTTTGGGCCGATCCCTCTCTCTCAGACCAACCCACCTCACAGGATTGTTGTGGGGCAAATAGGAGGAGGAAGGAGTATTAGGTATGTTTACCACCTTAAGTTACTTATAAAGTAATAAAGGCAGTATAAAAATCTATCCATCCATCTATCTATCTATCTATCTATCTATCTATCTATCTATCTATCTATCTATCTATCTCCCTGCTAAAGTTTGATAAAAAAATCTATCTATCATCTGTCTGTCCATCATCTTTCTATCTATCTATCTATCTATCTATCTATCTATCTATCTATCTATCTATCTATCTATCTATCTATCTAATCTATCTATCTTATCTCCCTGCTAAAGTTAGACAGCTTACAAAGCATCCTAGCAATTAAACCTCTCAAGAGCATACAAAATTAAGTACACAGTCTTCTGCCTGTTTTGCTAACAGTGGATATATAATGATCGCACAGACTCTCAAAACATTAAGCATATTTCTGTCTGAATTTGTCTGCAAATATCCAGAGGGTTAAAACAAGGCCGCCGTTTATATAGTAAGCCAGCAGATGGCACTCAGTTTTACCGTTGGAAGCAAGACACAAGACTGTTGACCAACTCAATCAAAAATGCATTTGATTGGAGTCAGAATTCCTAGAAATATATGGTCTAGCTAGGCAGAGGGGTTTCTTTTCCCCTTCTTCCACTAATTATCCAGCATTTTGCTTAAGGCAATTATTTCCGAGCCACTAAGAAATATCAAGGGGGAAGGAAGATGTGTGTTTTTTAATATTATCAAAATTATTTTAAATTATAATCAGAAGCTTGGCTGGTGGCTATTATAGGAGAGAGAGAAAGAGGCAGCTTCTCTTTTCTTCTACTGTGGATAGAAAGGGAGTTAAATGTGTCCTCTCTCATTAGCTCTGAAAAAGCACAGACCGGAGAAAGCTGAACCATGCGGAGAAGGAATAAGTCACCCAAGACTCCTTGTTCTCTGTCTCTCCTGTGTTTGTCCTCTGTTTGATGCTCTTCAACTCCAGTTTAATTAGAAGGACGTAAAACAGATGATCTGTTTATCCAGTTCAGCGTTCTCAACTGCCTGAAACTCTTTGGTATTCCAGGATGTGAGATTTGCCCCGTTCTGCTCGGAGTTGCCCGGAATGAAATTTGGGACTCTGGGCTGCTGATTCGACTGACTTCCTGCCCAGCCATGCAGAATCCTTTCTCTCTCTCCCTCCCCCAAGGGCCACGTGTAGATTTAATTGACTTGCTCAATTGGATTAATTCATCCAATCCAATCCAATCAGTTGAGTTGTTTGGGATCATCAAATTAAATCACTGGACTCGACTCCTTGTTTAATTCTCGGGAAATGTATGTGTGGGTCCACTCGAAAAATCCACTGCAAATATGAAACAGTTTTTCAGCTGATGGGGAACCCTGCTACGGAGTCTTGTGTGTTCTGACGGATGCCCTAATTAAATTATGAGATGGACAGGCTAACATTGGAATTAAAATAAAGTGGGGAAACAGAATACTATCTGGTCTGGGACACATGGCATAAATGGTTAGAGAATAGAAGCAAATATTAAATATAAAGGTAATTTAAGAAGTACACTAAAACTCAAAGGCAATGTATATAGCTAAAGGAAGAATAAGGAATGTAATTGTTATGTATATATGAGTATTATTGATGCTGGAGCGCTGAAAAGATTGAAAATGTGATATAAAATGATGAAATATGTTCAATAAAAATATTTTTTTAAAAATAAATCCTGAGCCTCAAGGCAAGCTTCAAAAGAAATCCAGTTATTTATTAGGAGCTTCATGTCCGCACGTTCCCAAGTGAAGCCAGCTCAGCCCCCACGTAATTTACGGCCCAATTATGACCCTATTTCCCCCCTCCCCCCAGGATGTGTCATCAATCACATTCGCCAATGGAGCAATTTCATGGGTTGTAGAAGTCACTCCCCTCCGGCTGCTGTGGGTAACCCTGAGATACAGCCTTGAGAGAAATAAGCATGGAATGTGCATCTGTCTTTGGCTGCTGTGCCATTTCTCCGGTTTCCTATCCCCCCTGGCCTATGGCAACTCGAGAGCAGTCCAAGGATGCTTTGCGAGTTGACAACTTGGTCTTTTCTCTTTCTCTTTTTTATCTTTCTCCTTCTATTAAAATGGTAGGAAAAGACATCTTAATCAGATTCCAGGAATAAAAAGAAGGCCACTTTAACTTAGGAAAGCAAACAGAGTCAACCAATCTTTTCTGGATAATTCAAGTTTCCTAAATCAGCACCGAAGAGACGGTCATCTCCACAACCTACTACAACTAAAGATGTATGTTGTTTCATCTTTAGATCTCTGAACCACAAAATCATACAAGGCTATATCTTCACAACACATGTAGCCAGTATTGCTCAGCTATGGCAATAAATAAACAAGTGACAGGCTTCCGATAACACATTGGGTTCTGGACTATGGTATAAAAAGTAAACGGGTTGGACTTGTATAACGTGGGAAGACCCAAAGGAGCCATTATGTGGAAATCACGTTGAGCGAACTCTGTCTTAGGTCGATAAAGCTTCTGATATGATAGGCTGTAAGAAGAGGATGACCAACAGCAATGAATGGACTCAATGATAATGGCGATGGATGAACTGATGAGAAACTTGAAAGGACCAAATTAGGAATAGAACATCATGGAGAACATCTAGCTATGTGGGCACGAGAAGTCAAAACCAGTCTGATGATACACAGTCAAGTACTCAGTTAATCAATCAATGATACAGTTCGGCTTTAAAAGTTCTTTCAGCTCCTCGTCTATCCAGTGGCTTCCCTAAACCTTGTTGGATTATGGTTTCTATCTCTTAAGATTGAAGATAAGAGAGTACATTTATGTCGGTAAAACATAAATTTAACACAGAAATGGTTTGTTGTGAAAGCGACTGCCTGCGAAGGCCCCTGGATTGGGGCTGAAAGGTGAAAGCGGAAGCAGTATTGCTCCATCCCATACTTGGGTAAACCAGGTTGTCCTGATAGACGGGTCCCACCAGAGAAAAAACACACGGGAGTACAGTTCCATCAGTGAGCATAAGGGAGAATTGACAATTTCTGTGTCAATTTATCCATCCATCCATCCACCCATCCACCCATCCACCTGTCCATCCATCCATCCGTCCGTCCGTCCATCCGTCCACCCATCCATCCACCCATCCATCCATCCACCCGTCCACCCATCCGTCCATCCATCCACCCATCCACCCATCTGTCCATCCATCCATCCGTCTATCTATCCATCCATCCATCCGTCCATCCATCCATCCATCCATCCATTCACTCATCCTTCTTACAAAACCTGAACTCTGGATGGTGTACAATAAAACCATTGAAACAAATCTTAAAACATTTAGCAGAATTCATAATTGTTAGGAGGGAGCCTCTGACATTACGAACCACGGAGCCATCTCACTAAATCATCGTTCTCTTTAGAGCCCTCAGGCCCATCAATCCAACCAGATTTTGAGAGACTCTTGATATACGTATGTGTGCATGGGTGTGCCTGCATGTGTGAATGTGAAGGTGAATACAATTGAGAGAGTCCAGAGATATTTTACAAGAAGAGTCCTCCATTCCTCTACCCGCAATAAAACACCTTATGCCACCAGACTTCAAATTTTGGGCTTAGACAACCTAGAACTACGCCGACTTTAGTCTGACCTAAGCATAGTACATAAAATTATCTGCCGCAATGTCCTTCCTGTCAATGACTACTTCAGCTTCAACTACAACAATACACGAGCAAATAACAGATACAAACTCAAGTTAAACTGTCCCAAACTCGATTGCAGAAAATACGACTTCAGCAACAGAGTGTCAATCAATGCCTGGAATGCACTACCTGCACTTCCCCAAACCCCCAAAACTTTAACTGTCTACTGTCGACCTCACCCCATTCCTAAGAGGTCTGTAAGGGGCGTGCATAAGCACACCAGCGTGCCTGTCCTAATGTCCCTTTTTACTCGTATCCTTTTCATGTATTCAAATTATGTTCATACTTTTACCTGTTATCCTGTTTCCCCTAAAATAAGACACCCCCTGATAATAAGACCAGTCACGCTTTTGAGCGCATGTGCTAAAATAAGCCCTCCCTGAAAATATTTAAACGCATGCGCAGCTGGTCCGTTCCCCCACCCCCACACATTTCCTCTGGTCAGGGTTAGGGAGTCAGAGCTGGGAATCAGGTAAGATAGCAAGACGAGCCCCGTCATTTTATTTTATTTTATTTTATTTTATTTTATTTTATTTTATTTTATTTTATTTTATTTTATTTTATTTTATTATTTTATTTTATTTTATTTTATTTTATTTTATTTTATTTTATTTTATTTTATTTTATTATTTTATTTTATTTTATTTTATTTTATTTTATTTTATTTTATTATTTTATTTTATTTTATTTTATTTTATGATTTGATTTGATCGATTAATTGATTGATTGATTGATTCAATTTATATGCCGCCCTTCTCCGGAGACTCAGGGCGGTTTACAATGCGTTAAGCAACAGCCTTCATACTTTTATATATACCTGCTTAGTAGGGCTTTCAGGCCCCCCTAAGCGGTGTTCTTTTTATACAAAGTCAGCTTATTGACTCCACAATTTTACCTACCTCGGAAGGATGGAAGGCTGAGTCAACCTTGAGTCTTGTTCCACACGCCCCAAAATAATAAGACCTCCTTGAAAATAAGGCCAAGCGCTTATTTTGGGGTTCCAAAAAATATAAGACAGGGTCTTATTTTCGGGGAAACACGTTTTCTTGTCTGCCAGTTTTTTTTTAAACAACAAACCATGAGAACAAGCTGCCCTGAGGTCAAGACAAAAAAAAAAAAAAACCCCAGAAAACCATTTTTTACATTTAATTATACTCCTTTGGTTATACATGAATGATATCACTGTGCTAATGTAAACCACTGGGAGCCCAACTGGCTGTGGAAAATGATAAAAAAAATACTTTCCACAAACCCACAAGAAAAGAATTGTGTGCAGTAATCCAATTTCTTTCTTTGTGTGTGTGTGTTGTGTGTACTTTTTGGATCTCAATACGTTTCTTGATACAACTGTGTGATAAATGCGACTTGCCACTGGATACACCCTTCACCACAGCATGTCTACGTTATCGGCGACAGGCTTGTTGTTGTGTGTATTAATTTGCGAGTGTGTGTGTGTGTGTGAGAGAGAGAGAGAGAGATGGAAGATGATAAATCACATTCGAGCCAGGTTTCATGCGGGAACAGACGAAAAGATGGATTTTAAATCATTAATAACTCCCTCCTTAAGTCTGCACGTTTCCGAATCCCCAAGTCCCTGATGACAGTTGGAAGGGAAGAGAGAATAATTTGGCTCCAGTTTGGGACGTAGCGAAAATTGCATATCTTACTTTGCATCTTACCTGCCCGACTTCAGGAAACAAACGAAGCCGAGCTTGTTGGTTAGAAAATTATGACTGCGTAATGAACAACCCCGCCTCCCCAGGTGTACTACAAGGAGGAGGAGGGTTGATTTATAAGGATGGCAATGGAGGTCTTTCCTCTTGGAAATATTCTAACCTTCATCCACCCTCCCGCTTTGTTTCTGGCGCAGGGAAAGAAAACATTAGTTTACCTCCCCAAATGCCTGTATATTTGTGTTTTAATTCTTTCCCTTGGAAAAAACATACACACACACAATTACACAAACACACACACACACAAACCAGATCTTCTCTCACTGTTTTTGTGCAGACAAGCCCCTTCATGGAAAACAGCTTCCCCCTCCCGCTTCAAATCACACCTGGAAACAGTGGTGAAATCCAATTTTTTTTACTACCGGTTCTGTGGGCGTGGCTTGGTGGGCGTGGCAAGGGAAGGATACTGCAAAATCTCCATTCCCACCCCACTCCAGGGGGAAGGATATTGCAAATTCTCCATTCCCACCCCACTCTGGGGTCAGCCGGAGGTGGTATTTGCCGGTTCTCCGAACTACTCAAAATTTCTGCTACTGGGCTCTCTAGAACCTGTCAGAATCTGCTGGATTTCACCCCTGCCTGGAAAGTAACTTGACATCAGGTCAGATTAATCCAGGACCGCCCACCTTATATGGCTAGAAATGCTTGGGATTGAACACAAGGCTCGTGAGAATTTATAATGCAGCCACCGATGGCCCAAGAAGCATCACCTGAACCATGCAAAAAGGTTCTTGCATTTGCCCCACACTTTCTCCCAGTCCCATCTCTCTAGTACTCTGCAGTTATTTTTTTTTATTAAAATAACCTGCTCTCACATTGGAATTTTAAAGTTTAAAGATATAATGCCGTGTGAAATACAGTATGTCATGTGCACCTATGTACCCGTGTTCACTCAAATCCATACACTCCACTCCTGGACAAAGGTTCTTGAAGGTTGTGGGTCATAATTCCAAATGGCACACCTTGGTAGGTAGATACTTTGGGACTTCGGAAGGGGAAGGAAGGACTAGCCCAAAGTCCTTTAGGTAACTTCTGAACCTGAGAGGGGATTTCAATTTAGGTGACTCCCAGGCCAATCCAGCAACAACTCTTAGAGTTAGACCGAACAGAGGACGGGGAGGGGGTCTGGATCAAGGTCTCCTAAAAAGCTTCCATGATTGAGGAGACATTAGACCTTGGATCACTCAACTCTTAGTCCAGTACCTTCATCATTACAATATAATATACCAGCTCTACATATGGATAGATGGATGATGACAGACAGACAGACAGAGATATAGATAAATAATGATAGATGATAGATAGATAGATGATAGATGGAGGGAGGGAGGGAGGGAGGGAGAGATGGAGATATGATAGATAAATAGACAGACAGACAGACAGAGAAAGATATAGATAAATAATGATAGACAATAGGTAGGTAGGTAGGTAGGTAGATGATAGACAGACAGACAGACAGACATAGAAAGATATAGATAGATAGATAGATAGATAGATAGATAGATAGATAGATAGATAGATAGATGATGGATGAATAGATGATAGATAGATAGATAGATAGATAGATAGATAGATAGATAGATGATAGATAGAAAGAGAGAGAGAGAGAGACAGACAGACAGACAGACAGACATAGAAAGATATAGGTAGATAATGACAGACAATAGATAGACAGACATACATAGAAAGATATAGGTAGATAATGATAGAAGATAGATAGATAGATAGATAGATAGATAGATAGATAGATAGATAGATGATGGGTGGATGGATGGATAGATAGATGATAGATAGATGATAGATAGAAAGATAGAGAGATAGATAGAGAGAGAGAGAGAGAGACAGACAGACAGACATAGAAAGATATAGGTAGATAATGACAGACAATAGATAGACAGACAGACATAGAAAGATATAGGTAGATAATGATAGAAGATAGATAGATAGATAGATAGATAGATAGATAGATAGATAGATAGATGATAGATGGATGGATGATGGATGGATGGATAGATAGATGATAGATAGAAAGAGAGAGAGAGAGACAGACAGACAGACAGACAGACATAGAAAGATATAGGTAGATAATGATAGAAGATAGATAGATAGATAGATAGATAGATAGATAGATGATAGATGGATGGATGGATGGATGATGGATGGATGGATAGATAGATGATAGAAAGAGAGAGAGAGACAGACAGACAGACAGACAGACATAGAAAGATATAGGTAGATAATGATAGAAGATAGATAGATAGATAGATAGATAGATAGATAGATAGATAGATAGATAGATAGATAGTGGATGGATGGATGGATGGATGGATGGATGGATGGATGGAGGATGGGCGACAATGCCCACTAGTTAAGAACACAGCCGCTTGCTAAATCTTTTTGGAACAGAACAGAATAACAGAGTCGGAAGGGACCTAGGAGGTCTTCTAGTCCAACCCCCTTCTCAAGCAGGAGACCCTATATACCATTCTGGACAAATGGCTGTCCAATCTCTTCTTGAAAACCTCCAGTGATGAAGCACCCACACCTTCTGGTGGCAAGCTGTCCCACTGGTTAATTGTCCTCACTGTCAGGAAGCCAGGTTGCTTGCTTCTCTCCTTGATGAGTTTCCATCCGCTGCTTCTTGTCTTGCTTTCTGGTGCTTTCCCACAGATTCCCCATATTTTTAGACATCACCGTCTCCTTCCAATAAATCCTCAGTTATGCATGCAAAGCTCACCATACTTAATAATTCTCGCGCGCACAGTCTGAAGCCAGCTTTGCATAGCAGGGGTTTAAAAAACTGGCTGCCTCTCAAGGTAGTAGGTTTTGCAGAATTTTACTGCGCATTGGGGATTCTCTACTATTTCAATACAGCTACCGGGGGGACAAAAAATGCTAGGGAAAAAGTAGTATTTTTTTTTCCTCCTCCTCCTCCCCTCCAGCCTTCTCTTCAAATTTACATTTTTATCGGCGCCTACCATTTTGTCTCGTGAAATGTCAGTGCTTTAAATCCAGTGTTCTCCGTCGCTCGGTGCTGGATTGTGACTTAACCTTCCCTCTCCTCGCCTCACCTCAGCCGACTCCTTGCAAAAACGGCGGTGGCTGAATATTCAGCAGCCAACCCAGCTGGAAGGCGAGGTGCAAGACTGTACAAAAGAGGAGGAAGGAGGAGACAGGAAGCGGGGGGGGGGGGGGGGGGGGACAGACAAAAATGGATAAAAAGTACAAAGGCCGCGAGCGATCGTTGGTTGACCTGAATTCTGCTTTTCTGAGGATAGAAGGTTTATAGTTTGAAGAGGAAGTTGGATCCAGGGCCCTTCGTGCTCACTGAGCTTGGTTGTTGTTGTTTTTTGCAGACGTTTCATTACCCAACTAGTTAACATTATCAGTACTAGTAGGGAGAGGAGGAGGGGGAGGAGGGGGAGGAGGAGGAGGCCAATGACTGTGGGGTCCTTGGTGCTCTCAGAGCTTGGTTGCAGACATTTCATGACCCAACTAGGGAACATCATCAGTGCTAGAAGGGAGTGAGGTTTGTGGAAAAGGAGGAGGAGGAGGAAGAGGACGACGACTGTGGGGTCCTTGGTGATCTCTGAGCTTGGTTCTTTCATTGGTTGTCTGCACTACAGACATTTCAATACCAAACTAGGCAATATCATTGGCGCTAGAAGGAAATGGGATTTTGTTCCATATTTATATACTAGTGGCCTGCCCTGCCAGTGTTGGTGGGAGTATTTGTTGGTTCCATGATTAGGCTGTTTACTGAGTTGGTAGTTCCTTGATTGAGGTATCGTATCCCACAAACTGATGATGTTGCCTAGTGGGGTAATAAAACGCCTGGAACAAAACAACTAAGCTCATAGAGCATCAAGGGCCTCCTCCCAAGTCATCTTCTCCCTTCTCCTTCTCCTTCTCCTTCTCCTTCTCCTTCTCCTTCTCCTTCTCCTTCTCCTTCTCCACCACCTCCTCCTCCTCACAATTCCCATCCCCTTCTAGCACTGATGATGTTACCTAGTTGGGTAATGAAACATCTGCAAGAAAACAATCAAGCTCGGAGAGCACCCAGACCCATGTGCCGCCTCCTCCTCCTCCTCTCTCCCTTTCCCCCACAAACCTTCACTCCCTTCTAGCACTGATGATGTTACCTAGTTCGGTCATGAAGAGTTACCTAGTTCGGTCTTAAGAGCCTTGGTGGTGCAGCAGACTAAAGTGCTGTAAAGTAGCACCAGCTGCCTGCAATTACTGCAAGTTCGAATCTCACCAGGCTCAAGGTTGACTCAGCCTTCCATCCTTCCGAGGTAGGTAAAATGAGGACCCAGATTGTGGGGGTCAATAAGCTGACTTTGTATAAAAAAGAACACCGCTTAGGGGGGGCCGAAAGCCCTACTATGCAGGTATATACAAAAGTATGAAAGCTATTGCTTAAAGCATTGTAAGCGCCCTGAGTCTCCGGAGAAGGGCGGCATATAAATCGAGCCAATAAATGAAACATCTGCAAGAAAATCACCAAGCTCTGGAAGTACCGAGAACTCCTGGGTCCAATTTTTTTGGGCCAAACAATTTCATTGGTTTCAATTATTTCACACAACTTTGCAAGTTAAAGAGTACCTTTGTTTTTTTTGGTTTTTTTTAAACAGCCTTTTATTGTTCTTTTCGCCTAGCGATTAAAAGACAATTTTCACCCCTGCTGTTTAGAAACATTTGCTCTTATGTGGTCACAACGGTTCCAATATCACATTTGCAAACCACCTCAAGAGGATTAGACTGACTGAGAAAGGCAGCGCGCCGAAGCTGGAAAGCAACAAAATGCATAAATACAAAGCAATGAACCCTTCCCCTCTCCTGGCAATTAGAAAAGGAAAAAAAAAAATTGGATGCTACGAGTTTAAAACAATAATCCACTCACTAGACTACTCTGGTTTCCGCTTGTAAATGGAGAGAAAATCAAATTAATTCTACATGAAGAACGGTTCTTTCCTTCAACCAAGTGTAATTTCAGTCGTCTGGAGTCTGGCTTACATGTTGCCAAATTATCCAATTACAGGCTCGTTCGAATCCATCTGGGGAAGATTGTCGTGGATTGTAAATCGATAATTTCAAAAGAGATTCTAATCCTTCCCGGAAAACTCGAGAGAGGAACCATCCTACCCGCCCATCCAACTCCAGCGACAGAAAATGTTTGACATGAAACCAAGGAGAAGAAGGCACTCGAATGGTTCCCGTTGTGTGTGGAAAAGAGGTACTTTATCAGATAGGATGAGAGGCGAAGGAGACAGCTCCAATGGAGCCTTCATTCTGATGGTCGAGACAGGCCCTCGGAGCTTCTGAGGAAAAAATACCTCTGTAGTTTGAGTTAAACAATGAATGCGGCCCATCCTTGAAAAAAACTGGTTTGCATACTACCAGCTCTCAGTTTCCCCAAAGTTGGAGGTGGGTATATAGTAACTTATTTAATGTATTCATCATATAATTCAGACTCTGCCCATCTCCCTCAGCTGAGGCTCTGGGTGGCCTACGAAGAAACAGAAGTCAAGCTATTCTCCAAAGCACCTGAGGGCAGGACAAGAAGCAATGGGTGGAAACTAATCTATTGGTCTTCTCATCATTCCTGTTGCCCATCTCCTCCCACTTGTGACTGCACGGCGGTAACTTTGTTGCTTGTATCTTTGCAATTATTATTGATTGTTTCCTAGAATGATTTGATTGCTTATTTGTACCCTATGATTATCATTTGTTGTGGCCCCGCCCTCTGAGCCTATCTCATCGGAAGAAGAAGGCTCCGAACACGAGGGAGAGGAGTCAGCCAGGCCTCCCTCTCCAGGCCCCTCCCCTCTGGCACTGCCTCAGGTGCCGGCCGAGGAAGGGGAGATTGGCCAGGAGCCAGGTGTCTCTGATGAGGGCAAGGAAGGAGAGCCGTCGTTCCTGGATGCACGCCAACGAAGGTGTGATAAACAGTTGCAGCAGTTAAGGAAGCGTGCTAGGGATTATAGCTGAGTCACTGGACCACACCCCAGAGACTATATAAGAGAGGATGGTGGCTGGTAAAAATCTGTGACGAACAAAAACTAACTCTGGCTAGTCACTTGAACAACGTCTGAAGCTGCCGAAGGGATATTGTTTTGCTGGACTATTTGCAATGCGTATGTAATTTTATGTTATCTGTTGCAGTAAAACTCTTGGCAGACGGTGCTTATATTGTTGCCAAGTTTGAGATAACAACCTGTGTGCGTGCCAAGTACTTTCTTAACCCTCGGCTGGCTGTGTTTGTGTGTGCGTGTAGACGGGGACAGATCATCATTAAGTGTTGTACCTTATGATTCTTGATGAACGTATCTTGTCTTTTTTATGTACACTGAGAGCATATGCATCAAAGACAAATTCCTTGTGTGTCCAATCACACTTGGCCAATAAAGAATTCTATTCTATTCTATTCTGTTCTGTTCTGTTCTGTTCTGTTCTGTTCTGTTCTGTTCTATTCTATTCTATTCTATTCTATTCTATTCTATTTTATTCTATTCTATTCTATTCTATTCTATTATAGCCTATGCCTATGCCTATGCCTATGCCTATTCTACTCTACTCTACTCTACTCTACTCTACTCTACTCTACTTCTATTCTATTCTATTCTATTCTATTCTATTCTATTCTATTCTATTCTATTCTATTCTATTATTCCATTCCACTCTACTCTACTCTACTCTAATCTACTCGGAGAGAAGCAACCTAGAACTAAGGAGGAATTTCCTGACAGTGAGAGCAATTCATCAGTGGAGCCATTTGCCTCCAGAAGTTGTGAATGCTCCAACAAGTTTTTAAGAAGAGATTGGATAACCATTTGTCTGAAGTGGGGTAGGGTTTCCTGCCTAAACAGGGGGTTGGACTAGAAGACCTCCAAGGTCCCTTCCAACTCTACTATTCTGTTCTGTTCTGTTCTGTTCTGTTCTGCTCTGCTCTGCTCTGCTCTGCTCTGCTCTGCTCTGCTCAGTATTATAATGAAAACAGTTAAAAACTAGGATGGAAGTAATCAAAATTCAGAATTAAAAAAAGGGAAGCGGGGGGCTCACCAGCCTCGTGGCTGCATGAGTTCTCTGTGGGTCCCAGGTAAGTCAAAACAAGCAGGTTTTCAAGGCCAGGAGAGTGGGGGGGGGGGGTTCTACCTGTCCTCTGGGGAGGGGGAGAACATTCCAAAAGGCAGGAACAATAGAGAAGAAGGCCCTCTTCCTGGACACCCCCCACCTGTTGGAATTTTTTTAACTGATGGGGATAGGATAACAGAATAACAGTATAACAGAGTTGTAATGGATCTTGGAAGTCTTCTGTTCTAACCCCTTGCTCAAAGAGGAGACCCTGCAGCATTTTGGACCAATGGCTGTCCACTCCGGTCTCTTCTTGAAAACCTCAGATTACAGATTAACAGAGTTGTAAATGACCTTGTAGGTCATCTAGTCCAACCCCCTGCACAAGGAGGAGATTTCTGATGGATGGCAGTCCAATCTCTTCTTGAAAGCCTCCAGTGATGAAGCTCCCACAACTTTTGAAGGCAACTTCTGTTCCATTGGTTGATTATTCTCACTGTCAGAAAATGTCTCCTTATTTCCAGGTTGAATCTCTCCTTGAATAGTTTCCATCCATTATTCCTTGTCTGGCCTTCAGGTGCTTTGGAAAATAGCTCGACCCCCCTCCTCTCTGGGGAAGCCCCTCAAATATTGGAAGACTGCTATCATATCTCCCCGGTCCTTCTCTTCACTAGATTAGCCATGCCCAGTGTTGTGACTCTGATCCCCGAGCCCATCTTATCAGAGGGAGAAGACTCTGAAGGTGAAGGAGAGGAGTTGGCCAGGCCTCCCTCTCCAGGACCCTCCTCTCTGGCAATGCCTCAGGTGTCTCCCGAGGGAGAAGAGATTGGCCAGGAGCCAAGTATCTCTGAACAGTCACAGTCGGACAGTGATGGAGATAAGTCTTGGCTGGATCCACGCCAGCATCGGAGAGACAAGCGCACGCAGCAGAAAAGGAGGCATGCCAGAGATTAAACTGAGTCACTGGACCACACCCCACAGGGGATAAAAGGGGGTGTGGTGGCCATTCAGGCTCTGTGACGGACAAAACTAAACAACTAGCAAGTCGCACTGTATCTCTGAAACTACGTTATCTGCCTGCCTTGGATTTAATAATTTTACTCTGTGAGTAAAGTTCTTGGCAAGCAGCTACTGGGTTGCTGCCAATCCTGTTATCGAAGGAATTTATTGTCTGCAAGTTTTATTTAACCCCTGGCTGACTGTTTGTGTGCGTGTGTGAGATGGGGACAGAAAACCCAGTTCCTGCAACCGTTCATTGTATGTTTTAGCCTCCAGTCCCCTCATCATCCTGGTTTCCCTTCTCTGCACTCTTTCTAGAGTCTCAACATCTTTTTAATACTGTGGTGTCCAAAACTGGATGCAGTACTCTAGGTGTGGCCTTACTAAGGCTTTATAGAGTGGTGTTAGTACCTCCCTTGATCTTGATTGTATCCTTCTGTTAATGCAATTTAGGATTGCATTGGCTTTTTTGGCTGCCGCCACACACTGTTGGCTCATATTTAATTGATAGTCCACTAAGACTCCAAGATCGCTCTCAGAGTCACTGCTATTAAGCCTGGTTTCACCCGGTCTCTATGTGTACTTTTGTTTTTTCTTGCCTAAGTGTAAGACTTTCCTTTCCTCTACATCGAATTTCATCATGAGGCTTTGCTCATCTGGTAGTGTTTCCTGCCTGATCTACCTGGTAAGGCTGACAGGCTCAGCCCCAAACAAGTCATCCTTCCATCCTTCAGGCAACGCCAAAAAAAAAAAGGCAAAACAGAAGAGGAAATTCCTCCAGAAATGCAAAAAATTACAGTCTTTATGCCTCTTGTCTAGAGGCAGGGAGGGCCAGGGATGGCTCTGCACATCTCGGCCACACCAGAAATCTTCACCCCAGCCGAGCTTTAATTCATTAGTCAAGAGGTTAATTTTCCGTTTGGTTTGATTGCACTGTAAGCAGACCTCCCTGGTGCACTCAGTGAAAGGAATGGGAGGACAGAAAAAGAGGAAATCAATAGGCACTCTGCCACATGAAAGGGAGAGAGAGAGAGAGAGAGAGAGTAAGGCAGAGAGACAGAGACAGAGAGAGAAAGAGAAACAAAAAGAGGGAAAGAGAAAGAAAGAGAAAAAAGAAATGAAAGAAAGAGCAAAAAAGAAAAGAGCAAAAAGAGAAGAAAGAGAGGGAAGAAAAGAGAAAAAGGGAGAGACAGAGAGAAAGGCAGAGACAGAGAGAGACACCCAGAGAGAGAAACAAAAGGAGGGAAAGAGAAAGAAAGAAAAAAGAAATGAAAGAAAGAGCAAAAGAGCAGAAAGAGAAGAAAGAGAGAGAAGAAAAGAGAAAAAGGGAGAGACAGAGAGAAAGACAGAGACAGAGAGAGACACCCAGAGAGAGAAACAAAAAGAGGGAAAGAGAAAGAAAGAAAAAAGAAATGAAAGAAAGAGCAAAAGAGCAGAAAGAGAAAAAGAGAGAGAAGAAAAGAGAAAACGGGAGAGAAGAAAAGAGAAAAAGGGAGAGAGAGAGAGTGAAACAAAAGGAGGGAAAGAGAAAGAAAGAGAAAAGAAATGAAAGAAAGAGCAAAAAGAAAAAGAAGAGAAGAAAGAGAAAAAGAGAGAGAAGAAAAGAGAAAGAGAGAGAGAGAAAGGCAGAGAGAGACACACACAGAGAGAAACAAAAGAGGGAAAAAGAAAGAGAAAAAAGAAAAAATGAAAGAGAGCAAAAAGAAAAGAGCAAAAAGAGAAGAAAGAGAGAGAGAGAAGAAAAGAGAAAAAGGGAGAGAGAGAAACAAAAAGAGGGAAAGAGAAAGAAAGAAAAAGAAATGAAAGAAAGAGCAAAAGAGAAGAAAGAGCAAAAGAGAGAGAAGAAAAGAGAGAAAGAGAGAGAAAGAGAGAGAGAAAGGCAGAGAGAGGCACACACACACAGAGAAACAAAACAGAGGGAAAAAGAAAAAAAATGAAAGAGAGAGCAAAAAGAGAAGAAAAAGAGAGAGAAGAAAAGAGAAAAAGGGAGACAGAGAGAGAGAGAGAGAGAGAGAGAGAGAGAGAGAGAAGACAATATAATTGGGGAGGGAGGAACCCACCAAGAAAACAACGCCAAGAAAGGTTAAAGAACATTAAAGGAAGAATTTTCTTCCTGCTTGCTCAGAAAAAAAGAGAGAGAACCAGAGGAGAGAGGGAGAGAGAGAGAGAGGTCTTAATTTTGTTGGGAGACCAACTAGCTCAGCCTTGTTTGCCAGTAATCCTAATTACCCTAGAAATACAAAGCTGGCTTATCGAGTTTGAATGGCGAATTACAGGGCCCTTGCCAGGGAACTGGAAAGAGAAGGATAATAAATGTCCTCTTTCCAACATGGATTAGAAAGGCAGCACGGCGGAGAATCTGCCTCTCTAAATCCTGGGCAAACTCGGGTCGCTGTTTATGGGTTATAGTATTGCTGCAGTTGGGCTGCGACTTGGAAAGATTCCCCAGTTCAAATTATTGTGGGATTATAATAGAGAATTCTTTCTCCCCTCTTCAATCCGATTGTTCAACCTCACATGGATGCTCTAAGCACTGGGGGAATTCAATTTTTTTTTTTTTTACTACCGGTTCTGTGGGCGTGGCTTGGTGGGCGTGGCAGGGGAAGGATACTGCAGAATCCCCATTCCCGCCCCACTCCAGGGGAAGGATACTGTAAAATCCCCATTACCTCCTTACTCGAGGGGAAGGATATTGTAAAATCCCCATTCCCTCCCCACTCCAGGGGAAGGATATTGCAAAATCCCCATTCTGTCCCCACTCCAGGGGAAGGATATTGCAAAATTCCCATTCCCGCCCCACTCCAGGGGAAGGATATTGCAAAATCCCCATTCCCGCCCCACTCCAGGGGAAGGATATTGCAAAATCCCCATTCCCACCCCACCCCACTCCCCACTCCTTCCTTCCTTCCTTCCTTCCATCCATCCATCCATCCATCCATCCATCCATCCATCCATCCATCGTGCACAGTGGTTAGAATGCAGCATTGCAGGCTAACTCTGCCCACTGCCAGCAGTTCAATTCTCAAAGTTGACTCCGCCTTCCATCATTCCCAGGTCAGTAAAATGAGGACCCAGATTGCTGGGGGGGGGGGCAAATGATGACTCTGTAAACCGCTGAGAGAGGGCTGCTACTGCTACTCTGTTGTGGCACCAGGGCAGAGGCGGTATTCAGCAGGTTCTGACCAGTTCTGGAGAACCGGTTGTGGAAATTTTGAGTAGTTCAGGAACCGGTAGTAAAAATTCTAACTGGCCCCGCCCCCATCTATTCTCTGCCTCCTGAGTCCCAGCTGATCGGGAGGAAATGGGGATTTTGCAGTATCCTTCCCCTGCCACGCCCACCATGCCCACCAAGCCATGCCACACCCACCAAGCCACACCCACAGAACCGGTAGTAAAAAAAATTGAATCCCACCACTGCCAAACTCTTTCCTGTTAGTGTTCAGCCTCTAAATAAAAGCTCACTCTATAGATACAATAAATAGGATCTTCTATTCTCCTTTGAATCCTATCTCTCTGTTCTGTCCCTGTACCCCACACACACCCCCACAGACGGCCCGGAGTTAATAAGCCACACAACAAAACTCTTTGATGATAAAGCTGGCAGCAACCCAGTGGCTAGCTGCCAATTCAGACTTTACTCACACAAAACAAAGATTAGACTGCCAGCATTCCGATAAAACAGGCAGAGTGTCAACAATACAAGAATTAATCCAAATGCAGTCCGATAAAGCAGGCAAAGTCCAGTAACACAGAGATCATGGAGTATTTCCAGTTTTTGCTCGTCACAAACTGAACTGGCCACCACACCCACATTTATACCCTGTGGGGTGTGGTCCAGTGACTCAGCTAATCTCTGGCACGCCTTCCCCTCTGCTGCTCACGCTTCTCCCTGCGCCTCTGCTGAGGGTCCAGCCAGCACTTATCTTCTTCATCGCTGTCCACCTGTGGCTGCGGGGACGTGCTTGGCTCTGAGCCTATCCTTTGGCCTTTGGTGTCCTCCGGAGGCATTGCCAGAGAGGAGGGTCCTGGAGAGGGAGGTCTTGCCAACTCCTCTTCCTCATTCTCAGAGTCTGCATCTGTTGATAGCCCAGGCAACGGAGACACAACACTCTCCTTGATATGTACACAGAGATTATTTTACCAACAGAAGAGAATATTTGTAGCTCAGGGTTGAACCGTGGGGGCCTTGGTGCTCTCTGAACTTGGTGGTTTTCTTACAGGTCACTGATGATATTACCTAGTTTGGTAATAAAACGTTTGCAAGAAAACCACCAAACTCAGAGAGCACCAAAGACCCCACCCCACCCCCAGAGTTTATTCTATGGATTGCATAGAAATGACCCATATTGCTTCCATCCAGCAAATTCTATGATATGGTTGAATTAACCGCACGTTATTGAATGATTCATTGAGTTGATGCAGTTGAATAAGCAGCTTATGCAACCTGCCATGCTGCAAAGCAAGGTTTATAGGATTTGAAAACCTAACGGCAAGTCTGCCCAACATGTAAGCCTAGCATGATATATGTGAGTCATGTCAGTGTCAAATGATGGTCTCAATCTTTCAGCTTCACCAGGTAAACTCTGAGTTTCAACTGCCAGAAGATGATAATATCACATTAAAGAAGAGGGGGGCCAGGAAGATTAGAGTAACAGAATTGGAAGGGACCTTGGAGGTCTTCTAGTCCAACCCTATACAATCTCAGACAAGTGACTGTCCAATCTCTACTTAAAAACTTCCAGTGTTGGAGCATTCACAACTTCTGGAGGCAAGTCGTTCTATTGATTAATTGTTCTCACTGTCAAAAAATTCCTCCTTAGTTCTAAGTTGCTTCTCTCCTTGATGAGTTTCCACCCATTGCTTCTTGTCCTGCCTTCAGGTGCTTTAGAGTCAACTCCCTCTTCTTTGTGGCAGCCCCTGAGATATTGGAACACTGCTATCCTGTCTCCCCTAGTCCTTCTTTTCATTAAACCAGATCAAAAGGAAAGGCAATTTTGGACATCCCTTCCTCCAATGCAGGGTGAGAGAATTTCAACCCCCATCAATCTTAGTCAACATCTCTTGATGAAAATTAACCAAGCCAGCTGCAAGTTTTAAGTTTCCCCCGGGACAAATTTTTCAACTAGCAAGGTTTGATTTGAGGTTATATAATTCAGTGGCTCAGGGGCTAAGACGCTGAGTTTGTCAATCAAAAGGTTCGGCAGTTCAGCGGTTCGAATCCCGAGTGCCGTGTAACGGGGTGAGCTCCTGTTACTTGTCCCAGCTTCTGCCAACCTAGCAGTTCGAAAGCAGGTAAAAAATGCAAGTAGAAAAAAACCCCTTTGGTGGGAAGGGAACAGCGTTCCGTGTGCCTTTGGCGTTGAGTCATGACGGCCACATGACCATGGATACGTCTTCGGACAGTGCTGGCTCTTTGGGTTTGAAACGGAGATGAGCACCACCCCCTAGAGTCGGGAATGACTAGCACATAGGTGTGAGGGGAACCTTTACCTATAACTGATCAGGACCGCGGACAGAATATGAGTTTCACTCACGAAGGAGGGCAGCTCCCGTAGAGGGTGAATTAATTAATGCCTTCATTTTCTCACTTTTTAAAAAAATATATATTTTTCTCCTTTTGAAGCTTTGTTCCTAGCCAGATTGGACATCTCTGTCACAAAACAGACAGGAAGGGGTTTAAACATTTAATGAGCTCCTGAACCGTTGCTAGTCATGATGGCTCCTTATTTACATACACGTATACATATCTATTAATATTGTGTGCGTGTGTGTCAAAGAGCATTTTGATGCTTGTTTTCCTTGCAAGCAGCCCGGGGCAATCTCAGAAAAGGGGCCGATAACTCCCCACTGTAAGTAAATACATGAATATTAACTAAATGTTGCATTGTTAAAACCTGCTTTTTTTTTTTTTACGCTTCACGGCAATAGCTTTCTCGGTTCTACGCAGGAATGATTCTTATGACTGGGATGCTGCCCGCATTAACGCTGGTTTTAAATTGAACAAAGTGTTGAGCGTACATATGAAGAGACACCAATTAATCTGAGTACCAGAATGATCAAAGAAAACAGTAGATGAAGTATTGAATTGATAATATAAGCTTTAAAGCGAAGATGTTTTTCAACCAGTGTTGTAATTTCTTCTTTTTTCATGTCCATAAAATTGGAACTTAACCATTGTGGGTAGGAAATGAATCATCATCATCATCATCATCATCATCATCATCATCATCATCATCATCCCGATTGTAATTGGAGCCCTTGGAGCAATACCCAAAGGGCTACCCTGCTATTTAGAAATTCTAAATTTACCGGACTTGAACATTTTGATACTACAAAAAAAACCAAAACACCTTACTCGGAACAGCTGACATCCTCCGATGATACCTTAACAGTTCCTAGGTCCTTGGTTAGGACTCGAGCTGCTGAGCTATTAACCAGCCTCAAAGGCTGTGAATCTCACTAAAGATTAGATGATGATGATGATGATGATGATGATGATGATGATGATGATGATGATGATACATCACGCAGTCCTAAACGCTCGGGAAGTGTTCGACTAGTGATTTGGGATACGAAATCCAGCATGGTCATCTCGTTTGCTGTGTATACTGTCATAATAATAATAATAACTTTATTGTCACTGTACTTGTATACACAGTATACCCATGCAACGAAATTCACTTAACACCCCAAGACCAGGTCCAACACACATAACAATCCCCAAACACACTCCCACCCACCACAAATTCCCCACCCCTAAACCACCCAAACATCCACACAGCAGACCAAGTAATACTGTCCAACAGCTCACTGATGGTGGCCCTTTAGTTCATTGTTGAGTGCAATTATAGCTCTGGGATAAAAACTATTCAGAAGATGTGTGGTCCGAGTTTTAATGGTTCTGTATCTTCTGCCAGAAGGCAACAGTCCAAAAAGATTGTAAGCAGGACGGGAAGAGTCTCTGAAAATGTTATGCCACTTCCTCAAGCAGTGAGATGCGAAGATGTCGTCCAGGGCTGGTAGCTGGAGTCCGATGATATTCTGGGCAGCTTTAATGATTCTCTGTAGAGCTTTTCTGTCCGCTACAGAGCTGCTCCCATACCATGCAAGAATGCCGTATGTTAGGACGCTCTCAGTGGTGCTGCGATAGTAGGACAGAAGGAGATGCTGAGATAGATTTATCTTCCTGAGCATTCTCCGGAAGTACAGCCTCTTCTGTGCCTTCTTCACAAGCATGTTAGCATTCATAGTCCATGAGAGATCCTTCGAGATATAAATGACCAGAAATTTAAAACTACCCACCCTCTCCACCTCCTCACCATTTATGTACAATGGCAGATGTACATCTTTCTTCCTCTTGAAGTCAATTATAAGTTCTTTAGTTTTTGTGGTGTTAAGTGTAAGATTATTTTCTTTACACCACAATGTCAGTCCTTGTACTTCCTTTCTATAAGCAGACTCATTGTTCTTATTAATGAGCCCCACCACTGTTGTGTCATCTGCAAATTGAATAATTGCTCGGTGTGGGGTTTTTTGGGGGGCGGGGTGGGTGGGTGGGTGGGAAATCTGATCCTCTGAATTGCAGCTGCATTGAAATAAGGCCATGAAACTCAATGGGATTTCTTCTCGGTCTCCTGCTTGGGCGTGGTGGGGTTGGACTAGATGGTCCCTTCTGTTCTGATATTCTGTTCTGATATTCTGCATGGGATTGTAGGATAAATTTAATTTAATTAATTTAATTTAATTAATTCAATTTATATGCCGCCCCTCTCCGAAGACTCAGGGCGGCTGAGATGGGACTTTTTTAAAAAAAATAAATAAAAAGGGCAGAGGACTATCTTGTTAATAAACAGCTGAGTGACACTGTTAGGAAAATTGTAAAGTTGTTGCACAAAAACATTGCAGCTTTCCCAATTTTTGTGACAAGACGTCTTCTGTTTAGAACGACGCTCAGCAGCTATTCCTAATTCAAGAAGATTGCCTGATGCTCACAATAATTTATCTGAGTGGAACCTACTTTTGGTGACAGAGATTCTCAGCAGGATATCCCTACCTTGGTGAGTTTATCAGCTCTTTAATTTTGTAGAGCTTGCAAAACCATGTTTTTTTCTTTTTTTGAAAAAAACAAAATAAAATAAAAAAATCCAGGCCAGTGATCTTGGCAGGGATCAGCTAAGCTTTGAAAAATTAAGAACAGCTGACAGTTGATTCCAGCTTTTTTGCACATCAATAACTTCTAAGTGCAAGATAAAAAAAAAGAAGAAGAAGAAGAAGGCAAACTCCAGAAAGAAAGGCTACAGATTTTAAGAAACAATCATGACTAATTTGTTCCTTCAACGAAATGAGATAATGGAAAAAAGAATCTCTACACCTTAGCAAATGTGAAGCCAATGTGGTAGCCAGTTTTGATAGATGTCAGAAGCAAAGCAGGAACGAGGAGGCAGAAATCAAAGTCCAAGTTGATTGATTGATTGATTCAATTTATATGCCGCCCTTCTCCGGAGACTCAGGGTGGCTTACAATGCGTTAAGCAATAGCCTTCATACTTTTGTATATACCTTCTTAGTAGGGCTTTTGGTCCCCCACAAGCGGTGTTCTTTTTTATACAAAGTCAGTTTATTGCCCCCACAATCCCGGTCCTCATTTTACCTACCTCGAAAGGATGGAAGGCTGAGTCAACCTTGAGCCTAGTGAGATTTGAACTTGCAGTAATTGCAGGCAGCTGGTGCTACTTAACAGCACTTTAGTCTGCTGTGCCACCAAGGCTCTTATACAAATATGCAGATTAACAGAGTTGGAAGGGACCTGGTAGGTCATCTAGTCCAACCCCCCCACCCAAGCAGGAGACCCTACACTAGGGCTGAAATCCAGCAGGTTCTGACAGGTTCTGGAGAACCGGTAGCGGAAATTTTGAGCAGTTCAGAGAACCAGCAAATACTACCTTTGGGTGGCCCCAGAGTGGGGTGGGAATGGAGATTTTGCAATATCCTTCCCCTGCCACGCACACCAAGCCACGCACACCAAGCCACGCCACGCACAGAAAGCCAGGCCCACAGAACCGGTAGTAAAAAAAATTGGATTTCACCACTGCCCTACACCATTTCTGAGAGATGGCTGTCCAGTCTCTTCTTGGAAGCTTCCAGTGATGAAGCTCCCACAACTTCTGAAGGCAACTTCTGTTCCATGGGTTGATTGCTCTCACTGTCAGAAAATCTTTCCTTATTTCCAGGTTGAATCTCTCCTTGCTCAGTTTCCATCCATTATTCCTTGTCTGGCCTTCGAGTGCCTTGGAAAGTAGATTGACCCCCTCCTCTCTCCTGCTTGGGTAGGAGGTTGGAGTAGATGACCTACAAGGTCCCTTCCAACACCGTTATTCTCATCTAAATCTATTCCATTCATCCTGGAATAACTCACAATCAGTTTCATACATATCTCACTCTCCATCACTGGAGTCTTCAAGACTAGACTGGACAACCATTTGACTGGGATCCTATAAGTTCTCCTGCTTGAGCAGAGGGCTGGACTAGAAGACCTCCAAGGTCCCTTCGAACTCTATTATTCTATGTTCTATATTCTAAATGCAAACTCTGCTTGCTTTCTCATCACCACAAACGCACCCCCAACAAGCACACCAGAGCCTTCTCCACGAGTCTCCCTAAGTCTCAGGAAAGATCTGTGAATGCCTGTAAAACCTATTGGAATAGTAGAGTATACGGTCTGCTATTTGAGCAGGGGGTTGGACTAGAAGACCTCCAAGGTCTCTTCCAGCCCTGGGATTCTATGTTCTATGCCAGGGGTATCAAAGTCAATTTCATTCAGGGCCGCATCAGGGTTGTGTTTGACCTCGGGGGGGTGGAGTGGGCATGGCTAGCTCGATGTCATTCGTTTCAGGGGCACCTGTGGTGGCCCGAGTGCTCTGCCAGCCAAAATGGGCTTCCGAGCTCTGTTTTTGGCTGCCACGGCCTCCTGCAAAACTCTGCCAGCCAAAATGGGCTCCCAAGCTCCGTTTTGGCTGGGACAGCCTCCTGCAACGCTCTGCCAGCGAAAATGGGCTCCCAAACTCCATTTTCGGCTGCCATGGCCTCCTGCAACCCTCTGCCAGCGAAAATGGGCTCCCGAGTTCCGTTTTTGGCTGCAACGGCCTCCTGCAATCCTCTGCCAGCGAAAACAGAGCTCAGGAGGGCCGACCCTCCCGAGCTCCATTTTCCCTGGCAGAAGCATCGCGGGCCAGTCCTTTGCCGTTTCCAGGGCAGCCCTGTGGGCCAGATCTAAGCACCCACGGGCCGGATCTGGCCTCCGGGACCTTAAGTTTGACACCCTCTATTATACGCCTTCCAATATTGAACATCCGAATTGCCAAAACCCTTGCGGGAGTTAGACTAATTCAACAGACCCAGCAGGATCAATGTTTTTGTTTGGTTTAGTTTTTAAGTATGAGAATAATCAACCCTCGGTATAATTGTCTCGGTCATTGAAGCCCAAAGGCGACCTCCTCGTTTTAAAGTTGGTAAATTCCGTTGGTGGTCTCCAAAAACAGCATAAACATCTCCCCCTCCTTAACTAGCAGCATAATAATTAACAGCCTGTTGCTAGGCAACCACCCGGTTCCTATTATAATCTCCCCCCCCCCACAAAAGAACCTCGTATACATACGTCCCTAATAGATGTTCACCCCTTAAGTGTACACTACAGTCATTGAAAAATCTGGCTTCTCCGGAGATTCATGGGAAGGAGGCCGATTCAGCTGTTTATTTAAGTAATCCAAGGTCAGTTGTTTCAAAATTCTAATTTTGAGCCCTTCGTGACTACTAAGTTGTATTTACATTTGGATGACATGCAAGCTAAGAACGGGAAGTCACCTGTTCATTGCTTTCCTTCTCTCCAATATCAGCGTTTATTGAAGCGATGAAGTTTCAGAGATAGGTGCTCTTGACGTACGACCACAACTGAGCCTGGAATTACGATTGTAACTCAGGCCAGCCGTTAAAGCGGATCGCCATGTGTCTGGGCCTGATTTTACAACCTGTTTTGTGGCGGTCGTTAAGAGAACACCGCTGTTGCTAAATGAGTATGGTGCTCGTTCAACAAACCTTTCCATTGTTTCTTTTAATTTACGGTACTAAGGAATGTTACAAGGCTTTCGTAAAATTTACTGTGGTAAGGGGTGTCACAGGGCCCTTGGGGACAAATCAGAGCTCCTACCTTGGCTCATTTTCAGAAGGATAATACACAGGGCATCCTGGGATATCTAAAGTGGTCACCTGCGGCCAGTCAGAAGGTCAAAGAGCTCCGTCTCCCTCATACCTAAATTGGGACGGTCAATCCTTCCATATATTAGATTAATACAGGTGTATCAAACTAAAGGCCCAAGGGTCGGATGCGGACTACAGAGGTGCTTAGATATGGCTCGCGAGGCCACCCTGGAAACAGCAAAGGATCTGGCCTGCGGTGCCTCTGCCAGCGAAAATGGAGGGGGGCGGCTGCATGCGGCCTTCCCAAGCTCCGTTTTTGCTGGTAGCGGGTTGCAGGAGGCGGTGGCAGCCAAAAACGGACCTCAGGAACCGGTTTTCGCTGGCAGAGGGTTGCAGGAAACTGTGGCAGCCGAAAATGGAACTCGGGAGCCACCACAGGTGCCCCCAATTCAAGTGACGTTGAGCTGGCCATGCCCACCCTGGCCACACACACACACCGAGGTCAAACACAACCCTGATGCAGCCCTCAATGAAATCAAGTTTGACAACCCTGGTTTAATGCAAGAAATCCAGCTCGCTCAATCTCTAAACATTCCTAGAAAGAAGTCTCGGGGAATAGTGTCAGTACTTTACCTCCTAGGCGTAATAAATTCAGGGAAGGTTGAGGTGATGTCCCCACAAAAGGTACCAAAAAGGAAAGGCGAAGGGTAAGACAAAGCCATTTGTTGTTTAGCCATCTTCCTTTTTTTGTCAAACAACTCCTATTGCCTGAAAGTTTTCCAGTTGGTTGATCCAACTTCTAAGTTGTAATTGTAAACCAGAGTCAATCAATGAATGGATTAGAAGCTTGTTACTCTGCTGGATCAGGAATCATATAAACTTTGACCATTCCATTCACCAACAGAAGGGAGGACAGCTTCAGATATTACAAACATTACTCGTTATCACATCTCTTAATCAATACCCAGAAGAAATGAAGATGGCACTGAATCAGCTTAACAAGAACCAGATCATGGCGTGTTCATCCACTTAGAAAACAACAACACTGAACACACAGTCCACCTATTTATATACTGTAGAGGAGATGGCAGAACCTGAAGGTGGAGTGAAAAGGGGAATAAGCTTAGAATCCCTACGTAGCCACAAGGGAACTAAGTCCAACTCTCCTTGAGTTCTGTTGACCCTTATAAAACTCTTAGCAGGTGCCAATAGTTAGTTGAGAAGATTCCCACACATGGGCTTAATTGAACCTTCATGTGTGGACTTGGTCTTTCATGCTTGACACATATAAGGTGTTCTGCCCCAGCTACGGACCCCAAAGAACTCAGCACACACAAAGTCTGTTCAAACCTTAGTTTACTAAATAAGCCAGTTTTTTGCAACAATGGCTGTTAATTAACTGCATTAACAGCCGCCAAGAATTCAAAGAATAATACTGAAAACTTACTATGGTTGGCAGAATGCCCAGAAGCAATTTGCAGGAAGCTGATAAGATAAGCAAGACAAGACACGAAGGTATGTGAATGAAGTTGTTACCTGCAAATTGCTTCAGTTCTTAAATTGGCCAAGGGAGTGGCCAATTAGCCCCAAGTCTTACTCTCGAGGAGACCTCCTCCTGAGGAGCCACTCCTGCCTTTTGGCAGCTCTGCGCGCCCGTGCATCGAGAAGAGGCTCCTCCTCTTCGTCCTCTTCACTTAAGGGAGCTTCTGGAGGTTCTGAAGGCCCTGGCTGAATCCCCGCCTCTGGCACCACATCTTCTCCAGCCTCCTCATTGTCTGACTCGAGTGCCAGCTGCACAGGCTGCTGGCACAGCACCACACCAGCCTCCTTGCTGTCAGAATCAGCCACCAGCTGCACCAGCCGCTGACAGGCCACAACATAAGACCAGACATACCATCAATGATATATTCCACAACCAATGAATAAATCTCGCTTATCCAAGAAGCAACTGAAGGTGTTTCTTAGCTGGACAAATAAAAAACCAATCTCAGAGAACATCTACAGTATAATCTACAATACCAAGATACATCACTAGAAAGATCTTCTAACAGAACAGAGTTACTTATCAGAGATGAAGCAATCACTCGAAGAATGGTGGACAGAACATGAGAGAAACTGAATTAGAGGACATCTAGATCTCAGAAAATAGGACAGGGATCAGCAACCTGTAGCTCTGGAGCCGCATGTGGCTCTTTCACCCTTCTGCTGCGGCTCCCTGTCACTCAAAATATGCATCACAACCGCCAATATGCAACACAGGCTGGCACACAATTTATTGAGTTTTTCAACCTCCGGTAGACCAACCATGGATAAATCCAAGAAAAGAAAAATTTCAGAAGAAAACAGAACATTTAATTCAACTACATATGCTAGTTTTGTGGCTGCTCAAGAAATAAGTCAGGCACGGGAAGGGTTTTGTGGCTCCCGGTGTTTTCTTTTCTGTGGGAAACGGGTCCAAATGGCTCTTTGAGTGTGTAAGGTTGCTGACCCCTGAAATAGGAGAAGACCTATAGTTCTGCAGAACATTAGCTTAAACAGGGAAAACCCGAAATAATTTCCAATATCCTGAATCCAAGAAGAGAACCTTCCCCCAGTTCAGCCAGGTTCCCACCATGGTTGTTTTATCGACTACTCTTCTAAATTCACTTGCTCTTCCTGAACCGCCCAAAGCATCGGAAGGTAAGGAAATAACCTGGAGCACACCTGGACCTCAACCTTCACGTTCAGTCTAGGAACTGGGAAGGCAAGAATATGTCTGCTATTTATTCCACTCTGGTCTACTCACACGGTGGAGGAGCTAATACAGTTGAGATCCCCAAACCAAGAGCAGAAATAATTTATCATACCATAGCTAACGGAAGAATGCCAACGAGATCCTTCTGGCTGACATAAATCTTGGAGATGCTGAGGTCAGATGTCCTTCCTCCGGGATATTCAACCTGCCATGTAACAAACTGCATCCCTTGCAATTCGCTGAGAGCTTCCATCTCAAAATCCATCTGCAGGATCTCGGAGGAAAAAGGAGATGCGCTGGAGAAAGAGAGAGAGAAAGAAAAAAAAGAGAGGGAAAAATGAACGGAGTCAGCAAAACACGATTAGTCGTTCATTAGACAGCGTCATCCTGGTCTCGACAATCAACTCTTGACTTAACCCATTTGTATGTGGGAAGCAGAGATGGGTTTCAGCAGGTTCTGACCGGTTCTGGTGAAGCGGTAGTGGAAAATTTGAGTAGTTCGGAGAACCGGTAAATACCACCTCTGACTGGCCCTACCCTCATCTATTCTCTGCCTCCCGAGTCCCAGCTGATTGGGAGGAAATGGGGATCATTACAGTATCATTCCCCTGGATTGGGAGGGAATGGAGATTTTACAGTATCCTTCCCCTGGAGTGGGGTGGGAATGGAGATTTTACGGTATTCTTCCCCTGGAGTGGGGTGGGAATGGAGATTTTACAGTATCCTTCCCCTGAAGTGGGGAGGGAATGGAGATTTTACAGTATCCTTCCCCTGGAGTGGGGTGGGAATGGAGATTTTACAGTATTCTTCCCCTGGAGTGGGGTGGGAATGGAGATTTTACAGTATCCTTCCCCTGAAGTGGGGAGGGAATGGAGATTTTACAGTATCCTTCCCCTGGAGTGGGGTGGGAATGGAGATTTTACAGTATCCTTCCCCTGCCACGCTACCAAGCCACGCCCACCAAGCCATGCCATGCTCACCAAGCCACACCCACAGAACCAGTTTGGCAAATAACAGGCTTTGTCCGTTGCTTGGTTGCTTTCACTATCATTCAGATGTACCACCTGAAGCCCCCCGGATCTTCTGCAGAATCAAAGGTTTACTATAATAAAGTTGCTGCTGCGTTTTATACAAATTATAATTCCTGTGACAATTTTCAAAGGTCTATGGAGATTCACAGTTTTGGTTGTCCCAAAAGTGTTTTTTTTTTTCCTCCAGAGGCCACTGGACTTTGTTTTTCCTTGAAGACGTTTCGCTTCTCATCCAAGAAGCTTCTTCGCTTCTGGAGAACTGGAGAACTGAAGAACAGAACTGAAGAAGCTTTTTGGGTGAGAAGCAAAACGTCTCTCCAAGGAAAAACAAAGAAAGTGCATTTGACTTTTTTTAAAAAAAGAAAAGCACCATTGGGACTTCAAAAGTAAGCTTCTGTAAACCTACGAAGTAATAACTGCATCTGTAAATTAGTAGCCTGTTAGTAATCAACTTGCAAAGCATCCCTGGCCTGCTCTCAAGTTGCCATAGACAGGGGGATGGGAAAACCAAAGAAGCAACATGGCAGCCAAAGACAGGAGCACATTCCAGACATATCTTTCTCAAGGCTGTCTCCCAGGATTACCCACAGTGGCTGGAGGGGAGTGATCTCTACAACCTGCAAAATTGCTCCATTGGCGAATGTGATTGATGACACACCCTGGGGAAAGGGGGGGGGGGAAACAGGGTCATGATTAGGGCCGTAAATTACGTGGGGTCAGAGTTGGCTTCATTTGGGTATGTGCCAACATGGAGCTCCTAATAAATAACTGGATTTCTTTTGAAGCTTGGCTCAGGCTCATGATTTAATTAGGGCATCGTTCGGAACCCTGACACCTGGGGGTTTTTTTTTGGTTAAATAAAACCCAAATAAAAGCAAGCTAGAAAGCTTTTATTAGAACGTTGCACGCATGCACAGCCTTCTGCAAATTCCCTCCCATCTTCGTGGCAGCCCCAAGAATTACCAGCCAAGCTACGAGAATATCAGTCATTTTTATACCGTGTCCTTTCCCAGGCATGATATTACAGCATCTCTAGTCGTTCCGAAATGATTCACCACCAGGAGAGAATTTAAGAGGAAATTTAAAGGAAAGGAAGTGATGCTTGGCTTAAAGAACCCGATCTTGTAAACCTTCCATTAAAAGCAGCCACTGTGCTGGAAGCAAAGCCATAAAGATTAAACGGTGCCTCCTTCTTGGAGTGACTCTACCCTGCTTACGACTTTTAGAGAGAGAGATAGTGGTTGCTGTTTTTTTTTTCCCCTTTGTCTTACCGAGCTATTAAAGTTCTGGAGAGCCACTCTGGATGGCATATAAATTTAATAAGCAGGTCAAGGAAGACCGTCAAGAAAGCGAAGGATAGCAAAGACCTTAATTCCGATTAACTGTGCTAAGGACACAAACAGCAATCCATGGACAACGATAAGAATAATTTTTTTTTTTAAAAAAAAATAAACCTCCATACAGAGGACATGGCATTCAACTCTTAACTGCCATTCATTTTCATCATTCATTGGCATTCTTCAGTCTCAAGAGACTATGGTATTGTGCTCTGGAAAGAGGTCCTAAAACAGCATCTAGTGTGACTAAAAAGGCCAGTTCGAGAGTGGCCATCCCTTCCACCCTGAGGGCAGATACATTCTGTCCCCTGCCCAGCCCCCAGATTTCACCCCCAGATAACTGCCATGAGATTTTAATAAACGTTCTCCACCAATACTGAAGCAAGCTCATTCTTTCTTGAAATTTGTTAAACAATAATTGCCTACCTACCTTTCTATCTATCCATCCATCCATCTATCCATCCATCCACTGCATCTGTCTGTCTGTCTGCCTATCTTTCTATTTCTCTATCTCTTTTATCTATTTGTCCATCCATCCATCCATCCATCCATCCATCCATCCACCCATCTATCTATCCTTTACATCCATCTCTCTCTCTATTTCTCTCTCTTTATCTATTTCCATCCATCTCTCTTTCTCATCAATCTCCATCCATATCTATCTATTTCCAGCCATATGTATCTTGTCTGTCTGTCTGTCCATCCCTCTTCTAACTGTCTGTCTGTCTGTCTGTCTGTCTATCTATCTATCTATCTATCTATCTATCTATCTCCATCCCTCTCTCTCATCTATCTCATCTACCTCCATATCTATGTCCAGCCATGTATGTTTTGTCTGCCTGTCTGTCTATTTATATTTCTCTCTATCTCTCTATCTTTCTATCCTCTACATCCATCCCTCTATTTCTCTCTCTCTCTCTCTCTCTCTCTCCCCATCCATCTCTTTCTCTCATCTATCTCCATTTATCTCCATCCATATTTTTTATTATTTTTATTTTTATTATTCATATTTCTATGCCGCCCACTCTCCGAGGACTCTGGGCGGCTTACACCAAAGACAGTATACTAAATAGCATATTGCCCCCTAACAATCTGGGTCCTCATTTTATCCACCTCGGAAGGATGGAAGGCTGAGTCAACCTTGAGCCGGTGAGATTTGATCCACTGATCTGCTGAACTAGCAGTCAGCTGAAGTAGCTGCAGTACTGCACCCTAACCACTGCGCCACCTCGGCTCTTCTATATAAATATATCTATATATTTCCAGCTATGTATCTTCTGTCTGTCTTTCTGTCTATTTATATCTGTCTGTCTGTCTGTTTGTCTGTCTATCTGTCTATCTATCTATTTTCTTACTTTTCATAGGTTTTATGTGTGTTTTTCTTTTAGCCAGGTTTTTCCTACGTAACCAAGATTTTTCTACAGCCCTAGCTCAGTGGAGTCACATCCATTCGATTCTGGGCTTTTTTCTACTGGTAGCCAGCAGGCCCTATGCTACCCTATGCTGCCTAGTAAGAGACTTATATAGATCTATTTCTGGCTCGTTAGCCATCATCAGTAAGCCACACCCACATCTCATGTATCCTCCCTGTAAAGGTACAATATCTATTTCCTTATCTATCTATCTATCTATCTATCTATCTATCTATCTATCTATCTATCTAGTCTCCCTCCCTCCCTCCTTTCCTTCCTTCCTTCCTTCCTTCCTTCCTTCCTTCCTTCCTTCCTTCCTTCCTTCCTTCCTTCCTTCCTATCCTCCTACCTACCTACCTACCCCATTTGCCCCATCCATCCATCCCTAGATTTTGGATCACGCAGCACCACGCAAGCAAGCTGGCTTCATCATTTCTGCTTTCATCTCAGAAATGCTATTTGGGATTCAGAGTTCTGCCTCTGGGTTTTCAGGGGATGAAAGGAAGGCGAATTTTCACTGTTACCATTATTTTCTTTTTTTAAAAGGAAATCTTGTCATTGGCTCCCCTGTTGAATTAATGACACAGAATGAATTCCCTTCCTTTCCTTTTAACATCGTATTAATTTTTTATTTTTTTTTTGCCTCTTGATGTCAAAGCCGACAAATGGGCAATTTGCAAACGACAATCGGGGGCCCGCGTTATCTGTGACCTGAAAACGAGTTTAGAGGAGGTTGCAGGATGAAAACTAACCAGCTTTCGGTATGCCAAGAGAAGCATGCTCTGGACTAGACCAAGATGTCTGAGACATATAACATAGAATAACAGAGTTGGAAGGGACCTTGGAGGTCATCTAGTCCAAACCCCTGCCCAGCGGACCCTATACCTGTGATGGTGGCACACGTGCCCGAGGTGGCACGCAAAGGCATCTTTTGCAAACTTCTGATGAGCAAAGTCGACGGCGAAGCCAGATTCACTTCACGACCAGGTTACTAACTTGACCAACGCAACGATTCACTTAACAACAGCAACAAGAAAAGCCATAAAATAGGGCAGTGGTGAAATGTAAAAATTTGTTACTACCGGTTCTGTGGGCGTGGCTTGGTGGGAGGGGGTAATTTGACTGGATGGGCATGGCCAACTTTTTTTTTTTTTACTTTTAAAAGCATTTTTTCTACAACCTTAAGAGGTTGCAGAAAAAAAATGCTTTTAGAAGCCTCTGACGATCAGGCAAGTCAGCTGGGATCGCCAGGGGCTTTTAAAGGCATTTTTTTTTTCCTACAACCTCTTCGGCTGAAGAGGTTGCAGAAAAAAATGCTTTTAGAAGCCTCTGATGGTCCCAGCTGAGCCACACGATCATCAGAGGCTTTATTTTTTTTTACTTTTAAAAGCATTTTTTCGGCCGAAGAGGTTGCAGGAAAAAATGTTTTTAAAAGTAAAAAAAAAAAAAAAGCCTCTGACGATTGTGCTGCTCAGCTGGGCCATGGGGGGAGGGGGGATTTTTGCTATCAGTTCTCCGAACCACCTGCCGCCATCGCTACCAGATCGGGCGATCCGGTCCGAACTGGGAGCATTTCACCCCTGCAATGGGTCCAACTCACTTAGCAAATGTTTCGCTGAGCAACATCAATTTGGGGGCTCAATTGCGGTTGTGTCTCGAGGACTACCGGTACATTGCAATTTCTTAAACCTGCCCCCAAAGGATCAGATTACACATTAGGAAGCACATTTTTCGGGGGGGTAGGGGGCAGGGTGTTCCCCCCACTAAAACCACCAATTTATAAAGGCATTTTGTCTATCAAAACATGCAACTTTTCTCCCCTTCACTGGGTAAGTGGGATTGGAAACCGTGACTGTTGAGAGTTGCAAAGCTTTAATGTGCTCAGCACTTCAACAAATATAATCGACGTCTCCAATGGATATAATCAATCCCCAGTACACACATTATACAATGCTGAAACTCAGGGACAAAACTGGAAGTACTGTACATCCATAGAGGCAACAGCGGTAAGAATTTGGATTTTTGCCATTCCTCTTGTGGGTGAGACTCTGCTAAGGAAGTCTTTCATTATTTACAAGATTCAAGAAGTCTTTGACTTACAATCATTAGTTTAGTGACCGCTCAAAGATACAATGGTACTGAAAAAAACTTGACTTGTGACCGATCCTTGCACTTATGACCATTGATGTTCACATGTTGGTCAGAAATTATGTCCTGGGCAATACACTTGAAATGATTTTTTTTAAAAAAAAAAATCATGGGTAATCATGTTTGGGGGCCCAAAAATGGGTCTATGTCCACTAGGAGATTATAATAAGAAAGACCTTGGGAAACGGAGAAGAGATACTGCCAAGGGAAGAGTCAGATAAGAGACTGCAGAGCCCAGAGCTGCATAACAGATAATAATAATAATAATAATAATAATAATAATAATAATAATAATAATAATAATAATAATAATAATAATAATAATTTTATTTCTATACCGCCCTTCTCCCGAAGGACTCAGGGCGGTGTACAGCCTATTTAAAAACACAGACAAAACAACAGTATAAAATTTAAAATAATTAAATAAGGTGGCTCAGATTTAAAACCCCAATAAATTTAGATGGAGAAGGATGCTCAGAAAGGACCCTCCCTAGTTTCTCAAGCTGTAAAGGAGGTGACTATAATGGTGTGTGGGAAAGACCCTGAAAATGGGGCGGAGAGAATGCTGTTTAGGGAATGTTCAGATAAGAGACACTAAAGCCCACAGATGCATAATGGGTGGAGGAGAAAGAGGTTCAGAAGAGACCCTCACTAGTTTCTCAGGCTGTAAAGGAAGGTGGTTTGTGAGAAAGACCTTGGGAGACAAGTAGAAGAGAAGCTCGCTTGTTTAGGGAATGTTCAGATAAGAGACAGCACAGCCCACAGCTGCGTAATGGGCAGATAAAGAGACTCAGAAGGGACACCCTCCCCCTAGTTTCTCAGACTGTAAAGGAGACCACCATAATATTATGTGGAAAAGACCTTGGTAGATGGGGCAGAAAAAGAGAGAAGAGTTGCTACCATGGAAAGAGTCATATCAGAGACTGCTTAGCCCACAGCTGAACAATGGGTGGAGAAAGATGTTCAGAAGGGACCCTCCCTAGTTTCTCAGGTTGTAAAGGAAGGTGGCTGTAAAGCTATGTGAGAAAGACCTTGGGATACGGGGAGAAGAGATACTGTCAAGGGAGTGGTCAGGTAAGAGACTACATAGCCCAGAGGTGCATAATGGGTGGAGAAAGACATATAGAAGGGACCCTCCCTAGTTTCTCAGGCTGTAAAGGAGGTGGATGTAATGGTATGTGAGAAAAGGGGCAGTAAGATGCTGTTTAGGGAAAGTTCAGATAAGAGACAGTAAAGCCCACAGATGCATAATGGGTGGAGGAGAAAGACGTTCAGAAGAGACCCTCACTAGTTTCTCAGGTTGTAAGGGAGGTGGCTGTAATGCTATGTCAGAAAGACCTTGGGACATGGGGAGAAGAGATACTGCCAAGGGAGTGGCCAGGTAAGAGACTACATAGCCCAGAGGTGCATAATGGGTGGAGAAAGACACTCAGAAAGGACCCTCCCTAGTTTCTCAGGCTGTAAAGGAAAGGGAGAAGAGAACCGTACTTCCATATTTGCAAGTTTCTGTCAATGCAACCTTACAATAAGGTAAAATTAGCTCATTTGGTTGCAATTGCTAACTGGTTTACCTCTGGAGGCTAATAGTGGCAGATCTTGTCGTAAAAGTATGTAGGAATGAACATGGGAGACAGGAGGAAGAACTGCAGACTGGACAACCATCGTGGAAAAGGTATCTCAGCCCTCAGGTGGAAAAGGGGCATGGGAAGTATTTCAGAAGGGACCTTCCCTAGTTCCCTGGGAAGTAAAGGTGGCGGGGGGGAAGAGAGAGATGCTTTTTGTATGATTCTGCTACTGTAACCCTACAATTAAGGTACTCCTGGGTGTGCTGCTTGTTTAGACTACTTTACTGGGCTAAAGTTTGTCTCCATGCTACATACACGTTCGGATAACATACTAGCATTTAGGATGGCACACAACTTCAAATTCAGACAACACACCCAGTTTGATAAGGTAAAGGTTCCCCTCGCACATATGTGCTAGTTGTTCCCGACTCTAGAGGGCGGTGCTCATCTCCGTTTCAAAGCCGAAGAGCCAGCGCTGTCCGAAGACGTCTCCGTGGTCACGTGGCCGGCATGACTCAACGCCAAAGGCACACGGAACGCTTTCCCTTCCCACCAAAGGTGGTCCCTATTTTTCTACTTGCATTTTTTACGTGCTTTCGAACTGCTAGGTTGGCAGAAGTTGGGACAAGTCACGGGAGCTCACCCCGTTACGCGGCACTAGGGATTCGAACTGCTGAACTGCCGACCTTTTGATTGACAATCTCAGCGTCCTAGCCACTGAGCCATCGCATCCCTTTGTTTGATAGTTTGATAAGACTCTGCTATTGTCCCGGACATCTTCTCCCGATCAAAAACAAAACAAAAAAAACCCCCAAAAACCCTGACCATAATTTGCCACGCTATAAGAAGGAAGTGATAAATCAGCGCTGAATTTATTACATACAATCTAATAATAATCCAATAAATTATTCAAGCGAGAGTCGGTAAACATCAAGTCAGTGCTTTGAAAACAACTCCTGTCATGAAGCAGGACAAATTGGGTGTTCCTGTCAAGTTTAAAATGAATTGTGGAATCATGTTGTTGTGGTGGTTAATTATTGATATTGTAAAGCTAATTTGGAAGGCAACTATGCTTGTGACTGACTGGGATTAAACCCTAACTGAAAGGAGAGCTCAAATTCTCTTTTTTTTTTTTGGTCATAAGGACTAGAAACTTAAGAAAGCTACGTTTTCTTTGGTTGCCCCCTTCCCCTTGCAGGATTTGATGTTAAAAACCAGGGCAACAATATCCATTTATATGGAATTATTTATATTTCCACAGTGTACCGGCTCACCATATTGCAAGTACTTGCTGTTGTACCCAACTTTAGTGAGCAGACGGTGGTATAAATAATAAACAAACAAATAAACAAATAAAAAACTCCAAGCAAATAAATAATGAATGCTAGATTAATTCAATAATTTAATGGGACACATAGCTCACCTCATCACGGAGCTCTGGGGCGAATGATAACATGCCTTTATTCTTGAAATTATTATTTTATATGCTGGTTTAACAATATCTTTAATCATAGATAGGGCTATTAATTTCTTTTAGTACATCAGGCGTGTATGTGTGTGTGTGTGTGTGTGTGTACACATTAGCTGCACAGAGAGCTTTTGGGGGCTGGAAAGACAGGTTATAAATATCTATATTCATTGCATTTTTAAAAATGCTTTTAGTAATGTTGTAATCTGTCCAGAGAACTTTGGTTACTGGGTGGATTATAAATAGTATTGGCAATAAATATCGCGCTTCGTGGGAGACAAATTATAATAATAATTCAAGGCTAAGTATCTATGGGTGACCCAACTCAGTTTGATTTAATTTCCCCTCTATATTAAAGGAAGCCCCCCCCCCTTTCCAATTTTGCTTTTCCAAATCACCAGATGAATTTGATGAAGGTACCCAATTAAATAATGCACTCCCAAACATCCATTCCAATGGGAGAATCGATTGAGTTGACTTTGATCAAATTCCCGGATCAAAAACCAGTTGCGTGCAGTTCTGGAGATCATGGTTAAAAAAAGAAAAAGTGGCAAATGAGCAAATTGAGAGGAGCAACTAAATCTCACGAGGGATGGTTAAACAATCTGGATATGTTTATCCTAACAGACGAGATATGTGAGGGAGGAATATATGACAGCAGCCTTCAACCATCTGGAGCGTTGTCACGTAGAACACAGAGAAGATTTAGAATTAGTACCGCTTTATAAAGCCTTAGTAAGACCACACTGCATCCAGTTTTGGTCACCACCTTACAAAAAAGAGGTTGAGACTTTGGAAAAAGTGGAGAAAAGAGCAACTGGGATGATGAGGGGACTGGAGGCTAAAACATACAATGAACGGTTGCAGGAACTGGGCCTGGCTAGTCTAGTGAAGAGAAGGACCAGGGGAGACAGGATAGCAGTCTTCCAATATTTGAGGGGCTTCCCCAGAGAGGAAGGGGGTCAAGCTATTTTCCAAAACACCTGAAGGCCAAACAAGGAACAATGGATGGAAACTGATCAAGGAGAGGTTCAACCTAGAAATAAGGAGGAATTGTCTGATAGTGAGAACAATCAATTGATGGAGCAGAAGTTGCCTTCAAAATTTGGGAGCTTCATCCCTGAAAGCTTTCAAGAAGAGACTGGACTGCCATCTGTCACGAATGGTGTAAGGTCTCCTGCTTGGGCGGCGGGTTGGACTAGATGACCTACAAGGTCCCTAAGATGATTAAAGGTCCGAAGACGAAAACATATGAAGAACAGTTGTGGTAATTGGGTATGACCAGTCTAGAGAAAAGAAAAATTAGGGGTGACATGATAGCAGTATTCCAGTATTAGAAGGGCTGCCACAAAGAAGAGGGGGTCAACTTATTCTCCAAAGCACCAAAAGGCAAGACAAGAAACAAGGGCCTGGTGGCTCAGCAGACTGATAGCATTGTGATTAACACCAGCTATCTGCAATTACTGTAAGTTTGAATCTTACCAGGCTCAAGGTTGACTCAGCCTTCCATCCTTTCTAAGGTAGGTGAAATGAGGACCCAGTTTGCGGGGGCAATAAGCTGACTTTGTATAAATATACAAAAGTATGAAGGCTATTGCTTAGCGCATTGTAAGCCGCCCTGAGTCTCCGGAGAAGGGCGGCATATAAATCAAATTAAAAAAAAAATATTCAGTCAGAAATGAAGACTTCTAGTTCTGCCTTAGGCATGAAAGCCAGCTGGGTGATTTTGGGCAATCACCAGGATCCTGTGAGTTCTAGTCTTGGTTTAAGCATGAAAGCCAATTGGATGACTTTGAGTCAATTACCAGGAGCCTGTGAGTTCTAGTTCCACCTTAGGCATGAAAGCCAATTGGATGACTTTGGGCCAATCACCAGGATACTGTGAGTTCTAGTCTTGGTTTAAGCATGAAAGCCAATTGGATGACTTTGGACCAATCACCAGGAGCCTGTGAGTTCTATTTCCACCTTAGGCATGAAAGCCAATTGGATGACTTTGGGCCAATCACCAGGAGCCTGTGAGTTCTAGTCCTGCCTTAGGCATGAAAGCCAGCTGGGTGACTTTGAGCCAGGCTCCTCCTTCTGCCATCCCAACCCCTCTCACAGAGGTGGTTGTTCTGGAGACAATAGAAAGAGGAAAGCGGGTTGGATATATTCGCCGTCTTGGGTTATTTATAAAAATAATAAAACCGGGATTAAAAAATAAATAAATACAGAAACTGCATTCCCAACCAGAGATCTATCGGTGCTCAGAAACAAGAGTCGATTTGCATTGTTGACTGCTTCCCTCCAAAAGCCAATACTGTTCCCCCTTGCAGATGGAAATAAAAAAAGCTTTAAATTATTAAAACGAAAAAGGGCAGACAAAGGAGGCTGCAATTTTCTAAGTCATTCTTCCCGTCCAATGGCTTTGCTGACACCATGGAATCAGCTGGATTGGGTTTCCCCTGCCAATTGTCCCCAATTTTATATACTATAAAAAAATCAGCTGGGAGGCTGGCTACCCACACGCCACCCCAATTCATTTTTGCATTTTGCCCTTTTCGTACCGTCAAATTTGGTCCGAATATCTCACCTAGACCTGGCTGTTATTTCAATCGGGGTGTCTCAAGCGAGATTTCGATTGCACGCAGGCGCCACCAAGGGTAGCCTCAGATTTCCTAAAACCATAAAGAGGTCAACCTAGAATCTAAGATTAATAGCCTCTTTCTAACAGTGGGCAGCTACCTACAGGCTCTCAAATATAAGCGGAGCAGAAGAAAAAGGAAAAAAATATTATCTCTATATCAAGAGCGCCTTGGATTAAGACTGTCGTCGTGAAATTTGGATGAATGTGGAATGGGTGAAGGATAGCAACAGCACTTAGACTTATATACCGCTTTACAGTGCTTTACTGCCCTCTCTAAGTGGTTTACAAAGCCAGCCTCTTGCTCCCAGCAATCTGGGTCCTCATTTTATCCACCTCGGAAGGATGGAAGGCTGAGCCAACTTTGAGCCGGTTCGGAATCGAACTGCTGGCAGTGGGCAGAGTTTGTTTGCAATACTGCATTCTAACCAGGGATGATATTCAGCAGGTTCTGACAGGTTCTGGAGAATCGGTAGCAGAAATTTTGAGTTGTTTGGAGAATTGGCAAATACCACTTCTGGCTGGCCCCAAAGTGGGGTGGGAATGGGGCTTTTGCAGTATCCATCCCCTGGAGTGGGGTGGGAATGGGGCTTTTGCAGTATTCTTCCCCTGGAGTGGGGAGGGAATGGGGATTTTGCAGTATCCTTCCTCGAGTGGGGTGGGAATGGGGCTTTTGCAGTATTCTTCCCCTGGAGTGGGGTGGGAATAGGGATTTTGCAGTATCCTTCCCCTGCCATGCCCACCACGCCACGCCCACAGAACCGGTAGTAAAAAAAATTGAATTCCACCACTGATTCTAACCATTGCGCATCATGGAAGGAAGGAAGGAAGGAAGGAAGGAAGGAAGGAAGGAAGGAAGGAAGGAAGGGCAATAGCAGTAGCACTTAGACTTATATACTGCTTCACAGTGCTTTACAGACCCTTCTAAGCAATTTACAGAGTTGGCCTCTTGCCCCCAACAATCTGGGTCCTCGTTTTACCGACCTCAGAAAGATGGAAGGCCGAGTCAACCTTGAGCCTGGTGGGATTTGAACTGCCAAACTACAGGCAGGCAGGCAGCAGAAGTAGCCTGCAGTACTGCACTCTAGCTACTGTGCCACTGTGGCTGAACACAGGATAACATAGATATTCTGGGAGCATCTGCTGTTTTGGAACCCATCCCAAGTTTCTGCAAAATTTGACTATAGGTTCATCAATTATGTACCTACAGAGGTCCAAAGGTGAGACCTGGCCTCATGAATGGCAGCTGGTTACCTGGTTTATGACCATGATAAACCTAGTTGGCTAATCTCAAAGCTGTAAATCCAGGCCTAGTTCAGGAAATAAAAGCCAACTTACTGAAAAGTTGATGTTTAAAGTGTTTGTTTTTTTTAAAAAAAAATATTTATTGATTAGCCCTTGGGCCATATCAAAGTGCAGAGTTCCCGAAACAAATTATTACTAACATTTGATCAAAGCAATTTAAAATGGAATTGGATAAAATACAATTTAAAATGAAATTGGAACGTAATACAGTCTAAAAATGAAATTGGAATCAAATGCAATAATGTAAGCTATAGATAAAATGTGATAAAATTATATTTCGGTTGATGTCTAAAGGAACAAATGAGTTAAGAAGTCAAGAAAGACGTAAAGTCAACTTCTAGTGATTTTCTTATGATAAATGTATTGACTTGCATATCAAGCAGGAAGTTCATTAACCAACATTGTTTAGGCAGCTTTGAGATGGTCAGTTAGCTTCTGAAATAGCAGAATGTTCGGCCACGAGTGAGTTCACCTAGCCCAAACCAGGTTTGTTTTCCATTCAGAGTTTCTTTCCGTGTCATTCGACTTGGGTTTGGCTGCTTCTGGGTATAAATGAGACATTCCATGCTTTTTTGTCCTCTCAATTTCTACTCTCAGACACCGACATTCTGAGAACTAGATGAGGACAGAGATGGGGGAACTGACCTGGCCTAGTTGCTTGGATCTGAAGCATGAAGTCTGAATCTGAAAACATCTCCATCTTCTCAACTGAGGAGGACTCTTGAAACAGGACCATGATTAGATCATCCTGCTAGATGAGGTCAGAGATGGAGGAACAGACCTGGCCAAGTTCCCTGGATCTGGAGTATGAAGTCTAAATCTTAGAACGTTTCCATCTTCTCAACTGAAGAGGACTGTTGAAACAGGACCATGATAAGATCATCTCTGAACATCTTGATCCAAATGTTCCTCAGCCAGGTGGCTATCACCTTCTCAGTGGTGGCCCCAACTCTGAAATGTCCTCTCCAGCAAAGCATTCTACTGCCCACTGTCGTATCTTTATGAGAGCAGGTTGCAATAATTTTGTCCTCTTCTAATAAGTTAACCGTGGCTCACTTGATCATTCCTTATATCCAGGGGTAGGATTGAAAAATGTTAGCAACCAGTTCTCTGCCCGGTTGCTGGGTGGGTATGGCCATGGTGGTGTGACCTACTCAGCCTCTTGAACCGGGGAAGGGGTTGTTTCGCCCTCCCCAGGCTCTGGAAGTATCCCTCGAGCCTCCGGGAGGATGAAAACAGCTTCCCCTGGGCTCCAGAGGCCGGAAATGGCCCTGTTTTCGGACTTCCGGTACTTCCGGTAGGCCTGTTTATCACCCTCCCCAGGCTCAGGAGGCACGTTGTGCCCACGTGACACCCCTCCTGCATGAGCTGCACTGGCTCCCAGTGGTCTTCCGGGTGCAATTCAAGGTGTTGGTCACCACCTTTAAAGTGCTCCATGGCACAGGACCCGGGTACCTTCGAGACTGACTTCTGCCACCAATAGCCTGCCACCGGCCAGTTCGCTCTCACAGAGAGGGTCTCCTCAGGGTGCCATCGGCCAAGTTATGCCAGCTGGCAACACCCAGGGGGAGGGCCTTCTCTGTGGGAGCCCGTGCCCTTTGGAATGAACTGCCCCCAGAAATTCGTAAAATCTCTGACCTCCGGGCATTTCGCTGTGCACTCAAGACACTGTTGTTCCGCCAGGCTGGGCTATCAATGTAAAGATTTTAAATTGGGTGTTTTAAATTTCTGGGGTTTTAAATTGAGCCTAATTATTTAATAATTTTAAATTATTTTAATTGATGTTTGTCTTGTGCTTTTAATAGGCTATACACCGCCCTGAGTCCTTCGGGAGAAGGGCGGTATAGAAATAAAATTATTCTTATTTTCATCGAGCCTCTGGGAGGGCAAAAACAGTCTCCCTGGGCTCCAGAGACCCTCCGGAGCCCAGAAATGGCCCCACTTTTGGACTTCCAAAGCCTCCGTGTGGGTCCTGCACTTACCTCACATGCAAAATGGGCCACATGGAGACTCCTGAGAGGGATGGGGCAGGGGGGCAGGGCCAGCCAGTCCTTGCAATTACGAGTTCGGCAAACCAGATGTAAAATTAGCATCTGGTTTGCCTGAACCGGTTGAAACCAGCTGAATCCCACCTCTGCTTATATCGCATTGCTATTCGCAGTTTCTGCCTAGAAGAATCAACACCATTTCTGAGCGCGTCTGGCTTTCCCAGTGAAAGGTCAACTCCAAAACTTTATCTCGGGAGTTTAAATTTTTCCTGATCCTGACATTTGACTAGGCAGCTAAGAAAGCTTTGGCCACACAAGTTCTCTCCTGATCTCCGTTCAAGCCTGGAGAGCGTCAATAGCTTTGCAGATAAAGATAATGCCCTCTATTTATTGCTGGTGGGTTCAATCTGTTTCCCTTCATTTGACAATCACAAAATTGGACTTTTTTTGTTTTGTTTTGTTTTGTTTCAGGGCACAATGTTGTCAGGAACGGCCTTTCACGAAGAAAGTCTGGATTTTCAGGGTCTGTAGCCTCCATCCTTGATCTGACTTTGAAGAACAACTTCTTCCTACTTCCTCGTCTTGAAGTTGACTCCTTTTTTAAGGTCCATAATTCAAGGGTACGGGCATTTCAATGCACCTTTATGCTGGGGAGGAACTATGTGTGTGTGTGTGTATGTGTGTGTTGACTGGAAATTGATCGCCACTTACCATGCCTCCACTTGAAAGGAGTAATGTACGAATCCATGGAAAATTGCTAACGATTTTTCCATGGTTGGTATTACAACCTTCCTAGGCGATCATAATTAAAGGCCTGCTGTTCCCCTTTTTAACCGTCTTTTCTTCCACTTCACGCTGGATCAATGCCGCCTTTGAAGGGAATTGGTCTGTATGCAGCTTTAGTTTGTCAATGACAAAGATTTAAGGAGGGGTGGGAGTGTTTTCTAGATTTATTTATTTATTTATTTATTTATTTATTTATTTATTTATCACAGCACACTGGTGCTTCAAGATTTTCAAGGCGGGCTGGAGAGCCACTGTTAGTCAAGACCGACCTCTAAACTGCCGGAAATCACTGTCTCTGGAATGCAGCTGAGAAAATATCTGAAGGAGCTGAAGATGCACAGAAACATGAACATATGTCTGCTTTTTTTCCCTGCCGAGTTGTCACTGGGCGATGAAAGAGAATTTCCTTCCAAAATCTGTTTTAGATGAGATTTCAAGCAATGATGCCCTATGTGAAGGGCGAAGTGTCTTGCGTTGGTTGATGTCGGGCCCTGAGAACCACGAAAGGCATGTGGAGTTACTTCTGGACACTTTCCTTTATTGTCCATCTCCTACGGACAGAATCTTGCCAAACTAAAGCAACTAATTACATCAGTATAGATCTACTTTGAGAATCGGTAGGGAGGAGCTGTCTTGTTGTGGCCCGACAGCGGCCTGTGCAGCTAGTAGCTGATTCCGACAGCAAAGAGGCTGGTGTGGTGCTGTGCCAGCAGCCTATGCAGCTGGCACTCGAGTCAGACAATGAGGAGGCTGGAGAAGATGTGGTGCCAGAGACGGGGATTCAGCCAGGGCCTTCAGAACCTCCAGAAGCTCCCATAAGTGAAGAGGAAGAAGAGGAGGAGCCTCTTCTCGATGCACGGGCGCGCAGAGCTGCCAAAAGGCAGGAGTGGCTCCTCAGGAGGAGGTCTCCTCGAGAGTAAGGCTTGGGGCTAATTGGCCACTCCCTTAGCCTATTTAAGGAAGGATGACGATGAGGCAATTTGCAGGGAACAACTTCATTCACTCTCCTTCGTGTCTTGATCTTAGTTTTCTGCAAATTGCTTCTGGCCTTTCTGCCAACCATAGTAAGATTACGATTATTTATTGGATTCTTGTAGGCTGTTAAGAAAGTTAATTAACAGCCTTTGTTTGAAAAAGACTGATTTAATTTAGTAAACTAAGGTTTGTACAGACTTTGTGTGTGCTGCATTCTTTGGGGTCCATAGCTGGGGCAGAACACGTCTTCACTCTCTTCCTCCCAACCAAACAATATGAACTTCACTATTTTTGCACCTCTGGAATGCATCTTTTCTGTATCCTGGTGAGATGAAAGGGTTTTGCTAAGGATACTTCATAGATTGCTCTGGAGGAAATCTATTGATGTGGTTGCTAAGAGTTTACAATGACCTGATGGCATATAACCAAGCAACCAAGCAACTAACCAACTAACCAACCAACCAACCAACTAATCAACCAACCAACCATCCAACCAACCAACCAACCAACCAACCAACCAACCAACCAACCAACCAGAAAACCATGTTCTCTTCTTTAGTGAACTATTTATTTATTTATTTATTTATTTATTTATTTATTTATTTATTTTCTATACCGCCTTTCTCCCGAAGGACTCAGGGCGGTGTACAGCCTAATTAAAAACACAAAGACAGACAATATTTAAAAATAATTAAAATTATTAAATAATAGGCCCAATTTCTGTTTCCCAGGAAGAAAACAGACAATTTCTTGTGGCAGATATGGGACAACCACTCAAGGAGGCCAACCTTCTCTCTTGCTTAAGCTTTGGAGAGCATGGTGTTCTTGGCTCACCTCAAGTCACAAAACACATGAAGGCTACATGGACAGAAGATCCTTTCTTGTCACTTGAAGCCCTGCCTCACGTTATGTTCTCCCTGAGCAGGACAGATGTATGGGTAGCTTGGAAGAAAACCACATAGTATAAAAAAAAAAACCCATAGCTCTTCAAATGTGTGGCCTCTTGAGAGAGATTAGGAAGAGATTCATTTATCAAGACTGATGTTTCAATTCCGGGAAAAGGGATTTGTGGTTGGGTTTTCTTCTTCTTCTTTTTCTATGATGGTTAAACCAGATGTGACTGGCATGGAAGTAGAAAGCTGGTTACCCAAAGCAAGGAATAATTAAGGAGTCAAGGTCACCCCAAAATGCGTGCAAACTTGCCACAGGATCCAATTATCACATTTCTAAGGGGATGTATTAAGTAATTGCTGGAGTGAGAAATAGACTTGTCAAGCTCTCGCACACACAAACACAAGGGGTGAAGGGGGAGAGAGGGAGAGGGAGGGAGAGAGAGAGTTGAGCAGAGGGACTTCTAATGGGGTCTTTTATAAATTGCACTGGCCATGCCGCTTTTGAGCCAGTTTTCTGTCTTTCCAAATCAAAAGGGGCCCGATTCAAGGGATCCAAAGGTTGAATAGGAGGTGAAAAAACTTACAAAATTGGCTCGCTAGTATGTCCTGCCTTCTTCTCTCCTCCACGCTAGAAGCAAGTCAACTCAATCCATGCTTCTAAGGGTGTAGGAGAAGAGTAGGCAGAGTGGGGAGGGCAGAGTTAAACAAGTCATGAGTCTAGTGTCAACTCGCAAAGCATCCCTGGTCTGCTCTCAAGTTGCCATAGGCCAGTGGGGAATGGGAAACCGGCAAAACGGCACGGCACCCAAAGACAGATGCACATTCCAGACTTATCTTTCTCAAGGCTGTATCCCAGGGTTACCCACAGCAGCCGGAGGGGAATGGCCTCTACAACATGCAAAATTGCTCTGTTGGCGAATGTGATTGATGACACACCCTGGGGGGAGGGGTAAAATGATTGTGGCATAAATTATGTAGGGTCAGAACTGGCTTCACTTGGGAACGTGCCAACAGGAAGCTCCTAATAAATAACTGGATTTCTTTTGAAGC